>VXBR01003923.1:758751-793084 GCA_013400215.1 Cisticola juncidis | reverse complement strand
CCCCCACCCCCCGCCCCTTTTATTCCATTTACCTTTACCACAGCAAAGGACAAATCAAATCTTGGGGGAGAGGTTGTGGGATCTTTATCTAGCAATGATCATCAGGGAGGGAAAGTTTCCTGCAGGGACTCACCCTGTAATTGATGGAGGTTGATAAGCTATTGGAAAAGACAATCTTTATCTTTGGCATTCATTATTTAGTGAAGTTAAACATGTTTTAACAATGTTAAGCAAAAGATTAGAAGTTAGAAAAAGTTTCTAAAATTAGAAAAAGCGAGCAAGGCATGTAAAAAGCAAGGGAGTCCATCAAGGCAAACCCACACTTAACCATACACAGTTTCTTAGCCCAGACAAAAGACATAGTTAAAGAAGCAGCATTTTATTACATTTTATATTTTAGTTTAGTTTAGCTTCCTGCTTTGTTGAGGTTCTTGTAGCAACTTCAGCAGCATTGTTTCTAGAGTCTAAGTCCCTGCATATCTAGTGATGTGATTTTTTTCTCTCCTTATTTCCTTGGAGAAAAAAACAACCTTCAGTATTTATTCAAGGTTGTGGAGTTTTAAATGTCTTTTTGTATAGATTTATATATTAAAAGGACTGGGGTCCATTCTATGTTTATTTTAAAATTTATGTGGTTTTGTGTATTTATGTGAGAGAAGGCAAGGACAAAGAAAACTGTGGGTTGCATAAGCAGCACTAGATGGTGCTGTGAAGAAAAGTATCCAAGCTCAGCCTCAGCAGCCTAATGTGGGTGCTGAAATTTGGATAGCCACCTTTGTTAGCTGTACAAAGCAGGGATACAGGATTGCACTTGATTACTGCCCTTAGGATTGCAAAGTGGTGGGAGCCATCATCTGATCAGCACATGGAAGAGGTCAGGTCCTCCAGGCAAACACCAGAAAATGGAGATGTCTTGTGTGACCTTTAGCTCAGTCCCAGGTGGCTGCTGAGACCTTCTCAGATGAGAACCAAGGGCACAACAGGACTTTGAAATCGATGGGACATCACTGCAGGGAGGGGAGCAAAGCTCCTACAGGTCTGCAGCAGCCCAAAAGATGCAGAGCACCGTTCTGAGCTAATTAAGGCATCAATAATTTCCTAGCCTGTTACAGAAGCTCGGAAAGTGGTGCCTACAATTTTTGCCAGCAGAGAGCCTCACACCAGGAGGGCAAGCACTCCCCTCACCATTATTTTTGAGACAGGGCTCAACCCCTCTGTCACCAGGTTCAGCATTTCCAGTGTCACTTCTCTCTTCCTTGTCACTGTCCCTTCATTCAGAACAATCCCCTTCTACTCTTCCTCTCCCTATCTGCCAGTCTCAATCCATGAAAAATGGATTCATAACAGTTTATTTTATGTCAATGTTACTTCAAGAGGCATAATTTATTTTGCCATCTTTATGGTGTTCCCACTTACACTTAAAACACTTCAAAACATAGCAGATATACAGAAGGGAGCTCGAATGTCTGGTGAGTGAGGGTTTTAAGTCAAAATTGTAGTATTTTAATACTTCACATGCAATGATCTCTTTGTAAAGTTTTCCTAATGTCAGAGAAGTTCATAGAGTAAATTAGTTTGACTTCACTCAGAGCGCTAACATTTATAAATCTACAGTGCTGCCTTTCTGAATATATTTATTGCTGCAGAGAGGAAGGGGGATCAAAGGGCTCTAGCACTTATTTCTGCCATCATTTCTCATCTCCAGCACAGTTTGAATTTTGTATACATAGCAGTTTCTTGCTCCACAGATGTCAGAAATTACCTGGAGACTGTTTACAGGACATTAGAATAGAATATGGACAAACTTGCAGAAGAGGAGATACTGCATGCATTAAATATTAATGGCACACATAAGTCACGAATCCAGATTTGCTTGCAGATTTGTTGTGTGCTGTATTTTGCAGTGTGAGCAGAGGAATAAAACTAGAGTCTGTCTTTCCTGAGCACATTTCTCTCCCACATATTATTTTAGCCTTGACAATAATAAAAGCAGAGAAATAAACAGAGTCATATTAGTGTTCGAAAGCATAAAAACACACTAGAAAAATGTCTAATTGTAAAAGCTCACCAAAGTAACAATAGTCATTTCTGGCTCTGCTGGGACTGAGGATTTGAGAAGTTAAATTTCCAGAGCCTGGGAGGAGTACTGAGTTCTTAGCTTATCACACCTGTGAAGCACCAATCCACCCAACAATATGCCCTTTTTCCCTTCAGGAGAAAGAGAATCTATTTTCTAATTTTTCAGCAGCATGGCTCACTCTAGGGTAATGCTGTTTGAAAAGCTCCACTAGACTGAGCTATACAGCCTCAGGAGAACTTTGTGGTTTTAACGGAAAAAATGTTGATGTGACCCCTAGGAGTTTAACCCCACCACCCCAAGTGAAATAAGAGAACTCACAGATTCTCAATCATTGCTTCTTGGCATGGAGTTAATTTTTTTTTTTTTTTTTTTTTTTTTTTTTTTNCTTCTTGGCATGGGGTTATTTTTTTTTTTTTTTTTTTTTTTTTTTTTTTTTTTGGTATTTTGATATGGTAGTACCTTGAAGACTACACCTGAGATCTTATTGTCTCAGTAATTTCCTGTGTGATTGAACAAACCATACCACAGCAACCTGAAGAATCACAGATCCCTTATTTCTGGGTGAGAGGGAATGAAGTGAAGATGTGCCACATCCCTGGTGTCTGGTTTGGGACAATGTTAAGTACATCTGTAGTTAAACAATGAATAAATAGCTGCTGTGCTATATTCTGTGAATCTGGAATTATTTGGGATCATTGCAGCCATGGGGCTTTACCTTTTCTGTAGCACAGACCAAAAATCTCCTCATGAGTCTCTTCTGGAGCCCAGAATATATGAAATACAACATTCCTTCTGGAAGATAGCTGGCCTTGGCTTAAATGCTTCCCAGTAATTTTTCAGTAAAAAGGACAAATCTTTTAATGCAATTAAAAGATTACCAAATTACCAAAAATTACCAAATGCTATTAAGAATATTAGGAATCTGATGACAGGAGTGAGGCCAGGACTCTTGACTTCCTCTGTCTGACAGCAAGCTTGCCTGCAGATGTCACTCCAGATAGCTCTAATCTGTTTTTCCTTTCAGATTTCCAGTGCTGAAGGTTCCACAGCCTTTACAGGAATGTGGCACTTAGGATGCAGCTGGGCCCTGGGGACAAACAAAGCTTCCATTCCTTTTTTTAAAATGTCAGAACTCAGTTTCACCTGCCAAAGAACAGGGGGAAGTTTTGCAACCTTTTCTACAGGTGTTCTTCATTTCTACATTTTACATCCTTGACAGAAACTCCTGGGGCTCTCCAAATTGTCTAGTTTGCTATAAATGAGGAGGATTTCTTAGGAGGTGCATTCAGTGGCTGAGGACTTTTGTAGGAAGCACAACTCCTCAATCATCTCCCATGCAGATTTTGCTGTTTCCTCAAAGCTAGAGAAAAGGTGTTCTAAAGTGATCTTAAGGCTCTGTCTTCTTTTGTAAGAGTTATGGAATAGAATTGATATAATAATTTACCCACGTATCAGCTAAAATTTTGCTGCTACCAGTAGCTGTTAATCAAATGTTATTTGCTTTCTTCTGACCTTCTACAGCTCTGAACTGCCAGTTTCAAGCCTTCAGTCAAAAGAGGCCATTGAGAAAGCAAATGAACAAAGTGTGGGTACTTGGTGTGAAAAATCATGTTTCAGAAAGTCACTGTGCATATATTTGGGGAGGTGGGAATTTAATTTTCAAGCACAGCTCCCTGCACAATCTGGCATTTTCAGGGAGCAAAAGAGATATTAGGGGTCATCTCACACAACTGCTCCGTTCCTCTAGTCACAGAAGTACCCACAAATCAACAAAACCCTGTCATTTACAAGCATCCTACCACCTTCTGGAACATTATCCTCGTTAGCAGAGAGGGCAGAAGTGAATTTGTTAATCCTGGAAAAAATTGGTAAGGAATGACTTTGTAACCTAAATTTGCAACTTGAGGAAATCAGTAGATACATTTTTGAAACTGCAGCATAGTGTGGTTTGTTCCTTCTTCTTTTTAATTACCTTTTTTCTATTCTGAGATAAATATTAACAAGTAATTTAGTAGAGCATTGTGGTGTTTTATTCATTACTGAATTATGATCCCATCAACAGAACTACATTTATTATTATTATTACTATTATTTTCCTTTATCATCATGACCACACTATGCAGCTTCTGGAAAATAAGTGAATGCTGGCACTGCACCACCAGCAAAATAAATACAGAGAAATGTGACTAACATTTAAACATATTCACCTATTTTAATGGAATGCTTTAATATAACTCGCTTTACTTCTTTATGTGGAAATTTTATTTCCATCCACTGATAATTTAGAATTGCTTTCTACTTGAATTTTGAAACTCCTCCTGAATTATGCAACTTGAGGTTGAAATCACCTTCGTTCTCACTTTACAGCTTTACCAACTCCTCTTAAAATACCAACATATTTCCAAGGGAGGAGTATGAAATATTTACTTGTAACCTCACTTGCCACCTTTTGGAAAG
The DNA here is from genome assembly GCA_013400215.1 of Cisticola juncidis. Lineage (NCBI taxonomy): Eukaryota > Metazoa > Chordata > Aves > Passeriformes > Cisticolidae > Cisticola > Cisticola juncidis. The sequence goes on along the minus strand of VXBR01003923.1, from coordinate 788,547 downwards.
GAAAGATATTCGAAAAAAAAAAGAAAAAAAAAGAAGTGGGTAATATAAAAAAATGTTACCAAGAATATTGCTGTGGCTAGACAGCCATGGAGAGGACAGACTAAAACCACTAAAATGTGAAAATTTAATATCATAATTCTAATTTAGTTTTGAAAAAATTTAGTGTTTTTCAGTCTCCTGGTATCAGAAAATAGTTACCAAGCAACACCATAGATATTGGTAATGCAGGCAGATATTCAAATAAAAATTATTCAAAACATTGTCATTATCAGCAGAGCTATGTTATTGCTAGATTCATAACCCTTGGTATCTGGGCCCTTTCATAATCTATTTCTTGAGCAAAAATCTGCTTTTCCTGAAGAAAGTGCCCTTAAAGTTGCCTCTGTTGGGTGCAGCTTGCAGGGATGTCCACCACCTGCTGTAGGTGCACCTGGATTTGCTGGGCTGAACGTAGAAAAAGCTGCCAAGCACTGAAGGGCAGGTTGATGGTGAGGACATGCACAGTGTGTGTGAGAAGCAGCAGAGGAATAAGAACACTCTTGCAGCTTCTGAAATGGGATTTCAGCAAGAACCTTTGTATTGAACTCAAATTGTGCAGTTATTCCTCAGGAAAACTGCAAAGAAATGGTTTTGATCCAGAATGATCTCCCCGTTACCCAAAATCAGCCTACGTTTTTTAGGAAGTAGACAGCCCAGCTGCTAAATTGTGTCTTGCAAGCTGGCTGCCAGTTTCAGAGCCATTCCTAGGCTCTGGAGACATGCATCACAAGAGTTGATGCAGACTGGATCAAAATGGTGAGAAAAATCCTAGAGCACCTTAAAGCAGGCAGCTGAGTTAATGGTCATCTCCAAAGGCCAGGGAGGAGCCTCATCCCAGTTAATCCAGAGATATGTGCAGCTGGGACCCAGAAGAGTGGCCTGACATTCCAACCCTGCAGAGAGCTGGAGAGTTTGGGTGACACAGACACCATGGGCAGTCAGTGATTGTTGCACTGCCCAGGTGTGAGTCTGGCCCAAGGAGGCCCTTTCAGAAAGGAGATTTGGGCTTACATTTTTCAGTTCCCCTAAAGTGGTGGAAAAGGAGACTTACCTTTCCTTGAGAAGGTGCACAAGAGACTGTAAAACCCTGAATCTTTTGCTTGACCACTTGGAGCAAGACTGGAAATGGCCCTGAGACTTGTGATAAATGGAAGAAAAAGAGTCAAGAGTTCAGGGGAGAGTTATAAAGAAATGGCAGCTGCTTGGAAGGTCTGATTTACAGCAATAATACCCAATCACCTCAACCTGTGCTCTAAAGACACCTGGAGCACTGTCTGCACCTCAAAGGAGGATCTCCTGTGCAGAGCTTTTTTCTGCATGAAACAGCACAAGGAAAACATTGACTTGTAGAGTTTGGGACATCCCATTTCCAGCTGGCATCTGTCTCTGCAAAACAAGCAATATCTGGCACAAATTAGACACTAAACAAAAGTTAGAAACACTTGAGTTTGGGCTTAATCAGCAAATTGGAGCTGTCAACTTCTGCAAATCGTTTTGGGGCTGACACTTGTGAAAGCCTAGGGGAGACATGAGGGGTGTCTGCTCTGCTGTTATCACTCTCCTGATCCAACAAACCAGCACTGCTAGACTTTGCACTTGCCTCAGTACTGCAAACAGCAGAAAACAGCAAAAGCCAGCAGGGCAGGGATATTTGCTTTCGAGCTCCTCTCTCCTGTGAGGACAAAGCAAGCGGGGGGAGCCAGCAACCTCTTAGTTACACTTTTAAATTTAGACTGGAGGAGATGCATCCTTTTTAACATGTACATCTTCTCAAAGGAGAGTGACATCTTTCTTGGTGTAAATGCTTGTAAGGACCACAGTTGAGATCCTCAAGCATTTCCCACTGTGGACAATTAATAGGTTCTGATAAACATAAAGACAATCTTTTTTCACAGACCTCTCTCTTCATAGGCAGTGGTAAGAGTACCATTCTCACAGGATGATAAACATTCTGAGCTGATGATTACAATTTTTAAAGGCAAACCCTGTGACAGAAAGCCACGGTGCTGATCTTATCTTGTAAAGATACTACATGCTGTATGTTTCTGAACTTCTGTCTGTGCCTATCTTCTTATAATGTAGAGAGAAAATTATTTGTTACAGTGTTTGTACCCAATTTAATTTAAGATGAGAAATCAGTGAGTAGGAGGAGAGGATGGAAGGAGGGGGGGCAAGACCTGCTCCATTTACAGCTCTTAAAAATAGCATGTGAAGCCAGAAGCACATCTAAAACTGAACCAGCCATCCCCACACGCAATGCATTTCCAAACAGACCCTATCTACAGCACTTCCCAATTATGTTCAGTTCACTGCAGCAGGTGACCCCAATTTCTTTGAGAAATCTTTATAACAGTCCTTTTTCAGAAAACCTGCATGGGGTGCTCAGAATAAAAGTCAAGGCCATAAGAGTTTCACTTACTTGGGCTTCCTCCAGATTAAAGTGTGTGTATTACATGACCAGGGAGAAAGCTGGGGATGAAGACATTTCTTCTGCACGTGGAGATTTCCAGCCAGTGGCAAGGTGAGCTGAAGATCATCAAAATGAAAAACTGAGACACCCAGTGTGTTCCCCTGCTGGAGGACCCATGCCCTGCCCCATCCCTAGCTAGGGCTGACTGATGCTGAGAAGGATCTGGGGGTATTGGCCATGGGACAACTGAGAGCCACCAGTGCTGTGAAAAGGCAATGCCAATCCAAAATTTCCTCTGACAGGTTACAGGATGAGGGAGAGTTTGTGCCATTTTACAGGGTACTACTTAGACCTCATCTGCAATACTCTCTCCAGTTTTGATCAGCCATAGCTAAAAAAGATAAATTCAAATATGAGCAGTTTGCAATGAAAGGTTAGAATGGGTCTGGAAATGAAGGAAAAAAGGTGCTTTAAAATCATCATGCTGGAGGAAAATACCAATCTATGTTGTTGCTTAGTTTGTTACCTCAGGTTTTCTGTTGTTGGTTTTTTTTTGTATTCCTTAAACACTGGAGATTTAAATGCTAGATAAACAAAACACAATTTGTTTTACAATGGAGAATAACTCCTCTATCCATTTGCAATAACAAAAGTGTGTAGCTTTGTGCTAGAATGGCCAATTTAAATTGGATTCCAAAGCTATTGTTTGGTCATCAACTAGCAGTTTGTAGTAACATGGGCCTGAATATCTAAAATAATTCCCAGTGGTGCATAAATGACTTTATTGCACTTGGAAGTGTGTACAGGAATGGCTCCCAAGCCAGCACAAGTTAATGGAAACAAAAAAAAAAAGAAATTTAAAAGAGGAGAATTTATGTATTTTCACTCCAGCCTTAATTCACTGTTATAACTATCAGAACATATACCATTCTTATGTAACCATGGTTATAAATTTCATCATCTGTGTTATGCCACCACACTCTTTGTGGCTACTTTATCCTCTTTTCACTGCTTTCCACTCAGGTTCCATCTGCATGGCACGGCAGGCTCCAGGAAGGTGGAACAGTACACCTTGGCCATAAACTGAAATCAAGCAGGAGCCAGAACACCACAGCTGCCTCCTCCCTCTGCCCTGGGTCTCTCTGGAGGTCTGGGGCCAAGTGCTGGTGTTGGGAGGGGTCTCAGCAGTGCCCAAATCACTGCCCAGCTTTCCTGTGGTTACTGCAGGACCTGGGCATTTCATGGCTGTGCCTTTCATCCTCAGCTCCTGCAGAGCCAGTCTGAGTCGTTATCAGTGGGTGATGCTCAGCTTTTCAGCTCTGCTAGATCCAGGGCCTGGAGGGATTTGAACTATTCCTGCTACTTCTTTCCTGTTCCCTAAATTTTCCATCCATTTTCCATAGACTTTCCATAGAGGAGGGGAAATCTCTGAGTACACTATGGCTGTTTTTCTGTTCATGGGAAGCGTGAATTTAACTTTTGGCACACAGATCCTAATTCTGAAAATGGATGCACTCCCTTACTTTTGGGATTGGGCCACCTGTTTATGATAAGAAAGGTAATGGATGTCAAATCCATCTGTGATCTCTCCTCAGAAGCTGCTTGGTTTCTCCAAATCTGCATCCCCCCTCTCTCCTCATCAGCCTTGGAGGTGAGTGGTGGTTCCTGTGGGACACATCACAGTTACCTGCTCCTTTCACTTACTGACAAAATACTGTTTTTTAAAGGAATTCTGGCTTATTTTGGTGTAAGGTTTAAATAAATGAAAGGTCTGAAGGTTTTATTAAATAAACAATGTGTAGCAAACATTTTCTTATAGGCATCTCAGGGCAGGGAGCAGGCTGTGCCCCATGAGCAACCCCATGTCCAGCTTCACTCCATCCTTTTCCAAAGGGACACCCACAGCTTCTCCCTTCTCACAACTTGATGAACACTAAACTAACATTTGGCTATTCCACTTGTGTGACAGGTAAGACCATGGTTATTTTAAGAAGCATCAATATGCTTCAAAGCATAGAGCAGAGAGTTCCTTCTCTGTGTTATCACCTGTCCAAATGTCTTACCCAAAATTACTGGGCTGTCAGCATATCTGCATTTAGACCAGCTAGAAGCTGGTGTTCTGTCCTGTGAGAGAGGTTTGGAATGGTCAGACAAACTTCCCATATTTCTCATAAGGTGCAAAACCTGTCCCAGTCAAAATGTTGGGCTTCCATGGCCAAACTTAACATCACTGCTGTTTGTTTGAGACAGGAAAAAGTTTCAAGGCTCTAGCTAGGGGATACACAGGAATATTTGCATTGAGCACCATTGTGCATAGTCCAGAAAGCACCTGCTGCAGCATTTTTATAAAATGTATTTTGAGACTGAAAGGCCAAATGATATAGAGATGTTAATCAGCTAAACCCATCAATATCTGCTTTCTGAGCATGGAGCAGAGAACAGTATCTTGGATACAGCACAAACTGACAGACAATATTATTGTCAAGCAGAGAAACTATCAGGTCATACTTTAATTCTTCTCAGCTGTCCAGGGAGTTCATTTAATCTTCAGTTCAAAGGGTGGATTCACAGATATATCCAGGCAAGGCAGAATAGTTGTTGTAAAGGCATATTTAATGGCATGTTGTTAAGATTTTATCGTGCCTGCATGTGAGCTTGGAAATGTGGAAGGTTCAACCATTCTTTTGCCATAGCAAAGAAGATACCCTTTTTAGCATAGATTGCAATCTGCAATACATAATCTTTATTGCAGGTAGCATCCTGAAGATTACTGGTTTTATCTATTTCTTGGTCAGTTTGAACTCTCTTTTTTATAGTGAAAATACCTTGTGCACTTTTGTACGTGTACGTCTGTTGTTGTTTGTTTTTTGGGTTTTTTTTCCTCATTTCTTCAGGAGTGTCAGGGATGTTTCTGTACTATATGATAAGTTTAAAGTGGTTCTATTCTGAAGTATCCCCATTTAACCAGGCTCAGATAACTCGCAGATGGAGCCCTCAGGAAAATATGCAGATGCCAAAATCTCAGACTGCAGGGAAAGCCAGAACCTGGCAGTGGTATTGGACAGCAGGAGAGATGAAAGCTGTGTAAGATGGGACCAGGTGAATGATATACCCAGCCTGGTGGCAGAGCTAAGAGAAAGGTTAAGCCAAGGAGCTGGACCATGGAACCATGCTCTGACCTCTCCCACACAGGGGCAGAGAGCAGAAAGAAGCAGCCCATGAGCCTCAGTCACAGGCCAGGATAACACAGAGCAGCTACAACAAAGAGTTTACTTCCAAGTAGTTTGAACTCTGCAAATTCAAACTCTCACACAAGAAGGGACAGAAATTTAAAGTGTGGCCTTTTGGATGTTTCTCTGATTTGGGCTTTTCATTCCACCCCCATGCAAAGTACATCAGCTGTAGCAAACCCCACAGTTCTAAAGGCTCTGTGTTAGCATTTTTATTTAAAAAATTCCAAAGGGATTTTGGATCAAACAAATAACATTGCTGGGTATTTGTTTGCTGAGCTTGTCTAGGTTTGCATGTTTGCTTCAGCCTTTAATAAAGCATCAGAGGTAGGATGGGTGAGCTGCTGTCACTGTTCTTCAAGGCACAATTGTTACATCATTTCTTAAATCAGCAGCAGAGTCACCACTCTTACTCTTACTTAGCCTTGGAGGTGACTATCCAAGATTTCAGCTCCTAAACCTACACATATCAAAGAAACAAGTAAGCCCATCTCATAATCTGTTGCTTAGACATCACAGTTTCCTCTTGGCTAAAATTAAAGAAAGAAACATCAACCCATATTTGCAATAATTTTATCTGTGTCAAGTCATCATGTTAGGCATAAATTGTTTTACTTGCATCTCTAAAAACTCACAAATCTCAAGAATTAGCATGCTAACAAAAATAAATTAAAAAATCAGCACCTACAGACAACACCTTGTGGGGAAGCCAAACCTAAAAAAAGCCGTGTGTATTTGAGGGGAACTCCTGGACCATAAGCATGAGCAGCATTAAAGCTGGGTGAGACAGCATTGACTCTGTTTCTGCATTTGTAAAGATATCTGATGAGCAGAGGAAAAATAAGGCCACAGATGACAATGCTATTGTGCTGGCTTCTTTCTCAAATCCTTGTGCTTGGGGAAGAAGAAAGCACAGAAACTATTGTTGACAGTCCCATTGCATAACACTGAAAATGCTGTTCCTAGCTTTTCTGTAATCACTTTTGCCTTTAAACGTGTGATTTAGCTATAAATTATCACCCTGACCACAAGCACTTCCTCCATAAACTCACTGAAAAGCAAATTAACCTTTTCTCTCTGGAAGGAACTCTCTTATTAATATGCAAATCAATTCAGTCCTTTTTGCTTTGGTGACCCCAGCCTGTTTGCACTTCCCAAGCTGAATAGTGACTGTCCAGTTAGTCACTTAAGCAGAATTCATTTTAAGAGCCAATTAACAACCCCAACCCAATAATACAGTAAGTGATCTTCTGGAAAGCTTTTCATTACTCTGTGGTTTCTAATTGAAAAACACAATGTCTAATCATTGCCCTGATTCTTCCATCCTGACCTTGGAGCAGCTCCACAGGTGGTGAACACCAGTGCAGTTTCACACACCAGCACAACTCAATAGCAGCCTGTGGCACCCACACATTTTTCAGCTGGCTGCAGATCCCACACATTCCTAGGCATATCTCTGAGGTAACTTGTCCACTGGATGACTTTATCTTTACAAAATTTTCCTTTTAATGTTGTAAATATTATTTAGCACCTGTTCTGAAGCTGTATGCTTAAAATCTTACTCGTAGAAACCTGTGGGCTTGTTATTACCCAAGGAAAAAACCATTCAAAGAACAGAAGTCCACCAAGATCAAAGGAAGAAAGTCTGCAAGCAGTGAAGACAGAGCTGGAACAGAATCCAATTGCTGGATGGATGTGGACACACAGGGCAATGGGAAAGGATACACAGGGTTTTCCTTTGTTCTCACTATCCTACAGTCGTGGCAGATGCTAAGGAGTATTTTCTTCTAGGCTTGTCAGGCTATCATCTCTCTCACCAAAGCCCAAACAGGGTTAGTAGAAAGATATTTATGCTTCCTATGCTCTCTCCTTTTTTTCCTAGACCCAGTGACACAGCTTTGGTTTTCCTATCCCCACCATCATCAATGTATTCCTCTTTGGAAGGGAAGAGTGCAGAGCAAGATGGAGCCACATCCAGCCTCACTAAAGAATGGGCTCTGAAAAGTTAATGCATTCAGACTTCTGATAGCAGCAAAATAATTAAATCTGCAGTAAAACACTGACTCATGTGGTACCTTAGCAAAATGTCAGATTTCATGGTGGCACAGCATCACTTCTGTCCCCAGGCTCTCAGGAGTGTTGTTTTAAACTCTTTGATGACTCAAAGGAGATTAAAAGCATATGTTTTAGGACACTTTCAGAAACATATAAAAGGCAGAAAGACAAAGAAGCAGAGATTCTGTGGCAAAGGCTGAAGGTTCCTGCAGTGAGAAATGCTGCTGAGAGCTCTGTCACACAACTCCTGCCTACATGCAAGCTTAGGGACACGATCCAAACCCATACCCAAACCCCTGGAGCAAACCCACTGATGAGCATCTTAATTCTGGCCCTGCCCAAACACCTCTGGCAACTTTCTCATTTCTCTGTAGGTATATAAAGGATTGCTACATTTCTCAAAGGCTCAAAGCAAAGCTCCTGTCAGCTGGGGCCTAGAAACAAAACCTCCCTCCAAATGAAGAGTGATCCGTGGGTTTTTGGAGGGCATGGAGAGGATACAGAGGCCACAGGTTGTTTTCTTTTAGGAGGTGGCCAAAGGAGGAGGTAGGCCCCTTTTCATACAGCAGCCTTGTAGTGTGGGCAGGCACCCAACAGACAAGAAAATGGGAGCTGCTCCCAGGACTGCAGCAGTGTTTTCTATGCTTTGGAACAAGCCAGCATTGGATAAACACCCTTGGAAATGAGGGATCTTCTCTTTCTTTTCTGGCCCACTGCACCTTGGGCTAATTTAAGAGAAGTGCAGCACATTTGCTTTCTGTCTGTGACCCAGCAAATATTTAACTATTTCTTACCAAGGGAAACATGACATTTCTTCCATTTCCCTGGGAATAATTGCCACATTGCAAACCCAGCAAAATCTCGAAGACTGCAAAAAATAAAAAGGGATTGTGACAGCTCTCCTGGTTCCTGGGGGATAATTGAAGACCCCAGTGCACACGTGGGCTCACACTGGCTGCCATCACAGGTTCTTGCTGCCAAGGACATGAAACCCTTGTAAGGAGAGCAAAGCACGCAGGTGGGTCTGGATCAATTTACTTGGTGGTTGGGAAAAGGAGAGGGAATCTGAGTGCAGAATGGAAAGGTTAACAAAGAGGAGAGGGGCAAATTAAGGATGAATTTTCCTGCCATTGCACATCCACATGCTGCAGAATTTTGGGCACAAATGCTACTAAAAATATCTTTCTTAATAGAGTTCTCTCCTGAAAAAAAAATCAGCCCATCAAAGCACTGCTCTGAAATCAATCTTTCCCTTTTTGCCAATGTGTACATTTGTGAAGGGGACACAAAATACTTTCCAGAAGTATAATGTTAGTATCTGTAAATAGATTGCTGACCTCTTTATCTCCTTGTTCTACCACTTGTCATGTGCCCCGGGCCAATGTTGCTCTAACAGCTGTATTGAGTAGTACAAGCTGAGCTGGAGCTCTGAGGAGATTTTTTTGTCTGTTCACTTGTTAAATGTGTGCTCTGCTTTTTCTAACTGAACTCCCTGGATTAAGCAGTTAATACAGGTCAAAATTAGTCCTTCAGGGATAGGCCAGCCTGGTTCTGCTACTTCTCTCACCTGCAGAGACAATTTGTGGTGTTTGTCTCCTCTTGTAATTTTGTGATGTTACTGAGTACTTCCCAGTGATTTCAAATACTATTGGCTTTGCTAAAATCATCTGTCAATAAAGCTTCTTTTTAATAAGCTGCTGCTTAATTTCTAGCTTTTTTTTTTAATGCTGATTCGGATCTACTTTATTAAGGAATGTCTACATATTGTCTTTGCCCTCATAAATAGAAATACCTCCTCAAAGCTTTCAAAGTACTTAGCTGCCCTGCACAGTGTGGTGAAGAGGGCGAAATAGAATATATTATGAAATGTCATAGCCAATTCAAACCAGTTGAGCAGTTAGTGAACTAACAATAATGTTGCAGCACTATTTCCTCAGAAACCTTTAATTTCAACATCAATAGGCATCATACATATCTCAGTGTAAAAGAACAACTTCATAGCTTTGGTCAGTCCTGATGACAGCACTGCTTAGAAAACAAAATAAAGGCATCTATGACACTGTTAATGGAATGATTACAGCTGCAGATGAAAATGCACAGGAGAAGAAATGTTCCCTTAGCTAATTTGCTTCGTACTTTTACAGTGTCTCCTGTGGGAGAATGTGGAATTCCAGGCCTGGCTGCACAAACACAGAATGACTGCTAGCCCCACTCTGGTTGTGCTGGTGTCCCTAGGCTGCCTCTGCAGCCAGAGGAGAGGCAGAAGCCTCGTGTTGCCACTCAGAACTGCCCTGTCTCATTAGGCAGAGTTTGCTTTTGTGAATTAACCCTACTTGTTCTAGGCTGAAGTTATTACAGCTCATCCTCACCATTTCAACTCCCAACAGCTGAAATTGGAAAGCCTTGTTTTGCACTAACACCAACTCTTGCTCTGAACTTCCTTGTTTTCTTTTGAAATAAAGAGAAAGAGGAATTTGTCAAAGTTTAAAGGCAGTTTAGCTTTATGGCCCTCGGTACAGGATCCATCATTAAAATTAAGCATGTACTTAATTGGTTTCCTGATTACAGATGGATTTAAGCACATGGTTAAATGCCTTGCTCACTTGAAGCTCTAATGGACCATGCAAATTTAAAAGTTCACTTCTCATTGAGATAGATGGAGCAGATAATCATAAATTTATCAGTACAGAAGCTGTTACTCACTGCATATGTTGGCAGCATCTTGCTGTGTTGTTCTCTCCCTCTGCCTGGGACATCTCGAACTTGTTGAAGTAGAAAAGTAGTAACAGAATAAGAACTGGTTTTCTTCACTCAGAACATCAATGCAGTATTTGATGGTAAGACATTTGTGCATCTGCCACAGAGAAAAGAAGTATTTTTCAATATGAAATCTCATAATTAAAAAAAACACAGTGGAAATTCAGGGAAGCAAAACCCCCAAGGAAACAGAAGGGATACTTACAACTGAAAAATCCACCAGCTACTTCATGGCTTTGCACTCTTAGTAAATTTTTTTGAGCTGGATAAGGGTTACAATGGTTAGCACTGAACACTCTCTCCAGCAATCCATTAACTGAGCACCAAGCTGTTCCCTGAGAAGCAGCCCTGCAAAGACCAGAGACATGCAGATTTGTGTCTGTTTTTTTCTTGTATTTGATGGGATTTTCTTGTGTTTTATAAGGATTAAATTCATGCTTCCTTAGTAAGAAATCTGTAATTTCTGGGAGGAGTTGCCCAGTTTTGAAATAGACAAAGTATGGGAAATAGTCCAAAACCTTTCTGGAAGGAAGAGGAAACAGATCAAAACAATGTATTTGTATAGATACCATGATTTCAAATGCCATTCTTTAGGAAATAAGAGTATGAATTTTCATTAAATCCAATTGGGGTGGAAATGTGCTGGATAATCCAGTGATGGGCTCTGGGTATTTGCTTTTACACTTTTTTAAAGTAAAGAGTACAGAATACCACCAGTTGTTGCCTTTGCTTATACAAGGCTCAGCCCCTATCAGATTTTTTTCATTTCTTTATATGTTACAGCTTCTAAGTTGGTTTTGAGCCATATTGGATCACAGAATTAAAAACGCTGGAAGCTAAAATAGCAAGAAACACTGTCTAGAAAGGAAATTCAGCACCTTGTCCCTTATGATACATCTCACCAAGCTATGCATGTTACATTCTATAACTATTTTGTTATCTCTGTCATTTCACTGAAGATCACAAAACAAAGTATTTATAAGGATTGTAGAATTATTTGGGGAGTGAAATTCATGTCTTGCAATGAAAACATAAGGTAAATCTGCTTCATATCTCTAAGAAAAGTGAAAAGATATAATGTAAGAACATGCTGTCATTATATTGATCTGTAATATTGTATTACTGTGGCCATAAACTTTGCACTGAGGCTGCAAAGTGTCAGGACTTGCTCTGTCTGAACTTTTCTTGACCTACCTGCAGCCTTTTTTCAGTTGGTTTGGTTCTGACAGCAGTTTCTCCAACTCTTTAGGACTTTCTGGCTGGTTTGCTTTGCTTCTGTTTATCCTTCTGTGGAGCCACCATGGTTTCACCAGTCAGTACTGGTAAATATGGGCCAGGCAGGATAAGAGAGACACAGAGTTCAGTTTGGAGGGGTAGAGACTTGGGATGATGAAATAACAGACTTGACACCAAAGGCCCTACAGCTAGAGAAATGCAGACCTGGAGCTGCAGTACTCTGCTTTTTAGGATAAGCAAGCAAACAAAGAAATGGTATCTAGTACATGTAAATCCACCTTTTAAAAATGGCTGTAACTCAGAGGTGCAGATCAGTGAAATAAAGCCTGGCTGTAAAAGCATGTTAGCAGACATATAAAACTGACCCCAAAATAATCCAAGACAAAGAAAGAAGAAAATTTCAAAGTGAACATTGTATTCCACCTGGCAAAGGACTTTAGGTCCTGACAACTCACTGGGAACACAGCCACCATGAGAAAGAAACCCCAACCCAAGGGGTGAGAGGAACACCAGAAGGGTGAGCAGAACATCAGGAAAAGAGGTAGAAACTAAGTGCATGTGTAAAAATTTACCTGCATTATTGTCTTTATTACTGAACATTTTCTGCACAGACTTATTCTTCCTCTTTCCATGACAATTATACACAGAATAATAACAATCCTTGGATAAGACTCTCAGGATTTCAACTGTACTAATGATAAATTTTGACTTTATGTATAAGGCATGTTTCCTCTTTGCCTGTAAATGAGATTTTAACTACTTAAGGAAGAAATTCTGAAATCATACAGCTCTTCTAGCGGAAAATAGTGTATGGAGATCCAGTGGTCAGAACTTCATGTAGTGAAATAATGAAATCATTTTAACTGCTGCCAGCAATAATAAATACATACTAAAACAAAAAGCAAACTGTGCAAAACAGGAAAATAGTCCTAATAGGGAAATGTTAAACAGGAATGTGCACACTCTAGGGGTTTGTTTCAGCTTTGTCCTTTTGCCAATGGCAAGCTTTAGGCAAGAGGGAAATAATATATTACTGTAGCCCATGAAAGCAGCCTGCCCTCCTTTCTGCAGTTGCTGGGGTGTTGTTGCTGCACTGGCTGCCTGCTCTGCCAGGATCCCTGTTTGTGCCCCCACGAGCCCTCCAAAAGAGCTCTCTCTCTGTGCCCTCATGGGCTCTCTCTTTTTCATCGGAGAGCGGAGCGGGATATCGGCTCCATGCTCCTTAACGTTCAAGCTAAGGAAAAAAAAATGCTCCTTGCAGTCCTCACTGAAAGATCTTGGCTTTTCAGGGGCTCAGGAAGATGTACACGGAATAAATTTCTACTGCCAAAATGGATCTTATTATTTGGAGTGGTTTAGGCTACATTTGTACAACGCAGCACGTAACTGTTCTTTGGAGAGCTGCGGTGCGGTTTTATAAGAACATGGAAGGGAAGCAAAGAGGTCGTATTAATTTATGCTTTCATAATGCTGGGACTGTAAGGAGATATATTTTAAATAAGAATTGACATAGGAGACCTCCATGATAACAGCTTATATTGAAGGAAATCATTCTTATACAAAATATTTCTCGAGGCTCATAAAAGATAGCAATAACAAACACCATTATGCAGTATCTGGGAAATTCTATTTACTTAAAATGCTTTCTGCTTTTATTATTATTCAGGCTTGTTCCTTCAGTGGAAGTTCTGATTGAAGCTTGAGCAATGTGTATGATCTCATTACAAGAGGGCTGCATTAGAAAATCTGATAGTGATAATTCCAACAATGGCACCTCTCACTTACTATCTGTCACTTGGCTACAAGAAGAGCTGTGCAAATTTCCTGCCATCAAATTCTGGCAGGTGGCTGGAAACCAATATAATATTCCACATGTACCCTGTTGCACTCGGGGGGAAAAAAATGTGTGTTCAATATCCTGAGTGTGGCTGCTTTGGAGGACAGGCTGCCCCACAGACTGTATTGGGTCACAGGCAGGTTTCTGCTTTGCCTGGGAGGGTACAAAAGGCCACCAAGCAATACAGATAAACATCAACAGGAATCTTTTCACTGTACACCTTCAAGTAAGTCACAGACAGCTTTTAGGGCTGTCATCCATTGATTTCAAGCAACCAATTCCTTGTCTCCTCATCATCAGATTTCTACTGCATGCACATGTCCAAGGCCAGAGAGATTTTTGTCTTTGAAAGATGCGAGAGGCTGGGCAGTGTCACAGCCACATATCTGCTTGTAAGCACATATCTGCTTGCAGATTTTACAGAGAGGAAGGGGGGAAGGGTTTCCTCTCCTTGTCCCTGTGCAGCCCTCCTAAAGTAATCCACATAATTCTTTACCTGTCCTCTAATTTTGTGGGGTTTGTCACTACTGACAGCTGGTGGTGTAGGGTTATCTGCTCACAATACCTGAACCAGCAGGGCCTTGAAATAAAAAGCAAAGCTTTCCCATTAATCTGAAGTTAATAATTTTGTAGCCTTTTAAATTAGGATTAATTAGGGGGAAAAATTCTGAACACATCACACATAGTAAAGCAAGATAGCAGCCTAAGCAGGAAAAATTCAGAACTTAAAATGTGAGGAATAAAATGTATGAAAATCTAGAAGACTAATATCCCTCTTGAGAAGGATGGGTCCTTTTCTCCAGGCTTTCTTTCAAATTTTTAGCAACTTTCAGTGTTTCTGTGTTTGAGATAAAAGTATCCCCTCCTCTGACTTCTCTTTGGAGTCCTCAAGGCCAATTTCTGCCATTTCTGAGGTTTGCTGTACATCTGCCCTCCCTGCAGGAGTGTCTTGCTCCCTTCAGAAATTCTCCAGTACCCACTCCTTCAGACTTTTCCCTGCTTTCATCTTCTCCCACCACTTGTCCTGCCCTTCCCTCCAGAGGAACTGGGAGTCTGGCTTGTTTGGATGCTCTAATGGAAGGTGCAGTTTCCCTTCCTCTCTTATTTCTAGGCTGTTCCTCTTCAAACCACAGCACAGGCACCAGCACCAGCCTTTGTCTCTGCTTTCCTCTTCACAGCCTTCCTGCCAGGGTACCACAAGAAATAAATTCCATGTGCCACCCTGTAAGTGCCTGCTGAGGAACTAAAGTCAGGTTAACCAGCCTGGCCTGCTCTAAAATCTGTTTGTGGCGAGGGCAGCACAAACCCCTGGCTGAAATGGGCACATTGTCTCCCCCCCTTCTCCTTTCTTACCTTTCTCTGGTTCCATAGTGTGGGGGTTTTCTGACCCATTTGTTGATAAATCTGGGTGGAAGCCTCACGCTGCCCCTTTTGAAGACATTTTCCAATAGGCTTGTGACAGGCTTGGTGAAATAGGAAATTTCCATCTTGAGAATGCTACTTCTTCTTTTTCTTTTTCTTTTTTTTTTTAATCTGAAGGACTAAAAGTATCAGAGCAAAGTTGCTAAAGAAAAGCTATTGCTTTCCCTTTGTTTATTAGTGCACATCTTGATGAAATTCTGTGACTAGTTAGCTGCCAAAAACATTTAACATTATGAATTAATAAACCCATGAATTTTGTATAAGATGTTTTCTGTATTGCCTTTCTTGTTGCTGATTGCCATTTCTCTTAGCAGAATAAAGCCTCCTGCCTGGGGTTGTTGCTGACACCTCAAAGTAGCTCATTTATCCAGGCAGTAAAACAGATTTAATGAACCATGGGAAACACATGATTTTTCAGAAATGACCATAATGACAATGGTTCATGGATAATAACAGGCTATTTACCTGTGCCTGAGTTGCTTCAAATTTATTTTCTTCGGACAATTTCCTAACCCTGGCTACAGCAACAATTTGATAGAGCTGTAGGTGTACAAGTAATTTGTTAATTAAAATTAATGCTGTGTTATTGAGCTGTTGCATTAAGCAGATATGTCTCCTGAAGAAAGCATGATCAGCTAACCAAGCAAATCTCTGGGTCTGAGCAGTTTAAGAGATGAAGGATTTCTCCCATAAACTGCCTACAGCCTTCCTGGTGGTTGTGGGCACTTAAAATCAGCATATCCTTAGGATTATTGGTTCCCCCCTGTAAAGTGTAAAGCTTCTTCCTGTTGATGTCCAGGTTATTGGACTGATGTATTTACCAAAGGGAATAAGGAACCCCTTTACATTCTTATGTGAGCTAATCAGATTTACATCTCATCTGGTCCAGTATGATGGATTAGATGGGTGGGTGATTACTGGAGATGGAATCAACACCTTTATACATGACAAATTCTTCCTATCCTACAGAGTTACTCAGCCCTAGGACTGAAGAGAAATTAGAAGTTTGGTCTCACCTTTACCAAAATTTGATTTGCCACATAATACAGCAGCAATTTCAGGGTTAAAATGCACACATGTGTAAGGAATATATATATAAAAGTAATCAGGAAAAAACAGTAGGAAACAAAATCAATTCAGCAGAGGCAGTTAGATATCCTGGGTAGGTTTTAGAGATTTAGGCATTGAATCCAAAAGCACAATTCACAAAACCTTCTTGTAACCTCTCTGGCATCCAAAAGGATAAAGATACTTGGATGTTCACCAGGAAGTTCCCTGATGCTCCCACCTTGCATCTAATCCTGCCCAGAAGTGACAAAAAGCAATCTCTCTCCTGATATTCCCTTCTGGATGAGGATTGTCCTTGCTTTGAAGACTGTTTTGTAGTTTCATTTAACTGCCACAGATTCAGGACATGGACCTTGCTGGGCTGGAGGGCTGTGCTCCATTTTCTGTCCCTTCTCTTTGTCACCAAAATCAAACCCCTTTGTACTAAATAGGAAGAAGTTGTCCATATATAGATGGCAGATTTAGGTACCTGAAACTTTGAGACTGCTTGGGTGCTAAGATCCTTTGATCATCACAGACCTTGGAGGGCTCCAGTGTCACTGGCTTTCATGGGGCTGGCAGGATTTAACCTTGGGGACCATTTAAATGCTTTACTAATTCCTCTCATAGATCTAATTATGGAGCTGAGCTTGGATTTATTTTATGTTAATATTTTTATGCAGCATAAACGCATGCATAATACAGCTTTCTCAGACAAGCTTGCATTTCAAAATAAACTCCAGCATCTACATGACAGAAGATGAATTTTAAGCATTTTTAAGAGACAATTTTGGCACTTGTGTAAAGAAAAAGAGAGGCAGAGAAAAGAGTTGCAGTGATAATTTCCAAGGAGCAGAGTAATCCTGATACTTTTTTCACATGCATCCCACACCTTCAAAAGGATACATTCCCCCTCTGCTGTGAGTGGAGAGTTTTGAGATGTGCAACATTTCCTGTGTAACAACATATCAGTTTCAGGTTGTGATGAGAAAAAAATTGCTTTCAAATATCACGAGTTCAAAAGTGCAGCTGAAATTTGAAAGTATTAGTTTCACATTCTGCTTAAGGAAAACTGTGAAAAGAGAAGCAGAGAGGAGAGTGAGGATAAAATTCCAATAAAAATAAGATATCTATATCTAGCCAGACAGTTGGTATTATATATATCTATATAATACTGTGTGCATGACAAATATGGTAACAGAGCATTAAGACTGCATGGTTAGGCAGCCAAAAGTTTGGAAACAGCCTAGTTAAGGCTGTTTGCTGTGCTGCTCTTCTCCCTCACATTGTGAACACATTATGACTTTTTCTTTTTTAAACTCCAATACTTCTCTGCATAGTCTTTTTCAGACAGAATAAATATTTCTTTTGTATAACCTCAGGAAACTTGAAATGTTGTTTGTTCCTCTAAGCATTCGTGGATTTTCATTATCATAGTGGTGCAGAGGGTAACACAGATGCTCGGGCTGTTTTTTTAGCCTTTTTTACCATTCAGATGGCACAGAAGGGCCATAAACCAGACACCACCAACCCACCTCCTCACCCTCCTCCCGTATTTCCTTCTGTTGTGTCTGATATAGATGCTTTTCTTCTGCCTCCCTCCTTCTGCTGCTTTTGCATTAAGTAAAATGAAACACAGCAGTACAGCTTTTCACATGAGGGGAAAAAAGGCTGGCAAGACCTTTCCTCCATCATCACTCCTGTGTATTAAAAGAGGTGCAAAGCAGCATCTCCTGCAAGCCTTTGTGTGGTCTGTCCTTGTCTAACTCTCAGGCTGGGTGCAGACCTGGGGCAATCTAGGTCTAATTTTGTTTTATAGCAGTCATGACTGTGTTTTATCTCTGCCATCCTCCTCCCAGAGACACAGGGTGTCTTCTGTTTGGAAGGACTACTGAGCCTGCAGAGAGCAGTTTTTCCCCACCTGACTTCTGAGGTGTCCTCAGCTCACTGCTGTTAGCCAACAGAGAAGCTCCCCAATTCCTGTGCAGCTTGGAGTCAGCTCACCTACAATTTCATCTCCCTGACACACACACAAACTTCAGCTGCTGCTCTCTGGATATGTTTCTTGGCACAGAATAGGATCTCTGAATTTGATTCCTTTCATTTTCACACTGGTGTCCTGCGTGTCTTCTAACCTCTCAATCTTGAACCAGAGCACAGCATTGCAATACTTGTACCCCAAGGAAAGGAGACAAGCCTATTTTCTCCTAAAAAAAATCCCTGATATCAATGGTTTCACAATTGAGTTCTGCTGATGCAAACCTGGACTATGAATTTTAATGACCATCTTGTTCTGAGAGTCCAAATATTTGCCAGAGCATCTGACGGATAGAAGAAAATACTTGTGATAAGTCTGAAGATATCCAGTGCATTCATGTTCTACATTGTCAGACAGTCTAGAGGGCAAGATCACAGCTGCCTGTGTATCCCTTCCCTTTCCAGGAAGGAGTGGGCAAACACCCAGTGTTGGATGTGGTTAATAACTTTACTACTTCCAGATGATTACCAACACCCACCTGGGTAGAGATCACTCCTGAAACTGAAGAACATGAATGTTCTTTCATTCATTTTTGGATAAAATCTGCAAGGTTATTTTACATCGCCCTCATCACCAGTTCAAGCTAAGGTGGAAATGTCTGAGGGGAGGAGTAGCTGCTTTCTACCAAGGCTTCTGTCTGAGGGTAATGACCAGTGGAAGAGAAGGGAAAAACAAGGAGAGGAGCACAGGCTTGCAAAGCAAAGGCATTTGTGTGCCTTTATGGTATCTGCTGAAGGCTTCTTATTCCTGTATTTATTTACTCAGAGCGGAGGCTTCAGCATTACCCTGACACTCATGTGCTCTCTGTAATGAGTGTGCAGGGGATTCAAACCCATTTTACTGCATGGCTGACTGTGAGGCTGAAGCAGAAGGGGCAAAATATAAATGGCCAGCATGAGGTGGAAGCAACACATAAAATATTTCGCACTCTATCTTTTCAGCCTCTATTTCATTTTGGAAGATAGCATAAAATTCTTACCTGAAGTGATGCTTTTAAAGCTTAGGGAACACAATGTGATTCTGTTATGTGACTTCATGATCTTTTATAAACCTGTGCTTAGCTTAATAGATTTCTATTCTAAAGTTATGGCAGGACAAAAAGAAAATATAATATGTTGGTTGAAAACTCAGAGCAAGATCAGCAAACTGTACAAAAGAAAGAAAAAAATGTTTAACTGGGAAAGTCAGCAACTCTTCAGCAGCAATTTTATTATAAATAACTCAATTATATTGTATAATTCTCATGATTGCCAGGGATCTCATTGATTACTCACAATGGGACTGCATTAGGCTGCTGATAATTAGATGTTTATTTTAATAACTATTTTCTGTGTGGATGTACTAGTTTGCAGAAGCACTAGGTTAAGGATACTTCAGTTAAGTGACTCCAGAATGAATTTAACATAATAAGGAGGACAGATGGGCTTTCAACTCCACAGCAACAGTAAAGAAAACAAGACATCACTGCAGCACAGATCCTCTCACGCTGTTCTTTTTGCAAATAAAATCTACTGCCTTTCAGCACATTGGCTATTTCTGCTTAGGCTGGTTACATCATACAAAGAACTTAGAATCTTAATCAATAAAGGCTCAACACTCCTGAAACTTGTGTTAAGCAGCAGCTTAGCCTGGGAAAAACAATTGTCCATGTTTCTTTGACATGTACTCTAATGAATGGAATTGCACTGGGAACAAGTTGATGGGTACCTTCAGCAATGGTTGCAGATCTTGCCCTGTAATTAGTGATGAAAATAATGGGGTTTGATTTTTACCAGAACTTCTATGAGAAACTAGATTCATTTGAAATAGAAACAGATTCATCTGCTCTTGTTCCTAATCCCCATTTTGCAGGCAAACCTGGGTTCTCTTTACCGCTTCCCTAACACCACTTTGAGCACATTTCAATATGTGAGCTATTACCCTGTGTGGAAAGCTCTCCTGAGATTCCAGCTGCAAGTCCATTTCTATGTTCCAAGTCATTATCACTCTGGCATGATCCAAAGGCATTCACAATATCTACAAACAATCAGGGAAGAACTCAAGATGCAGTCTCAGCAATTGGAATTCAAAAATCCATTTCAAACACAGACATACTGTAATCTGTACAAAATTATTAGATTTCACCCAACTACTGAGCTATTTTGACAATTCAGTCCTCAAAAATCTGAACCAATAACTATACTGCAAAATATAGAGGCATCGGCACAGCACGATGCGAGTCTCTGATCTCAAGTTAATCTTCAACAATAAAATGACCTAGAAAGAACTTATTTTTGTTTCTTATGTGGCTGAGGGGTTTGAGCTGCACTCTGCAAACAGGAGAGGCCTGGAGAAGATTTCATTTGATGCTTCTTTTTGTCATTTCTGTGAAACCTCCATTTACCCTCATTAATCTCACAGCAGACTCTGCCCAGCACCTTCCCGTGTAAGCACGACTTCCCTGTTGGGAAGCCTGAGCAGATGCTTGGTAAAACCCCAAGATTTGGGGCAGCACATCATATGTTATGTACAAAAATGTCTCTGGGCAGGTTTCAGAGGTGTAGCTGCAGCCACACTCCCACTGAGGGCGTGCCAAAGCCTTTTGGAAAGAGTGCCCAGTCTCCTGCAATCCCTGCTGGATCTGCTCTGGGGCTTGAGGAAACTCCAGACTTTCCCTGCCCAGCACTTCAAGCTCCAAAAGCAGAAGGGTTGGAGCTCCATGGACCTTCTTTCTGTTTGATGTACTGGTGTGTGGATGTACCCAAAGAGAAGCTCTGAAAGGATAGTCCCAAGAGTCTCATTCAATATTAATCAGTCTTACCCACCACAGCTCCCTCTTAGACAATGCAACTCCATCCCTACTCTGTAGAGATCTGTTTACAATCCAGAGGTAATATTACCTCCTGGCAACAAAACTAAACAAATTCATTGAAACATATGCAAGGAAAATGTTGGGCAGGACTGAAGAAAGGCCTTTCGAAGAAAAATGTGGTTTGTGTACCTGCATGTGTGTGGTTTTGGTTGTATAGAGAAAGAAATTAGAGGAGATGCTGCTTTTATAAATTGTTATGTCTGACAAATAAAGCAATTGCCACATTTATGCCTCTCCTTTTCACGGAAAAGGGCTTATAAGAATTCTCTCCAGATTGTTACAAACTGTCATGAGTTCACATTAAAAAAATTATATCTAACATACAATGGAGGTATTTTGGTGGACCTTGGTCACCTTGGACCCACTTATCCATAATTCTTTGCAAATACAAGCTGCAGTAGAAGGAAACTTTATCATCTTTTCTCCAGAAAAGGTAAAAAAAAATATCAAACCCAAGTTTATGACAGTTCATCTTCTTATACAAAGACAAAGGGACTAAACTGTACAAGGACCAATTCAGGTTCATGATCAAGGCTGGATTTTCAGTCAGTTTTTTACTTCAAATCTTGAACTTTAAGAGGCTCCCTGGAGACTCCATCTTAACATGCATTGTAGAACATTAAACATATATATATATATAAAATGCTTAATTTTAATAACTTTAACTAAAACTAATTGTCTACTTCTAAAATGTTCCCTTCCTTTTATATTAGATAAAAGCATTAAGTCTTTTTGCTACATAATTCTTTTTAATCTCATCTGGTTTTTACTGTTTAAGATTAAGGACCCTATGGGGAGACTGGAAATCTTCTCTACTTTAATCCATACACAGATTTGTCTTTTGCCATACTCAAATCTCTCTCTCATTTGCCAGAAAACATCCTTGTGACAATTTTCAGGCAAAAGCTCTACATGAAAAACATGGCTGGTTTTCAGTCAAGTGTAAAGGACAAGACACTGCTTGTATTATTTATTAAAAATATATTTTTTAAAAAAATGGGTGAGACCAAATAAAATTAACAAAAGCAGAAGCACCTGAAGAAAAGAAAATTCATCACCATTTTGCTTAATTCCACGTTTAATTTGATGTCTAATTCTTTTACTGTGTTTCTAAACAATATAGGATGATTAGATACTTTTTAAATATCTGCCTTCACTTTCTGCAGCTGTAGATTCCTGAACAGTGAAATGAGGACCACAACACTTCTCTGCTTCACCAATCAGCCCAATTATTAAGCACTAAGGGACAGAAAAAGATCTTCTTTTCAGTATAATGGGCATAAAGTTCCCAGAAATTCCCTGAAATTCCTCTTCACCTGAATAAGACATCTGGTTCCTTGAATGTTTTTATCAACACTTCTATTCTTTCCACTTTTTTATGATCTCCACAGCCAGAATTTTAACAAACACCTGGACATAGAAAATTCATCCTCCATGGTGAGAAATATGTAATTAAAAAAAAAAAAAAAAAAAAAAATTAATAAATCCTTCTTCCAGGCATTACATCCCCCAGAATCCCAGACATCCCTCCTGCTCGTCGGCACTGAGCTGGAATTCCTGACTCCAAAGNAAAAAAAAAAAAAAAATCTATACTTGCTTCCCACCCTGCTTTTTGTACCCTGCAAAATGAATTAGCTCTTGAAAAGTAGGAAAAGAAGCTGCTTAGTGTTCACACAGTATCAGAAAGCTAAAAGCAAATTTGCCCTTGAAGAAAAGAATGGAAAAGAGGAAAAGAGAAAGATACTGGAAGAGATTTAGGCAGCTGAGTCCAAGTTTTCTTTTAACTTTCAAGTTTGTCTGAAACAGAGTTTGACTCTCAGTGCTGCTGACACTGCATAAAGCGAACCCACCAGTGAGGTTTAGATGAAACCCGTGTAAACAGCAGCAGATTTCATGCTGTTCTAATACAGACCCCTGTGAAAGCACAACTGCTCACAAAAATATGTAATATACTTTGAGTGTGTGGACCTACAAACCTCTAGAGGCACCACTGCAATGGTTCTGGCCGAATGACTTCTAATTTGACACTGAAGAGGCAACCTACCAAGTAATAACTGTGAAAACTGCACAGGGACAATAATTCAGCCACCAGAGCTGTGTTTTAAGCACAAGGAGTTCTTGCTATATATTAGAGCTAACCTCAACACAAAGCTTACATTGCTGTCAGATTACCCCTCTGTGTTTTAATGTGTGATCCAAACCAAACAAACACCCAGATCATAGAACCTGCTGCAGAGCACACACAGACTTGTTTACTTGCTGTGTTGCACATGTTGGTAGAAAAAACAGATGTATTTGCAGTGGAAGAAATAACATGAAAAACAGAATAATTCTCCATTTGAGACAGCTGGCAAACTACCCAGGGTTTCACTGGACAGGGCTGGTAACCTCACCTCAGCCAAGAATCATTACTGGAGCCTTATTCCATTACAACCACAAACCTTTCTTTTACACTATAGCACTTTTACACTCAAAGAACTTCCTGGGCAGTACCTGGTCAGCAGAGCAGCTCAGTGATAAGTGCAAGTATTGTGTCCATTTCCCGGAGGCACAGTGGAGTTCAACAGTACCAATCCAGGCCCGAGCAGGAATTAAATATCAGGAGTTCTGGCCCAGCAGTAGTTTTTTCTAGTCCTCCTGAATCTGAAAGGAAACATTAAGGAGAATAGTCATTTATTGATGCTGCTCTGCACTACTGTTCAGAAGATGCATGCCTAATTCCCAACCCTGTGCTCTGCAGAGACCATTAGCACTTAAACCAGAATGTCTCATCACTCCAGTAATGACATCTCCAGGGATCTCCAGTGCAGGGCAGGTGGGCTACAAAATCTGAGGGAGTGACTGATGCTGTCTGTCGTGGTGCCAACTCTGACTCCCCAGAACAGCAGCACGAGAAGCTGCTGCAGCGTGGTGTCATTGAACCCTAAAATCCATGTTTATGAAAGGGAATGTGAGTTTCATTAATCACCTAGACCACTCTGGCTTTGAGAGATCCTTTGCTAAAAAGTGAAGCGCGGGTGTGACAAATTAAGATACAGAAAATAAAACCGTATGCTCCAAGTAGAGAGATCGCAAGACATAATAAAGCACAGAACCACACCACAGGGACACGACAAAACCCACAGACACTTCTCTACATGAGCGGTTTGCTATCCGGCCATCAGGACTGACGGGCGCTGTCCCTTTTTCGGCACGGCGCTCCGAAATGTGGGTCAGGCGAGCGGCACTGCCGGCGCCCGCCGCTCCGAGGAGCCACAGGGCAGCAAAACCACCGCCAAAACGGGGAAAATGCACCGCGCAGCCAAGGCCACCTCGCTCTAACACAGCCTCCGGGAGCGCCACGAAACTTGGGAAAAGCTCAGAGCCTTTCGGGAAGTCAGGCAAGAGCGTGTTTATCTCAGTGAGGGAAAGCCTGACCTGTCCCGAAGGCAGGTAGGGAAAGCATTCCGGCGTTTAAAAGCCTGTGCGAAACGCCAGCGAGCTGCTGGGGAGCTGCAGGGAGAGCATCCTTCAGCGGGCGGGGAGCGGCGGGACAGCAGCGCCCACCCCCGGTGCCCAGCCCCGGTACCCACCCCCTGCAGCAGCTGCCGGTGCAGAAACTCCTGTGGGATGATGTTCGTGGTCCTGCCTCTCAGAGCTGCGGGCTGAGGAGGCCGCCAGAGCAAGCTGACCGAGCTAAAATGATGGGATGAGGGGAGCAGGGACCAGCTCTGCCTGCTCATGCCCGGCACGGCTGTGGGGCCACCCGGATCAGGCAGCCAGGGTGCTCTGTACAAAAATAAAGATATCTACATGTGTGTACATCTCCCTAAACCACGGCAGCACTGTCAGCCCTGTCCTCAAGGAAATGACAAGATGGGACCAATCCCTTCTCGTATCAAATCCCGCTTGTTTCAAAATGCACGTGGTGCCTGTGGATCTCTTGGAAGCACAGCCTTTTTCCTGAGGAAGGTCCGTCCAGCTCCTACCAGACCTTGCAGCTTTCCCCAGAAGTCTGAGATGCTGAGCTGTGTGGAGGCTGTGCCACAGCCCTGGCCCTCCCAGAGGTGTCAGGTCTCTGCTCAGGCCAGGCAGGCACTGAGGTGCTCGGGTTTCTGTGGCTGTGCCATGGAGCTCTGCTGGCCGAGGCTTCCAGGCTGTGTTTGCTGGATGTGCTGAGAGCGAGCTCAGTGTATGATCCATCCCTGGAACGTTATCTCTTCTGTTTGTGCACAGAACAAGGGTTTGGCACATAACTACATGCCTGGGAAATCCCTTGCAGATATAGATGTGTGGAAAGCAGAGAGAGCAAGCAGTACAGCAGATGTAGCAGGGAAAACAAAGCTTTGAAGGCAGTTTGCCCCAGAGGGATGACTCAAGAGCGATGAGTTCCTCATGTTTTCACAAATACTGTGCATGAAGACACAAACTTGGGCATTGGAGTGCAAGCCCCTCTCCCACAGACACCTGCATGTCTTCAACACCATGTACTTTCCATTCTAAGTAACAGTAACACCTTGCTTTTGAGGCAGAATTGCAAATAAAATCAGCCAGCACTTGCAGACAGCTTCAACCCCCTGCAATCAATACTTTATGGGTAAGTTGATGCATGCACTCTGAAGAAAATGAAACTAAATGTACCATGTCAGTTTACATAATCCAAGAGCCGATAGCATTCATTTTCCGAGCCACCAAAACGAAGATCTAAAATACGGAGATTTGGAGACTGGAGTTTAATCTCTGCATGTTTTGTATACTTTTTTTGCCAAAAAGGTCTCAAAACCTTTTTAAGGGTAGAGGAAATAGCTTAAAGTGTCAGAGTGTTTCAGACATAGGCTGGGAAAATGATGTGAGTTGGGAAAAATGCTGCATAAACATCCCTCTTTCTGTGTCATGCTGGCTGCCTGACATTTTAGATAAGTCAGAGAAAGGCACAAGCTTTAAGGATCCATCATCTGAATTTGCCTCAGGACTTCGGTTTTCAACTTCATTTAGGTTCCTATAGCACCCAGAAAGAACAGGAGGGGAATCCTCCTGGGACTGTGGACAACCAGAGCCAAGCCTACGCTGGAAAAGCATGGTCCCACAGTACCCTGCTCTCCTTGCCTCTGTGGCACTGTGGCTACTGCTTGCAACTCTAAAATGTTTTGATGAGGAGAGCTCTTCAGGAGCTTTTGTTTAAGCACCATAGTTTCCACAGGCAGGTGATGGCTTCCATGAATGCTGTCAGCTTCAGGCACTCATTATTCATCTGAACATGCACACAGGCACTCTTCTGCGTAGGGCTGGATGAATAAAAAATTGATGGCTGGGTTGGAAACCTTTGTATTAAAGATGGAAATGTTTCTTGTTCATGTTTGTCGTCTGTTGTTTGGAATAAGTTTCTCTCCAGGGTCAGTTTCTTCCCATGGAATGATTTCAGACAGTTACTCTGATAATGATTTTTCAGATGTATGTATGCAACAGAGATCATTGGCAGCTACATGAAAAATAATTTTTTAAAAGGTATTTCCTAGTAATTGTAACAAATATCATGGCCACTGTCATATGAATAGTTTTTTTTAAAGTATGAGACTCAACAATTTCATTATTTTCAAGGAAACAAAACCACAACAAAGCAAACCAGATGAGAGAAGATTCCAGAAAAGAAGAAGAAATATGGTGTCTTTTATGTAGACACTCATTCCTTTGTTGGAATATTTACATATATACCTTTACATTTGCAGATTTTTACATTTACTCTTTGCATTCCTGCACAGCTCTGCCAATTGCCATGATTTTACAAGACAAAATGAAAAGTGTAAAAGATAAGGATAAAGCAAACACTACAAAATCCCTTGGCTTGAACAGCGATACAACTGATTATTATTTTAATCTAGTGCTTCTTGGGCAATATTTACTTACTATTTAATATTTTTTATTTAATATTTCCTTTCATTTAACCAGGTGAGCTCTCAAGAGAATGGATGCTGACTAGTCTCTTTCTAACCCTGGGCATCAACCAGGTTATCCTAAAGCCCCTAAATGTTCTGCAGTGTGCTGTTAAAAACCACTCCCTGTTCAGTGCACACTCAAGAGATGAATGTCACTATTTGGGGACCCTGTGGCAAGGGCAGAGGACCTGCCAGGAAAGCAAAGCCGGAGTCTGCAGGGAAGGGTCACCTTTCAACTCGGTGGGACCAGGGTCTGAGGAGGAGGGAAGTGTTTCAGTGTAAATGGAAATGCCAAAACTGACAAGGAAAAGTCAAAACAGAGCCCTCCAAAGCAATCAGCATAGCACCAATGATTCAAGAACAGAATCTGCTGCTGGGTGCAGGGCAGGGAGATAATACATGCTCTGTCTCTCCTGTTTTCATCTCCCCTGTCAGCTTGGCCCTCTAAGTTATTCCTCTACAGAGTAGCACTACTCTGTCTCCTTACTTCAGTCTTCATTCTTGAATTTTCATCACAGTGTCTCCCTAGAGCCTTTTCCTCATCCTGGGCTACTAATCTGTGGGCTGATAAACCCAGGAGACAAAGCTTTTTGTGCAGTAAGCTACATTTTGGGCTTTTCTGTTCTTGCTGTCTGTTCTGCCTGTCTCACTGATCTCCTCTGAAACACAAGGGGCAGAGGACAGTAAAGAAGCACAGAGAAAGAGAAGAGGAAGTGAAGTTATTGCCCAATGCAGAAGAAGGCTCAAGTTACAACACCTTTAGATGGAAAAACCATCAGAAGTAAGGTTTTAGAAGACAAAATGTCTTCCCTGCTGACAGCACCGTAAGGAATAGCTGCAGGGCTGAATTTTAAAAACAGAGGTTTTCTTGACCTCTCTCCAGACTTGCATGGTGTTCAGCATGATAGATCAGGGGGAAAAATATTCTAGTGGGTCGGACACAAAGACACATCACCTTGCAGCAGCGATGCAAAAGCACCCCTGATTTTTCCGTGGCTCTGGATGACAGGAAATAGGATAGTGCATTCAGTATGACTACAAGAAAGGTTTGCCATGGAAAGAGAGAGTTCAGGAAAGAGCAACAAAATAATTAAGGGACTGGAGGGATTTACCTCTGAGGAAGATTAAAAGAACTAAATAAATATGTCTAGTTTGGCTAACTGATAACTAAGGAGAGGCATTCCGACCATCTACAAATATTTGACTGACACACACACTAGGGAAGGGAAGGGAAGGAATTACTGAGCAGGAAATAAGCAGGTATACTTGGGGGTGAAATTAAGAAACAGAAAACTGAGGAATTTAAGGCAAATCCTCCTGGCAATGAGTTCTAATAGTCTGCAGAAAATATACCAGCTTATGTGCAATAGGCAACAGTGTTGCATTGATAAGGAGGGGGACTTAAGTGACTTGCTGTGCCTTTCCAATCTCAAATATTTATGATTTTATAATTAAGCATTATTAAATTTAATGGCATGTGCCTTTTTTTTTTTTTCCAGCAAGTTCTGACTGTTGCCTCAGGTCATAAGTGTCCAATTATTTCCTAACTAAAGGTCTTACATTTTGACTCATGAATCCTTATGAAATTAACTAGGTTGGTCTCTCTTTTTTTTTTTTTTTTAAACTTAAATTGAATTTCTATTCATCCATTCTCTCTTATTTCCAACTAGCAGCTATCTCCCCCTGTTCACAACTCATAATTCCCTCCTAATGCAAGGCAAGCCTGGGCACTTACAGCTTCGTGGCTCGGTGCCTGAACCTGCTCAGCCTCAGGTTGAATGCCTGCTGTGTCCAAGGGAGCTGCTGTTCCCAAGCCCAGATGAGCACAGGGGCTCTTCTTCCTCTGAGGATGAACTGTGTGCAACACAGAGGAAAAAAAAAAAAGTTACATGATGTTTTCAGCTCAGAGCTGTTTACAGAGCTTTGAAAGCTGTTCACGGCCATCTGAGAAGCTCCATGTCACCGCTCCCCCCGGTGCCACAGCACCCCTCAGCAAATGAAACAGGTGTTTATGTGATACTGCCCGAGCTCCTGGCCAGCATCACGGCTGGGGGGTAGCAAGTTTCCTCTATTTCTCTTTGGCAAACTCCTTGGTTTGCCAAAGAGAGATATACATATGCTTGCTTGTGCCAAGGTATACTCCAAAACATCCTCTGGAATGGATGGATCAGAAGGCTGTGGTCTCATGTGAGCAGTCATTTTGGGGATCCGAGTGGTTTGTGCTGCCTGAGGTAGTTGCAGCTTTTGCTGATATTTTAGCATTGGCTGTGTTACATGCACAGTCCCTCAGGAGAGTCCATACTGTCTAATTCTTTGTGAATTATTATCTAAACATATCTTTTGTCCAGGTAAGAGTGCTGCTCACCTCCCACTGTGAAAGGCAATCTGTGATGCCTATTGCTTTTGTGATACCTTCTTTTGGTTTCCCCCTGTAGTGCAGCTGCAGACTACTGCATCATCAATATCTGACACTCTCTCCCTTCTTTCTTGACTACTTGCTTAAAACTCCTTTCTATTGTGTGTGCTGGACTCTACCCTCAGCCAAGGCAGTAAATGACAGCCGAGTTTCATCTGGCACCGGGATGAGGTGACAGCAGCATCTGCAAAGGCTCTGGTGTGGCACAGGCTGCCTCCTGAGGGAGAGATGGATCTGCCCCAGCGCTCTCTGTGCTCCCTGCCACAGGAGAGCCTCTGATCCTGACTACCAGCTCGAGTGAGAGCTGATCTCTCACTGAGGAGATCAGAGATGTGAGAGCCTGGCTATTTCATACCAGAGCGAGTAAACCCACAGTGAGAGATGCTGGGTGCTGGCATTGCAATATTCTGAGTGCTAATTACCAGAAATCTAGCTTCCAAAACCTTATCACTTTTAAGATAACACCGCAGCAATCAGGCTCAAGTGGGATAATTAAACAAAGCACTGTCCCCTCTCCTCTCCTCTCCTCTCCTCTCCTCTCCTCCC
>VXBR01003923.1:608999-758162 GCA_013400215.1 Cisticola juncidis | reverse complement strand
CTCTCCTCTCCTCCTTTCCAGTCACTCTGCAGCCCTGTCTGTCATTTCCCAGCACAGAATGGCTGAGATGCGGGTGGCTGATAGGAAAGCTCCATTTTTGGATTTTGGACTAAGAATTTCATACTGGGAAAGCTCCATTTTGGACTACAAAACTGCTGTGTGCATTTTACAGGAGGTGTAGCTTCAGCACAGCTTCCTCACTGGGAAAGAGCTACAGGGAGCCCTGGCTGCTCCTGTGGATGGTTTATCACTGAGCTGAGTCCAGACAGAAGTAGGTGAAAAAGATGTAGACAAAGAAAGGGAAGAAAGAATGAGAATATTTACCCCTTTTCCCAAAGCAAGAACAGGCAAAAATCTTGCTCTCTTTTTGAAATCCACAGATTGTGAATCCAGTTTTGGCAGCCGGGATATATATCCTAAAGCATCTAAATACTTGGGGTATAAGAACAGGATTACTGCTTGTCAGAACTTGTCTATCTTTTGAATATTCTGCCCAAAGCAGCAAAAAATTGAGTAATAAGCTGGTACTGACAGCTCTTCATTCAGGTACAGCAACTTCAGCAATTATCTTGCTAAAACAACTTTAAGTATTGCAGTTTTGGTCTTAAACCAAGAGAGGATTTGTTCTTTCACATCTGACCAGCAAATAAAAGTGTTCTTCTCCAGATCTGGTCTTTGCAGGAACATACATTATGTACAGCTTATCTATATCTATAGCTAATCTATATCATATATATCTATGCAACTTTCCCATTTGGGAAAGTCTTTTAGGTTATGTGATACAGTGAATACCAGTTTAACCCATGTATTGCTAGATAAGTGGGAAAAAATCTTCTGGTTTTAGATTGAAAATCTAAAGGCAAGGTTTGTGGCTTCTGAATACACATTCTTCAGGGCCTTGTATGGAGTTTTCGTTTGTGTGCATTTTTACATTTAATATAGCTAGGTTTTGTTTTTTTTTTTACTTCCCTAACAGTTTCCATTGTTACAAAATGCTTTCTACTAGACAGTCTACATTTTCACCCTTATTTTAGGCCATTTTTGTTTCTTGCACATGTCCAGCCCTGGGGAAAACAAAACCCCCAAGTCACATATCTTTGCATCATTCTGCTTATCACTCACAGAAAATAAAGAGGAAAAAAACACTCACCATCTTCCTTGTGTTTTTTTCAGGCTGTTTGCTGAATTTTTTCAGTTCAGTTAGATTATTCTGAACTTCTCTGTGGTGGCTATTGTTGTTTGTCTCTTTGGTTTGTTGATTATTTCCATAGCTCTCAGCATAGACATGTTTCAGAAAAAACAAACAAACAAACCTCAACCCAAACCCCAAATATGAAACAAAGAACATTTTTTCTCAGGCTTCTGAGCTGTAAGTCAGGCACTCTGCATAGTTACTTTACAGAGGTAGAGGTACTTTGTATATTTGCTTCCACTCAGAGTTTCTGTTGAGCAGGAAACAAAATGCATCCTTCTAAGGATGAACAAAAGGAAATAACAGCTCTACTTATGCATAGGAAATAAATTATTACCTTTGGGTAGAATAAGAGTGTTACAGTCTGGAATTGATGTGGTTTACATGTTATCTAAAAGAATGATGTGAAATCTTTCCTCACTGCACATTTTTAGTGAAGATGAGATATAAATGCACGACTGGGGCACTTGAATTCAGGACATTTGCACATTCTGTGACTCCTGGCAGACTCCTGGCTCACTTCTCTGAGGGTAATTTCACTGTGGCAGCCATGAGATAGAATCTATAGATTGTTCTGCAAAATGTAACTTTCCATTAGGAGCTGGGGGGACAATTCTCTAGCGATCAGAACTCTTTGATAAACATTTATTTTTGTCTTTTTCACCTGGACAAGACTCTGCTACAGAGCTTGGAACACCTGCCAGACCAGATCCAGCTGCACTGCTTGTGGCTACTGGAAATCCATCCAGTGGCAGTCTCTAGCAGTGATAACAGTGGTCAGAGAAGCATCACCATTCCTTAGTGTCCTGTTTCTATATCCCATCCCAGAGAAAATGTATTGTCTCCTGACTGCCCAGGCCTGGGAATGGGCTGGCCAAGGACAAGGGGATACCTTTGTTTGGTGTTTTGTATGACTTCCTTGTTAATCTCCATGTTTACCATGACAGCAATATTTTTTTTACTTTTTATTTTTGTGTAGTTTCAAACTCCATAATTTCTAGTCTTCCCCTGCTGTTGTCTTTTTGAAAAAGAGCTAATTTTCATTCCAAGAATGGTGTACAGAGCAGCCCACCAGCAAATACAATAGGCAGCCATCTGACAAAGGACTGGGAAAGGACTTGGGCTTTCTGTTCTAATAACCACAAGTGCCAGTAACAGGACGGGACGAGAAGCTCAAACAAAAATAAATTAATTAGCAAGGACATTATTTATGCACTGGGAATTCCTAGTATATGTGGTGTCTGCTCTAATAACTTGTGGACAAATCACCCCCCTCTGCTGTAACACCTTAGGGAGAGGGCCAGCAGAGGAAGACAAATGGAAGTTCCCATCTAAAGAGAAAGGGATAAGAAGCAGCTGGAAAATCTGCAGGGAAGTGCCCTGCATATGCATAAAAAGCAGAGGGATCCATATGGACACCTGCCCCTCTCCACAGCTCCTCTTGCTCCTGGCTAGACGTGTTCCAGAGTGATCTGTACTTAATACCAACAGGATTGTGGCCCATGGGGATCTGAGCATTCCGAGCTTGCTGTTCCCAGTGCAGTGAAACAGAGGTGAGCACAGAGCTTTTAGGAGAAAAGGAAAAAAGGAAAGAAAGAAAAAAAATAGAAAGAAAATCTTTTCACAACATTCTTTTAAAAACAAACGGAACCATATAATTTGTCTTACATTGTAATTACTCCTCTGTTTGAGATGTTCACTATTTTCTGCCATTGTAATTTCACATGCTGGATAATTAGTATCCTCTGCACAGGAACAACAGGAATGGCTGGGCAGCAGGAGAACTCTCTGGATGCTGCTACAATAAAATATTGTCTCTTTTCTTCTCTGTGCGTGACTCAAATCCAGGTGTGCAGAGGAGTAAAACTGAAAGGCCAGAATATTAAGTTAAAAACCAAAGAAAGACAGTTTGTTGAGCAGTCCAGCAGAGCAAAGAAAAGCCATACTGTATAAAATTGATATGAACGTGAGCATCGGTTCAAGAACTGATATGAGCGTGAGCATGAAATTGGTGTTTTGAAACAATCCCCTGCAGATGACCCTTAGAATACAGCCATTGACTCCATGTGGAGGTAAAAGTCTGCCTCTTTCTTTCTGAGGGATCAGACACAGAACCTGAAATAACAAATCTGTGCAGAGTATTGCCTGAAACACCAATTTTTAAACATTGTCTAATGACTCGGTGAAAGGATATCGCAGCTGTATCCAAATTCCATTTCAGTTCTATGGAAGCAGAGTATGATGTGCTAGGAAACAAATATTCAGTTTCTCTTCTAAAATGAATCAAATGATCGAGCATTGTATCATAGGATTTTGAAGCTCTGAAATGAATACATTGATTCTGAGTTAGTGGTGACCTCTTTAAAGCATTGCTTAAAATATCCTTTGTATTAGGCTTTAAATGATCTCACAAAACTCTGGACTAAAAGCTGTTACTCATATTCTTTGAAATCATTGTTAAGTGTTAGTTTTAAATAGGATAAGGAATTTAGGTTTGTATGGTGTGCCATTGTTTCCCTTTGTTACAGGATTTGTATAACTCTATCCAATGTGAACATGGGAAATATTGCCAACAGAAGGTAAAAATGCTAACAGGACATGAGCTTACTATGACAACAGAAAAATGGATGCCAAGATGTGCTTAGGGGAAACAAAAAGTTTCCATAACTTCTGAGTGATAAAATTTGCATTTACAGATCTGAATGGATGCCTCAGTTCTCTGATAGAGGTGGTGTTCATGGAGGTTGTTATCATGTAACTCTGTATTTTAAACTGGGGCAAACACCTTTCCTCATGGAATGTACTGTCTGCTAAAAATTGGCAAGCAAAAGCGAAAACAGGTTATTCCTAAACAGCATTATTGGTAGGTAAAAAAATACTTTTACAATCAGTTTTCCAAAAGCAATATACAACTTCAGGCCCAGGGAGCCAACAGCCTAGAAGAGTAATTGCAGCAGATCTCAGCCAAATTTGAGAAATAGTTTCTTGCACATAGCCAAGAGGAAATAAAAATTCCTCAAATCATACCAGCCAAAAAAGGGTATAATACAGTCTCCAGTGTGGTAGAATCCAAAAAGTAATATTTAAATGCAGCGTTATTTTCCTATTTCTAGGAATAGAATAATTTCTAGAGTTCATGAGAACATTATGCATTTCACTATGTTGAAAATCGTTTTGAATTTAAACAGCAAACTAATTCTCAATACAAAGATAAAACCTAAAGAGGAAAAATAAATCTTACAGAATCCTCCTAGAATTAATATTGGATTCTCCAAGCTCAAATTACAATAATACCATCATCAAGAGGGTCCTCAATTAACCTCATCTGACATTCCAAGCAGAATATTTTAAAGGTTATGAAGCATGTGAATAAAAACTTCCATTAAAGACTGACTTCATACATTGGACAGCCTGTGCAAATAACATGAAAAATTATGTAACCAACCTGGTGTTTTGGTAAACACCTGCAGATGATGGAGAGAAGACTGAAAAATTTGAGGATCAGCATCCTAAATCCTTTCTCAGGTAGAGCCTAGAAAGATTAAGGACTTGTTTGCACAGGGGAGCAGGGACTCCCTTCACATTCCTTCCATTTTGGTTTCAGCACGTTTGGATGACCCTGCAATCACACAGCACAAATCTCAGCACACATTAACTGCTGAGAGAAAATATATTCTGTGCCTCTTTTGTAACAGGGGTAGATTCTGAGTGCATCAAGTGAAAGCATGCTCATATTCCTTGGGTGCAGCTGGGCCACAGGCAGCTCCTGCCCCCAGGAACTGCTCCCTCTGGAATGTTGGAAAGAGGCCAGGGTGAGCCCTTTGCTGGGGGAAACACAACCTGTGGGTCACCTTGGTGACTGTCTTGCTTTGGAAAGACAGATGTCTTTCAGGTAAAAACTGGAGCTTCCCTTGGAATTAAGAATGTAAACCCTCTCCCTCTGAATCATTATAATTTTGAAATTAAGGGGCTTTCAGGCAAAGATATGGGAATAGGAGTAACAGTTCTTTACTGTTATTAAAGGAATATTAAAAATAAAAATGTAGTAGTACAAAAAACCAAGCTAACAAAAAAGAAGAACACTGACAGAGTCAGAACACAACCTGACAGACCTGTTGGTCAGGGTGTTGGGAGCAGTCCAGTTAAATCCAACTGGAATGACAGATGTGGTTCTGTTAGAGCAGAGATCCTGCAGAAGGGTGGGTTTACCTCTGAAGGTCCAGTGGTGGCGGGATGGGTCCAGTTTTCCTCTGGGAATCCAGTGGAAACTCCTCTGGGAGTCCAGTGGAAACAAGCTGTGCTGGTGTTCTGAATCCCAGCTTTTATCCGGGTAGGAATGCTGGGCTTCTTCCACTGGGCAGAGCATGGGATGATATAATTGTATCAGTCATGCAGTGAGCCTGGATGGCCCATTAACAGCAGATATCCCCTGCAGGGAGGATGGGTTGTGGAAGAGATAAGGAACACTGCCCCATCTGGTTTTAACAGCTGGCCCATTAACAAAAGATACCCACCCCCTACCCCCCAGAGTCATGAGGATTGGGTCATAGAGAGATAAAGAAAAAAAAAGAGATTAAAAAAAAAAAATCAAACATATGGTAATAGAATACATCTTGCATTAAACCCAACACTGTGACACCCCCCATTAATATGACTGTGCTTTGGCACAAGGGCATCGCCTGCCTGCAGTAGGACATCCATCCCAGGAGGGGAAAAGCTGAAGGTTCAGGCTGCTGGGTGAGGAAACGTGTCTGCAAGGCTCTCTTCAGGTGGCTGATTTGCTGAGGGGTCAGTGCAGGGTTTTTCTGCTCTTCTGCACTCAAGTGAGAGCTCAGCATGAATCTTTTTACACCACTGGTATAAAACCTGTCAGCACTTTGCATAGGCAGCTTGTTAGTACTGAGAAACTGATCTGGGCTTGTGGCTACTTTTCAGCCTTATTTTCTTACTTTCAACTTTCCTTATGTTTCTATCTAGATATAGCAAATATTAGATATTTGGACACACCTCCAGGACCTGTTTTTCCATGTATCTGCTGGAGACTTGTAGCTGTTTGAAGTTTTAACCTTTCCTCAGTGACTGTGGCAGAGAAAACAGACTTGCTGCTTGTTGTGTGCATTTGAAATTTCCTGCTCCCACTCTGAATATCAAACGGGTGTTTCAATGGATTTGCACAAACTCTATTTGATCTCATGCATGATGATAACACTTTCCCCTAAATGTTCAAAAGGGTAAGTATTTTCCCTCTTCAAACCCAGAAATACTGGTTAAAAAAGATTGTGAGAATGCAGTAGTTCACTGTATCTCAGCTATCCATCTCTCCCCAACTGGTCTGTTCCCCCCTTCTGCCATCTGACATATATTTTCTCCTTCCACTCATTTGGCTTCTCCCAGCAGGAAATCTTCTCTTACCAGAGCATTCTTAAAATGTGACTGTTGGCTCCTGCCTTTTCATGCAATTAAAGAAAAAAAAAAAAAAAAAAGATAAACACGGTCTCCCTACCCCCAAAAACTATTAATAGAAGTGTACTTACTGTGCACAGTTCAAACTAAGAATAGTGTTAAGTACTATATCCTAATTAGCAGAGTACAGCAATGCTCTCATTTTAATCAATGGGTTTTGAAGTTCCAGCTTTCATGGCATGCAATGAAATACATTTCAGAATGCAGCACCACAGGGCTCTATGGCATATTTCATAGGCATTTTCTTCCCCAATTACAAAGGGCAGAATTGCTGTAGCAGAAACATATTTTTGAGGCTTTTTCCCAGGATAAAACTTAGCAGTGCAGCTGCAAATCAGCTCTGCATAAGAAATGCTCAGACTTAGGGAGCAGGGAGGCAGGAGGATCATTAACCCCTGGTTTTCTGACAGTTGTTTCAAAACACTGTTGCTGCCTCTGTGTCTTCTGTGCCTGTCTTTGAGAGGTGTGACACGAACTGTCTTGGACAGCAAATCCAAGGTGAGAAGGAGAAGAGTTCATGGCAACAGGAGGTGTAAAGGCTGCACCTTTTTCCCCTTTGCTTTGTAAATTGATAATTTTGAAATGTTGCACCGTTACAGCCCCTGTGATTCTCTCTTACCTTCAGTGTCCTTTGAAAAGGAAGCTCACACAAGGGAATTTTCTTTCCACCTTCCTGTCTGTCTTTCCTCCTTCCCTTTCCACAACCTTTGAACTGACAGTTGCATTGCAGCCAGATTTGGCAAAGAACAGGAAGGATGAAAATGCAGCAGCTTTGGGAAAATGTAGAGCTGGTGGAAGACTGAAACATGCTGAAGGACAGGGTGGCTCAGCCCACAGCCTTTGTGCACAGATCTTTGGGAAAGGCAGCCTCATTTCTACCCATGGATATGGAACAGGATGGTAGTTGCAACCTGTGTAATTTTGCACAGTTTCTTGAAGCAGTTATAACTACATTCTAAATTGTTATATCTTCCTAATTGTTTTGCAAAAATAAACATTTAGTTTATTCATCTGAGCTATGTTTTTATGGAGCTCATAATGATAGCTACACAAAAGAAAAAGTATATTTCTCATACTTTAGATTTTTTCATGGTCCAATAGGCTAATATTAAAACAAAATGGGATAACTGTGTGAACATAGCCACATCACACACAATGAAAGCTTTAAAAGGTCTTTTTTCAATACCCCTGCACACTCACATCCTATGAACTCCTTAATAATAATGTACTAAAGTTTGATGAAATGCACAAGAAAAGGCTACACACAAAATAGAAAATAAAAAGAAAATGAGGGGAAAACATATACCTGTGATTTTTTTTATTATCTTACATGTAGATAGAGTCTTCTCTGATTAAGTGATTAATTGTCCAGGAAAAATGTGATTTTGAGGAAGGAGTTTCCCTTCATTTCTCTGCCCTCTAAGCTGTTCAAAAGATGAGATGCAATTATGTGAGCAGGGCAGGTACTGCCCAGCAGCTGGTAGCCTACCTGCAGTACCATGTCACCTGCCCTCAGCTTCCAAAACCTTCCCTCACCCTCCACCAGTTTAGGTGATAGTTAAATCGCTCCTGCCTGTGTTTTTTATTATTTAGAAGAAGGCAGGAGGGAGTCAGCAGAGTCTGCCAGGATAAGGATTCAGTCATCTCCATGAATGTGATCAGGGTGGTGGGAACGCTGCTGTCAGTTCCACTAAAGGAAACAGGTCTGGCCTGGCAGCCAGCAGTGCCTCTTGTGCTCCTGCTGATCACCCCACCGTGATTGTGAGAAAGCACAAGGCCAAGGTAAAGTACAAGGCCAAAGTTCTCACCCAGGCTGGTCTGACTCTGAGCTCTGAACTGCAGAGCTGAGGCCAGCAGATGGCAAGATGTGGAGTACATCCCCTCCTCCCTGCCTGACATGCATTGGTAGAGGCCAGAGGTGCAATACTGGACACTTTTTATTCAAAATAGCTTGCAAACCCACCAAATTTTCAAATGGGCAGATCTAGGAATGGATATGTGTGAATTTTGCCCCAGAATTGCAGTTGCAGAGAGGAGGATTCATAGCACACCAAAGAAAGGAAAAAAAAAAATCACAATGCTTATCGCCTACACACAAAAAAAATAGATCAGAATGGGTGGGGAGGTGGAAGCAAATGCACGGAGACAGATATAGTGCAGTGCTGAATATGCAACTGCTAAAGGGGTCACACTATGTGCAAACCAAGCAGGTCATGTAGGCAGGCCTGAGAGAAGCTATTTCTGCTGATATTGAAAGCCAACTGTCCCTTTTTGAGCATTATTCCTTTGCTCTTCCTTATACCCATTGGGACAAGGACTCTTCTCCCATATTTTATACCTGTAACTGTTCATTGTTTGATATCACCTGCTGCTCACTAGAAATAATAATGAAATGAATAGATTTTTAAAAATACAGACCCTAAAATTTGCCAATTTAAATTAGATTAAGAAGAAGTGTTCAAGGTAAGATAAAAGCCAATTAGATGAAAACCAAGATGAAATCTCTTCCCAAGAGATTGCCTACACACTCCACTAGAGGAAGGAGAACTAAATCTCTTCCCCAAATGAGGAATCAGCGCTTATGCAGTGGCCAATATCATAGAACTTTTTTCTTCTGTTTAGTTCTTAGGAAGATCCTCACTGCCTCCCACCAGGCACAGATGTAATCAGACAAGTTTTAATCTTTTCTTGTAAGCCAGTCGTCTCAGCAATCACCAACGTTGCATGTCTTTGATTTCTCTTCCAACTGCTCTGCAACATCAAGGTGAGGGGTTGTCCAGCCCCATACTCTGTGTTCAGGGGCCAGCTCCCTTCTGCATCAGAGGGACCCAAAGGCATTTAGCAGAAAATATTAAACATCTTGCAGAATCAACCAAGGTTTTCCATTTCACCGTTCTTGAACATGACAGAGTTATTGTTCCTTCCTGAGTAGGAGTAAGATGGTTCTTCATAGGCAGACCGAAAAAAAAAAAAAATATAAAATGAAATGCAAAAATGGCTGTTTTGCTGTGATGCTGCATTGCAGATTCACATCTAATTTCTGCTGATATTATCCACTCAGTTTTTTTCAACATTGCTGTTTTCCAGGTTTTTCCTCCCACTGAATCTGTAAGTTTGATTAATATTTTCCCAGATGTCTGAACCTGGGGGAAAAAGGCACTTTTGGTCTCATTTTGTTAAGTGGTAGGAATCTCTTTGATGATCCACAACTAATTTTACTGTACTTGTCACAAAGCAGATGTGTGGCAACAGTCCCTCAAGCAAGCTGGATTGAATCCCTACAAACTCCAAAATTCCTCTTTCTATTTCTCCTCCATTTTTTGTGTTTATTTTTTCATTAGTAATTAACCTTCACACTTTATCACATTCTCTTTCAATGGCTTACTGAACACATTTGACTCAGGAGTTGTGCTTTTGATACAAGCACATTTTATCCTCTCTTTTTTAGTTTCATCACTTTGTAGAATGTCAGATTGGGATGCAGTTTATGGAATACAGTTCTTCATTTTGGCTATTTTGTCTCAATCATTTAGTGCATTAACTCTCCCTGTCTCTAATTTACCTGGAAGATTTTTGCACTCAAAAGATGGAGAGTCTTTAAACATTAAGAAGAAGAACTATTAACGTGAAAGACTGTAAATAATTCCCACTTAAAGATGTACTCTGTTATCACTAACTCAGCATCCATAATTTGCAATAGCTTTACAGTTGATCTTTATTCCAGCCTTCTCTCCTGGAAAGGTAGAAATCACCTGTGAATTGTCCCTCTTATTTCTGATAAGCTTCACCTATCACAATGACAGAGAGATGACTGATGCTATTGAATCTGACAATAGGAGGAATTTATGCAACTACCTAAAAAGAACCTACCCCTTTGTGACTGTACAGAAAACACAACTATTTAGATTCACAGAGTAGCTGTGGCTGGAAGGCATCTCTGGAAAGTGTCAAGTCCAACTCTCTGCTCAAAGTGTCACCCAGGGACGCTGCTCAGGGCCAGGCCCAGTTGGGGTTTGAATATCTCCAATGACAGGGACTGAACAGCCTCTCTGGGCAGCCTGTGACAGTGTTCAAGCACTCTCAGAGTGGAATAAACAAACCCAAAGTGACTTTCTTTTTCTTTTGTTTAAAAAGAATGCTTTATATTTTGATTTGTGCCCATTTACTACTTTTGAAAGTCACATCTCATTACACTCACAAAACAGATTTCTTGCCAAGGTATATTCTGCAGAAAAAATAAATCAGCTACAGAAAGTGCACCTGTTTTTCTGCAGAAGGTGACAAACTGCACTTGTAACACCAACCTAGATATTTGTACTACTGGACATATCAAAGTCCTTAGGAAACAAAACCAGTGTCTTACTCACTTTAATCCACATGACAGATACGTCAGTTATACACAGAAATAAAGGAATTATTTGCCAGTGAAGGTTGGAATAAAAGCCACAGAATAATTTATATCATAGTGGATATTACGAGAGAAATTATAGTATTGCTCTTGTGCCTTCTTCTAAAACTTAAGGAGAATTTACTTGTTTGGTTCCTACTCTTAGATCCATTTTCAGTGAGAGGTCACTGTGTATGCATGCACATGTGTAGAGTTGCATGCACATTAGGTCTCTGGAGAAAACATAGGTGAAACTTCGAAGAATTTTGTGTTTGAGTCTCAAAATGGAACATAGGAGAACCCAGGAGGAGTCTCTGGTACAGCATTTGAACAGGACCATTGTGTCAACTACCAAAATATTATCACACTCAACTGCAAAACTAAACCTTGGTGAACTTCCATGCATCCACACCCATTATTTCTGCTCCCTTCCTCAGAAAGTCCTTAGGGCCCAGCTGACCATTTACTTGGCATTCAAGGGGTTCTCCTTCCTTTAATGAAGATGAAATACAAATTACTGACCATCTGTCAAATGAGGTGAACTGTACCTGGATTTTTATCAAGGGTCATCCTGATTAACTTCAGCAGGTGGATTGCATTGGGCAGATCCTTTGCAATAAAGGCCCAGAGATCCTACCTGATCAGAAGGCAAAGTTATTTATGTTTAAGGTGCACACGAGTTACCTGCTCACTGACCTCCCTGAGACTGAATACTGATGGTATTTGCTTCCATTGTCTACCAGCCTTTCCTTACTATGACTTGTAAAGCTGTGTCCTACCTGGGGAGTGCTGCAGCCTTTCCAGCCTTTGGGGCTGAACTAATCTTATCCCCTTGGTTTGGGTAATCCAACAGCCCTTTCCTCTGCATACAGGGAGGCTTTATGGCAAGGAGCCAAGGAGGACTGGCTGTGTTTCCCATCTGGATGACCAGGCAGGAGCTGGATTTTGAAATATGCTAGCCTGTACACCTTCCCCTCAGCCCAGACACTACACATGGCTGGAAATGAGTAATTGGTGTAATGGGTGATTTAATTTTGGCAGCTAAAGTTGGAGCTCTGACAGGGACCAAAGTACCACCTTCACTTTGGAGGTTAGTCAGGTGCAGGATGAAATTCCTGTTCCAAAAAGGAAAGGTAAGCCTGCAAAAGGCTGGCTAATAGGTTCTACCTTTTGCCAGAGAGACACTTGAATTTTACCCTCCTGATGTAAAATGTGGTTCTTCATGATATTTCAGAAATTATGGTCCTCAGTGGTGCTCTGAACCTTTTGGACAAAGTACCTTGAGAGGACATGTAGAAACAGGAAGTGCTAAAAATTTTTCCTGTTTTTTTTTTCTTCTGTGGAGTTTGTTTTTGTTTTGATTTCTTGGGTGTTTTTCCTTTTTTCAGTGGATTTGACAGTGGGTGGAAAATGGTGACTCAGACATTGTCACAATGTTGAAACTCATCTGTCTGGAAGGGTGTAACACCATGTGCTGTGAGAGGAGGAGATGGCATGAGGGAGGGAAGGGGAGAGAATGAGGTGCCATTTCTTGGATTAGAGCTTTTATAAGCTTCCAGAAGAGAGGAAATTCAGATGTTTAGCTGGCAGCAGTTGGTGATGAAGGAAGAGCCCTGGCTCAGATCCTTTTTGGGCTCAGGGAGCAGTTTCCCTCCATCTGTTAGGAGCTTCTGATTAGATGAGGTAGGTTAAATCTTTTTTCCCTCTGCTCTCCCTTCCCAATGGTTGTGAAATCACTTATTTGTGTTGCTGGGAGCGAAGAGAAGAGAAATGAAACCACAAAGCCAGTGCAGGGCTTTTTAAACTCTTTACAGGTTGCAAAGGCTGGAAAGAGATGATTAGAGTTATTGAAGATTGATGGAAGTGATAAGATTGATGAAAGGGCACAGAAGGGAGCAAGGAATGACATGTTTGCTTAATGGGATATCTTAAGTTTCTCTGTCAGGCTGCCTTGTTTGCAATCTGTTTAATATTTGGTCTTATCTTCTAAAAA
This sequence comes from Cisticola juncidis, assembly GCA_013400215.1. NCBI lineage: Eukaryota > Metazoa > Chordata > Aves > Passeriformes > Cisticolidae > Cisticola > Cisticola juncidis. The sequence continues at coordinate 745,127 of VXBR01003923.1, read as the reverse complement.
TGGTGGCTTCTTGTACATTTTCTAAAACTGTTTTCAGAAAGGGCAAATTTATATCTCCAAGTGTGTGAATTGGTACAGAGAAAGAGGAGTTACTACTCACATTCCATGGGCCAGAGTGGCTTGTCTCAAGGCCATGCTGAAGTAAAATCAACTGCATCATGTTTCAGTGATGTTTTCCACCTAAAGGCACTTCTGAGCTGTCTGCCATAGTGATTAAACTGAGATTGTACAGGATTGGAAATAGAGGCCAGTACAAGCTCTTCGGGCAGCAGTGCTCTGACATCAAGCTCTGGCAAGTTTTAGAGCAATAAAGCAGACACACGATTACAAAAATTAAAAAAAAAAACCCACCAACAAAATCTCAAAACAAACAAAAAAAGACACTGGTAAAAGCCCTCCAGCAAATCCCAAACATATACAGGCACATAGACCAAACAAAAAGACAAAAAAAAATAGGAATAATATTATTTCTAAAGGAAAGAAGGAACCTTTCTTCATTCCTCTTCTAGCCTCTTCTCTCTTTTCACCCTCTGTGACTATTCTTGGACTCCTTACCTCTCCTGCTATGATATTGATCCATCTCCAGTTCGGGCATCAAATTCCAAAACACACAGTACAACAGGCTGCTCTGTTTGAGTGACAGCCCCAACCATTGTCTGGCCTGGCACAAAATAGTAAAAGAAAAGACAACCATGAGCACCCCCCAGCCCAGGGCAGCATCCTTTCACCAGGGGCTGCCTCACTGCCTCCCTCTGCTTTGCCAGCCCAGCAATTTGTGTTGCTGACTCTGCCTGCTTCATCCAGGTGTCATCTTGGGGGCAGAAGTGACAGCAGCCTCTTTTCTGTGAGAGGGAAAATGAATTTTGTGATGTGGATTCTACATCACTAAAGCAGCAGCTTTCCCACCAGGGGCTGGCCAGAAATTGGGCTGAGATTATGCAAGGTCCAGTTAAAGCTGGTTGCCTTTTTCAATTCAATTTGTTATTAGGTTATTACAGTCACAAGTTTTCTTAAATAGAAATAAAAATGTACTTTTTTTTTTCTGTCTTAATCAGTGGAAAGAGGCAGCTATGAAAAGCCAAACATTTATTTTTTACTATCATAGGATCATTTGGATTAGAGGGGTGCTTAGAGAGCATTCAGTTCTAACTCTCCTGCCATGGGCAGGGACACTTTCAAAGCCCCATCCAACCTGGACTTGAACACTTCCAGGGATGGAGCAGCCACAGATTCTCTGAGAAATCTGTGTCAGTACCTCACCACCCCCACAGTACATTTCTTTATAATATCTAAATCTACGTATTTCAATTTAAACCTGCTACCTCTTTTCCTATCAGCAGACTTTCTGATAAACCATCCTTCCCCATCTTTCCTGTAGGCCCCTGTTAAGTACTGAAAGGCCACCACAAGACCTCATAAGGTTTTTAAAGTTAAATACTCCTCTGCCCACAAGACTAGAAAACCAAGATGGCCAAGAAAGCTCCCATGAAGCATTTTTCCAACATGCTCATTTATAACCCAAACTAGCTGATTTGCATCTCAATTTGCATATATCCCACAGTGCTTCATTCCATTGATTAGACATCCGTGCATTTACATTTCCATCACTTCCACATAACAGCAGTGGTAGGTCACAGTGACCTTACAAATATCTTGTCAAAGCCTTTTGTGTCAAAACAGCACAACCTCAGAAATGCACTATCAAAACATCCCCATCATCCAGTGTCAAAACAGCTTCATCACAGAGCCTAAGCACATTCAGATCCAACAAATTAACATATCAAGGCACTGTGGCTTTAATATCCAAGTAAAAAACAAAAACCTAATGCCTTCCCTGTGAAAAGAAAATTGTTCTTACTCCCATTTCCCACTGGTAATTAACAAAGTTCCTATCTACTGGGGTGTCTCTGGAGTAACTACTTTTATTTTTCTGACAGTGTGTCACTGAAGTGACCGACATTTTCATTTAGTCAAACTTGCAAAAAGTGACTGGAAGAGGTTTCTGGGAACTTGGCCTCAGTGATTGTCAAGGCACTAACATTCCTGCCTAGGCACAAGGCTATTCAACAAACATCACAACAGAAAATTTTTGCAAACAAAACCAATACACAGTTCTGGACCAACTCCTATTGCATTTAAATCATCTCATTGTTCAGTTTTCAGGCCAGACCTCCCTTAGTGCTTGGTTTCACTGCAAGTGACTAGATAAATTGGGAAGGGAGAAGCACACACCACTTTTTTTCTTTTTCTTATTTAAAGGAAATAAGATAAACCTCAAAGATTAAATCTAACTGTTTAAAAATCAGTCTCAGTACTTCCCTTGCCCTCCTGGCCCATCTGCATACAAGGCAGAAAAAGAATGCATAGCCACACAGTTTCACACCAGTGCAACTGAATCCATGTGAATTCCATAATTTGAATTTTAAAGCCTCTCAGTCTCTGCTTTGTTTATAAGGGAGGTTTTTAGGAGCTCATCCCATCACTGGACAGCATGCTTAAGTGTAAACATAAGTAGCATCCAAATATGTGGGCAGTCAGGACAGCAGTGTTTGGTGTACTCTTGAATTAGGACATGCATAGACAATCCACTGGAAATGCAATATTACACTCAGCTAATCTGGTGTGTCAGCACTGCAAATATTCATGTTGGGGCAGCACTCACAATTTCAGGCAGTGACTTTCTTAATAGGTAAAACACTGAATACAGAATAAATAAATATAAATCAGCTGGTTACATCCTTTCCATTATTTTTTTCTTCAGGACATTAGCTAACAACCAAAGCAATTAAATTTACAAGCAGGAGGAAGGTCAGAGGCACTCAGCTCTTAACTAACTGACCTGGTAGTGGAGACACCGTGTCACAGCCATTAGAACTGGGGCAGGGTCTGCTGCATTTTCCTCTGTTCCCCACGAGCCATCTCTGTGGCAGCACAGGGTGAGACCACGAATTCAGATTGATTATATCAAGGCAGAATAAATCAGAAGCAGCAGTTGCAAATTTGTAGAAACAGACCTGGCTGGTGCATTACTGTAATCTCCAAGAAAAGCAACTGGGGGCATGACTACATATCTTGATCTTGTATAAACATCTCCTATTTAGTTTTTCAGATTTGGTTAATTCCAAAAATCATTCTTTTGAAATATATGATTTTTTTTCATTATAGATGCACAGCAGTTTCCATGTAAGCTCTGTTCTTAAAAATAATATCTCAGTATGTAGGAGATATTCCCTCTATATTAAATGAGAAGACTTCTTCAGAATTCATGAACTTCTTGAGTGTGACAGATGTGATGAGATAGGAAAACAATTCACTCTGCTATAATTGTGGCCTTAAGTTTAAACTTAACTATGCTTTGATGGATTGCTACTTTTATTCATACTTGACTGTCACTTTCTGAACAGTAAAATAGTGACTTGAAATTTCTAGTCTGAGGACTAATCTTAGGATTTCTATAGCCACTATCAGAGCAGTAAAGTCTCTTGATGTTAATGCTTCTTATTTTCATTTGCTTGTCCAAGTTCTTCACTGAAAACAAGACGTGCAAAACCAATTTAAAGTCAAGGGGGAAGTGCTTCAGATCTCTCTGGCAGAAGCTTCTGCTGCCTGAGAGCTGGAAAGGGAACAGGAGCTGTTTTCATAAGCTGATATGACCCGAGAGAATCAGATGAAGTGACACACGTGTGTGTAGAGCTCTGTGTTGAGGAAGAAGAGCACTGTGGGGCACTACAATACAGAAGGGAAAAGAAAAAATAAAAGAACTTAAGTGGTTGAATGAAGAGTCAAAAGAAAGACATGCTGTATGAAGGAATAAAAAGACCTCATGAAATATAAGGCAGGGCTAATTTGTTCCTCTAGAGCTTTGATTCCACTCAATTTTTGCTATCCAAAGGATGGCTGAGAGACCTGAGCAGGCTTGGCAGGAGGGATGAGAGGAGGCCACAGGGCTGCATTCCCAGGACTTCCAAAGAAGGAGGCTGCTGCTAATGGTGAAATGTGAAAAGCTGCTGCTGCCATGGGGCATCCCAGAGAAATACTGAGAGAAAAGCTGCCTCTAAGGATATCAGGGCCAGCAGAGGAAGACACATATTTAAAATGTATTGATCACCTAAATTCTCTGCAAATATACAGCAGGAGCATCAGTGCCCCTCTGTGGCTGAATCACTTGGGCCCAAGGTTTCAGCAGTGTGGGAGTCACTCTGTGGTAGCTCTGAGGCTGCTGCAGAAACATCAGCTGCTCACAGAGATGTGCCAGACTGCAGAATCAGTCAAGGACATGAGAAATCCTCTTGGCAGCAAGAACCTGGCAAATGGAAGAGACTGTTTGTAATAATGTTTTGAGCATTCTTATGATTCATGGCATCAAGTACTTCTACCAGAATTCATTCCAAGCAGTTGAAGGGCTCTATACACAGAGCACCTCTGTGTTGCCCAGGGTGAGCATCAATGCTGCCACTAAACACTTTGGGATTCTCTCTCCAAGCAGAGGGCAGCTGCCTCTGTGACACAATCACCATGACCAGAAAGTGGGAAGCGACTCTCAGAAGAAATGAACTTTCAAGATCCAGTTTAGATCTGTTGGTGCAAGTTCCAGTGGCTCCTTGATTTGATCACTAAACTGGAAACATAACTGAGAAAGTTGGTGTCACCTCTCTCACCATGCCATGAGAACTATTCCAGTGGAGTACAGAGTTGGGCAGAACTCCAGATGTCTGGCCTTACAGCAGTAGAACACAGTCCTCTTGTTTAAAGGTGTGCAATGAGCTGTTTGCTCTGGCAGTTGGAATCAGCAGTGATGTGATGACATTTCCACATGGCAGCCCCCAGCATGGGGAGCTGTGCTTGTGTGTGCCACTCCTGAAGAGCAAACCACACCACCACACTTCACAGAGCCGCAATGTCCCCAAATACTGGCAATGGCAGTAGGGGACAGAGATGAGCTTTTTGGACTCTGGTAAAAAATATGAAAAAAACCCATAAAAACTTGAATCCTGAGAGTGTTCCAATGACATTCTGCCATCATAGCTGTTGCAGGCAATTTCTCCCCCAGTCTGATATTTTAGCTCAGCCTGCTTAAGTCTTCAGAGGCTGCACTGACAAGCAAAAAGTCTAATTATCATGTTTAGTTTGCTCCTTTTAGCATGCTCTGCAGGCTCTGTCATCATTTCACTGTGACAAGAAGTTGGGTGGTTTTTTCCTAGTAGCAAGTTCTTCACTATTCTTGTTAAGGAAATACTGCACCAGAGATTCCTTTGATTGCTTGGTTATGTTTAACTTGCCATTAATATTGCTCTCCTTTGAAACTTCTTCCTCTGTGTTTACTTTCATACATCTGGTGGAGAAATGTATTTGCTTTTTTATTTGTTTGTTTATTGTCACACACAAGAGAAGCATCCATAAATCAAATGCTTTGCCCCTTGGGCTTTGCTTGTCTTGTCTTTTTGCTGTATCAAAAATTTCAATAAAAAATGTTAAGTAATAATCCTATAAAGACATGAAAGTGGAATGTGGCACAGTGACGAATTGCTGGGAGTTGTATATAAAATAATCTTTTGGAGAAAGAGATGAATTCTCATTTTAGTTAATTTCTTCCTTCTTTATTTCTTTTTCCTACTTGAAGTTTAAATAATTTTGATTTACAGAATCACATTTGTGAACCACAGTCTTGAACCATGGTAAAGATGGATGAAACTTGTAAGGAATGTAGGAGACCGAGTTGTATCTAACATATCCTAATTTTGATTTCAGTTATTTCTTCTTGTTTTTACAAAAGATATATCTTAGCAAACAAGGACACTTGCAGTGGCAGTAGAAAAAATCATCATAAAACAGATATCTTAATACCAAAAAAAGGAGGAAAAGGTCACCTAATTGTATATTATTATTGCAGATTGCACATCAGTGGGGCACAAAACTGCAGAATGCAAAATACTGTTAATGGAGAAAGGTATAATAAAGAAGGGAAGGATGCAAAACAATCCTAAACTTGTAAAGATATGAACTGAGAGAGGTGGGAAATGAGAAGCACTGAAATAACTTTGCATTTCCTGCTGTGAAATCAAAAGACCAAAAGCTTAATCACCTTGTCAGTCAGTAACCAGTCTAGTGCAGCAGGGAAAAAAGCAGAGATGAGAATGGAAATTTTAACAATGGCCCAATATCTTATAATTTTTTTTATCTTTTCAATTCATCCAACATTCACCTGACTCTGCTCCTTCTAGTGTCTCTCTTATGGCAGGTGTTTTTTGTGGTTGTATGCAAGGCTTTATGCCATCCCAAACGTTTTTGGCAGAAAGGTGACATGGCTTTTCTCCCCTCTGTCATCTTCTCCATCCACTGCCTGTATCCTGCCTGTACAACTCCAAACCAAATCCATTCCCCCTTTCGTGCAGCACTGTGGGGCAATGGCTACGTGTGACTGAATCATCACAGAGCAGAGGTGGCAGTAGTGACACTGGTGTTGGCTTTTGGGACAGCAGCAGTAAACCTTGCAGAGCTCCTGCCCATAAAACCAGCCTCTTTTCTGTGGTTTAAATCCAGAGTTGATCACCTAATTCCTCTTCGGTTTTGTTTTCAGAGATTAAGAACTGATACAAAGACATTAAACCCTATACTGCATATTATGGGAACAATGGCTTTTTATCACTTCAGCCACGCATTTGATCAAAACTTATATTTACCTCATTGTAGAGTTTATTACAAAAACCATATCTATTGCTTTACTGCCCTGCTAGACACTTTAAAAAAAGGACTCAGCCAGCCAAAAAAAAAAAAGGAAGTTTTGTATGAAAATGTTTTGCACCAAAATCAAAAACAAGCCAAATGCAACGAGAAGCTTCTAAGGAAAGGTCACAGNAACTTATATTTACCTCATTGTAGAGTTTATTACAAAAACCATATCTATTGCTTTACTGCCCTGCTAGACACTTTAAAAAAAGGACTCAGCCAGCCAAAAAAAAAAAAGGAAGTTTTGTATGAAAATGTTTTGCACTAAATCCATAAACAAGCCAAATGCAACGAGAAGCTTCTAAGGAAAGTCACAGCACTGAGTAATCACCAGCCATGACCAAAAAGTTCTTACAAAATTTCACTCAGATATTTGTGATGAGTTTTCACCACTTTATGTGTCCTTCTTTTTTCTTCTCAGTAGCAGGTAGGGGATGTCTTTTGGGGTGTTTGCTTGTTTGTTTGTTTTTAAACTACTAGAGATGTCTCCAGAGAAGAGAACTCCCAAGTCCTCTCTGCAGTGTTTGATGCTGTTATTTATGGATTTGCTGTTTTGGATGTTTGTGCTTGGAGCGCTTGGTTGGCCATCCAGTTGTCACCAAAAATGCAGTAGGAATAAAGTGTCAAATCTCAGAAAGACTCATATGTGTGTGTGTATTTTTTTAAATGCCTGAAATATTATTTTTAAGCTTTCAGCTTCAAAGATCCACTTACCATTCGATAGTTGCATTCATATGAGCACAGTTTTAAGCAGAAGGGTTTATTCCTTATTTTGATGTAGGATCAGTCCTGCTGTTTCATCTAAACCTTATCCCCTGTCATGTAGTAGAGCTGACAGGATGACAAAAATAAAGGCTTTAGTGCTAACCAACTTTGTTTGTTCTCCCTCCTGACTTCCCAAGTGCCACTGCTATTTATTTAAAAGGAGAAGAGATCAAGCACATATACGATATTTAAAAATAACAATCCACAAAGAAAAGGAAAAGCTACAAATAAACCAACCAAACAAAACTCCAGCAAAAATACAATTAACAGCACTGCTAAAGAGCAGGGATTCAGTGGGGGTGATCCTGTGCTGCTTGCAAACATCTTTGCCCCATGAGCTGTGAGGCTTGGCCTCAAAGGACAGCGAGAAATAACGTGCAGTGATGGTGATGTGTATGGAAGGAATCAATCCCTATTTCACCTCATCCCTGGAGACTGGGGGATACCTTTGGGAGCACTTGCCTTATCCTGTCCTAGGCTGGTTCAGGCTGTGCAGGCAGGCAGTTCAAAAGCAGCAGTTTTAACAGAAAAGAAAACATAAGATCATTTGTAATGTGATCTTGGGCACAGCCTCTAAACTGGAAGGCTGGTGATGATACAAGAGAAGGAGTGATGGTGCAAGAAACTGCCCTTTAGGGGGAATGGAGCAGCTGACTTTTTGTGTCTGGGTGGTGCAGCTATTTCTCAGGCCCCATTTTTCTGTACTTTGTAGTATTTGAAAAGAGAATACTCTGAAATTAATAGAAGATTAGCCTTTGAGTTCAACGGGGCCAAGACTTCATAAATGTGTTTGTTTCTTCTGTTGACTAAATTGTTATTATTGCTTTCAACGTGACATCTTGAGGTTGATGCCTGCACCTCATAAGATTAAATTGGCCTCTGCATTGTACAGAATATAACTTCTCCTTGCTAGCTACTCTGCTCCCTCATTTGATGATGAGAGGAGCAAGTCCTGCTGTAACAAGTTATGTTGCCCAGGATACCCTTAACTTGGCAGGATCTTATGGGAGAGGGGATGGGCATGTATTTTATTGGGGAAAGTGTTGTAGCAGAAAAGTGATCAGATTTTGAAGTGCATTAGCTCTTTTGCTCTGATGAGAGCAGGCACTTCTCATATCCTTAGACAAAGATCACAGGTATTTACAAAACCACAGCGCAGGACTACACTCAGGATGGAGATGGTCCTATTAAAAAGTCCTGTAATCAAATCACTGCAGATCTGTTAGAAGAGTAAAGGGGGAAAAGCAGGGTTAAGATTGTGGAATAGCCTTGCAGTCAGAGAAGCCTTAGACTTAAATCTGTGAGCTGAATTTGGAGATCATCTTGAAGAGAGGCAACAGATAAGGAAGATTAACCCTTAAATTATTGCTTGCTGTGAGGAGCAGCCTGCAGATCAAAGACTTCAAGTCATTGGAGAAGTTTCTTTCACAAACAGCCAGAGACTGAGACAGAGGTGAGCTGGTACTGGCCCTAGTTAGCTCCAATTCCCCAAGAAAATTGCTCAGTCCTAAGGACTGAGAGGTGCTTGGCATCAGCAATCAATGTGATGCAGTGGTTCTTTGATTGCCAGACAAAAGTTCAACTACTAAACTTAATGCAGAATCTCAGAGCAAATGTTTTAGAAATTTCAGTTGTGTTAAAGAGGATTAACTAGAAACATTGCCTAAAATTTAAAAAGCACAGGTATACAGTAGTAGGCTGGACTGTGTCTAAGTCAAAGTTATTAAAGCTGCACTTATAGGCCACTCATTTATCTGAAAATACTTTTGTGGTGGGATAACGTCTTAAGACACAGAATTTAATTACTAAGCCACAATAGAACTGTTGAATTTGCTTTTCTCTCCTATTACTCATATTATGTATAGAACACAAATTGATTTGTCTTTAGTATCAATTCCTGGAAAGGCTCGGATTCCCAATGCAGTCAGATTTGTTTAGCAGACAATTTATTACTTTACCTATACTAAGCATTAATATTGTATTTGTACCTCTGTGTCTACCAAAGGAAGTCTGTTCTTTTGTTCCTTGTACTTACTGGGGCTTCAATTATTTTAATGTACATTCTTAACTTTTAATAAATCAAAGAGAATTGTCTACAACCACTAAACCCAGAACAAAGTGATCAGCTTAGCTGTTTCACCACCCATGCTGCACATTTCAACTCTGTTCACATTTGTTTCCCTGGAACTCTCCCGTAAGGAGAATGACAAATTTCAAGGAGATAATAAAGTAATAATTTATCAATAGCAAAAGCTAAAATTTCCATCTGTGGCACTGAGAATGTAATGAAGTATTATAATGTCCAATAGTATAATCTGATTATATTGTAAAGTAGTTATACTTTAAACATTTCATCTTTTTTATCAGCATCCTACCATGCTGCTGATATCTATTCTCCTCATAGCATGGAATGTATAATGACAGAAATTATGGCAGTTCTAACTGACAACGATGCCAGATTCAAAATCAAACATTATTTCCTGCAAATCCAGGCTGAAACTCAGAGCTGGATCTGTGCAAATATTTCTGCTGAAAGTTGATAGGGACTTCTTAAAAAATAGTTATCCAAGAGTGGATTTTAGCCCTGGTATCAGTAGCTGTGCTGTTTTCACTATCTAGACTCTAATTAAAAGTTCTGCCTTTAGTTTCAGCCAATCTTACAGCTGCACAATTCTCAGTTTTGGATGTTGTCATCATCCTGTCACTTAACATGAAATTTTCCAAACTGCTTGCGTCTCCTTTGGACTAATTTTTTGATGTGGATTGGCATCTTCAGGATAAGGAAGAGGGGATTTTCAGACAAACTGTTTTAGTTGTTTTGAGGGGCAGGCTAAGGCTTGCCCATTGTTGGGTTGAAAAGCTCTAACTTTTATTTGCTCTGCAGAAACCTGGCAAAGTGACAGCAGTAGCAGATGGTACAGAGTGGGACAAGAGAGAGTCACCTTCGTGTAATGGACACTTCAGTGTTATTTCATGAAAAAGATTCACAACCAGACAAGATTTAACTTCTGAAAGATCTCATTTTCATATGCTAAATGAGCAGTTTTTAAGGGGAGACAAGGAAAAGAAGGTAGCAATAGAAACAGAAAGCACAAAAGACCTTCAGAGGAGACTGCAGTTGTTGGGTAACAGCAGAAGACAGTGACAGAGGACGACAGCAGGGTATCAGCACAGCCAGGGAGCACATAAACATTCTGAGGATCATCTAACAGTTTCCCTTAAAATCCCCTTCACAGATAATGTAAATGGGAAAACCAGGGAGGCAAATCATGAAAGGTTGTGCTGGGTGAACTGTCTGATGGAGGAAAGTGTGAATGAGATCACGTTTTACAGCCACATCCCTTTTGTCCATGACTGCTAAACTAAGTGGGGCAGGAGTTCTCAGCATGGGAAAAAGCAAAGCTCCTGAAACACCTTATCAAAACCCAGAATTTCTTGTCTGAGTGGATGAGAGATGTTCTGTGGAGTGTTTCAGTGCCTGATGACTCTCCTCAGCATGCTTGACAAATCCTCATGTCCACTATACCTCCCCTTGAAGCATGAACCCATCTTTACTCCAGAGAGAGGGACTGGGAGCTCCTGAAAATGAGCTCAGGGCAGTTCAAATACATCACTTTTTGAGCTTTGAACTTCTGTCCAGAGAGCTCCCATCAGGAGCTCACACATCTTAACAGGGTTCAACACTCTCAGGCAAGAGGTCTGGCCCCTTGGGTCAAAAACTTTGGAAAGGCTCCAGAAAGGTTTTTCCCAGCTTCTACAAGCAATGCAAGCTCTTTGTCCTGTGTTAACAACACTGACAATGTTGGGACAGCCTTGGCAGCTTCATAACTTGCTGTACAGCACTACAGGACCAGCTATTGCCTGGGAGAGCAGAGCAGCTCCCATCAACATCTGATCAGCTCCTCCCCATGGTGTTTGCAGTGCTGGAAACCTCTGAGAGACACAGCCAGCCATGCAGGGCTTTTTTCTGCCTCGTTCCCCTCAGTACCTTATAAGACATCCTGGGATGTTCTCACATGCACAGGTATCTGTCTCTCCCTCAGAAATCTTGCTGAAGACACAGATGCAGCACCATGAGATCCAAGTGGCAGAGGTGCCTAAGGTCAGGCCCAAAATTCGCCTGGAGCTCCTGTATTTGAAGTCAAAGTTGATCAGCTGCTGGCAAGAGTACTTGGTGTGCACTCATTTTTGTGCTATCAGGAAGTGCACAACAACAATTGGTTATTTTGCTATTAGCTCTTGATGTGAGGGATTTTGATTACACAAACTGCTATCATCGTGCTGAAACTGGATATCTGACTAAATCAAATAAAATGTTCTTTCTGTTGTCTCCTGAAATGCAGGTTTTCCTTTGCTAATTTTTGCCATTTCTTTTCTCTGCTATTTTAATTTCCCCAAAAGCCAGATTCTTGTAAGTGTAGTTCTTTGAGGTTATTAAAGTGGGACTCACTATTTGCAAATATTACAGTCAGAAGCCTCACAATAATATTTTTCAATATTATGACTATCACACAGACTAAAGTAGACTGAAATGGCTGCAAAAGAGTCTAATTTACTCCCAAAAGAAGTTTAAAGTACATTTTAAAAGAATTGTCTGTGATTTTTCTTGCAGAATATAGCACTAAAACCATACAAGTAAGAAAAGAAGATGCAGAATCACAAAGCAGAGAATCACAGAGTCTACATTAAACTAAAATAGTTTTTAAGATCAACACAGTAAATTTCTTCCTGGCTTTGAGTCCCAAACACGTCTCGGTGTTATAACTTTGATAACTCCTATCCATGGTTTGACTGTCATTCTTTGATAAAATGTTAGTATTGCACTGTTATTACACCTCTGTGGCAAGGAGCCACGCGTTGAAAGAGAGAGAAAAATGACATTATCAGGAGCCACTATCTCAGAATCTGTTTCAAACTTGTATACAAAGCCATTATGACACCCTGCTCTGGCTGGTGCCGTAATGTTTTACAGCACAATTCCGTCTGCACATGTTGCCAAAGGACAATATTCTTCTACGTTGACTAATGCATTTCCCTGTAAATAACCCTCTGATTTTTGTGGGACCTGATGCTGCCTCAGATGCCATTCAGCATGAATAAAGGTGTCAGAATATGGCCTGGAGTTATTATCTGTATAACCTAAACCTTAGTAAAGCAATGAGATACCCAGATTAATGGCTAATGCCTGGGATGATATTCCTATCTTAACCCTTGCTGTCTGACCAAAGTGAATAATAACATGCTCATGGTATGTCATCAGCCTCTGAAATACAGTTGCAACACTATGAAACTTCAGAATAAATACCTGCCTTCATTCTTTTTTATTCCCCTTGTGGATTTAAGTCAGTTCCCAAAAATATTGTTTAATATGATTTTAGAGATTTAATAGCATCTATTGACCAAGAGAGGACAAAAGTCAGTTTTCTCCCCAGCTTTTTCTCTGTAGGATAAATTTGTTTAAGAGTGCTTTTTCTTTTTTAGTCTTATGTTAAGAAACTTCTTCTCAATTATCTTTGAAGACATCAAACAGCTTTTCCTAGTTAATGGAAGGTCTTTAATGGCACCTAACAACAACATATTCTATATAATACCTTGGGATGATTTGAATACAAAAAAGCATTACAACAAGCTGGATTCTATTTTTACCCAGTCTTGTATAATTTTACATCAGCTGAATTACTAATAACAGCAAAGTCTAGTTCACATATACACACCATGAAAAAATTAATAATAACTGATAATTATGTTTTTGTATTATTTTTAATGGTATGTGGGCATAAAATAAGCATGTATTTTAATGATTCCATAAAGTACTCCAGAATATTTCTGAATATTCTAATAGAAAAGAGAATGAAATTAACTTTCATTCCTTTGGTACTTTGAGGTCTTTCACCATTGTCTCTATGGCCATTTTTTCATGTTTGCATAATTATTTAATACAGCACAATCAAGTCTGGCAGAAATGATTGCCATGTCCTTAGTTCAGCAATCTGGGTTTCTCATTGCATTTATGTGCAAATAAAAGGCCAGAGCAATCTAGTGCCAAATTCTGTGTTCATAAATTCAGTTTAGGGCCAAAATTCTCTCTTAAGTGAACAAAGACAGTGAGATTTCCAATTAACAGCAGGATTCACAACACCTCAAACAGCACAAGTGTTCCCAAAAGAAATGTGCATTTGAAATGTTGACTCAGGGCTACAGACTATATAATCTATATGGGAAATGTGAACACAAAGTGAATTTTTGAGGAGGATGACTGGGTTTTAGGACATAAGGGTAACAATTACGCCAAGATAAAATTACCTGAGAGTAGAAGTACAGTTCTTGATCTTCCTTGGTCAGAAGCAGTTTCAGTTCGTAGCTTTGCCCTTCCTGTGTGATGTTCTATGTTCACTAGTCTGAGGCAAAGAAACACTTCATTGCCACCATCCTACAAAAATATCCAAGATTCAGAAAGCCAAGCAGATGATAAAGGGGAAATGAAGACAACTGTGATTCCAATTATTAATGAGGATGATTATCTGGTAGGAAAACAGTATAAGGTGATGTTTAAGAAAGGAAGTCTTTCATTTCCCAGATGGGAGATGCATTATTAAGTTGTTCAAAAATCAGATATTTCCTCTGGTTACAGTGTTCTAATGCCCATTACTGCTGTAATTGCAAAGGCAATACACTGGGTTTGCCCAGCAGAAAAGACTTCTCAAAGCATGGAAAATGGTTTTAGGGATTGTTGCCATTAGCTCAGGTGTGATGGCTGTGCTGCTGGGTATTCACAGAACTCAAACAGCTTAGAAGACAAAAGTTTGGGTGCCAAGGGGGTCTCCAGACTGAAATGAACATTTGGGCATTTATGGCTCAGGCTGTGGATTCCATGTTTTCTCCTCATACAGCACTTGAGGGTGTCCAGCAGGACACATGAGAAAAGCCAAAAGTATATTAAAAAACTGTGAAGAACTCAAGAGAGAGAAAAAATGAATTCACCTTTGAAGAAATGTTGACACCTTTTCTTCTGCCACAAGTTTGTCACAGGAGGGTAGCTCATGCAGAGGCACTGGGATGTTTCCTTTACACTGGCTTAAAACCTGGGAGAGCTGCACTTAAGGGATTTGAGTGAGGGATTCTTTTTTAAATGTGCCAAAACATGCTGCAATAGGGTGAACAAAATGATATATCTAGTAAGGAGATGTGTTGGGAGTAGAATTGCAAACTCTACAGACAAAGAAATATATTCCATAATTACAGAATATAAGAAATTCCATTAAAAAACAAAAGTCTAAAATTTGCCGAATGTTTTTGGTTTTGATAACAAACACTTGAAATCACTCTTCAATTGAACATTCCAGTAGAAAAAAAAAAAAGCTCTTACACTGCAGATTTTAGCTACTTCTGATAAGCTCTGTAAAGCCTGAGGTGTATTGACAACTCAATATCCTTAATTTGGTGGGAAAGTAACTCAAGGCAGTCTTCATTGACTTTTGCTCTAACACATTAATCACAGAAAGGAATATTTGGGGTATCTGGGATCAATTTTTATGGCTCCTCCAACTAGCAGGGATCACTGATTTGTTAGGGAATATTTCAAGTTTTTGTCTCCTTTGTGTTTTGGATTTTGAGTTGTTGTTTGGTTGTTTTTTTTTTCTTTAATTGACTGACTGTTTGACAAGACAGACTATTCCTTGCAACTGAGATACAGAATGAGCTTTTGACATGCAGAACATCATCATGAAACTCTGAGGTCTTGTTTTAAAGTAATTATTTAGCTTTTCCTTGAATGACACTCTGTGAGGGATTTTGGAAGAAAATCATTATAAGGTTTCACATCAGTCAGGATACTTTCTGCCCCCTCTCTTTGATTTAGACATACACTGCCAAACAAATCAAACATTACACTTGGGAGCTGCATGCTGCTCTGATGGATCTCTGGAGAGGAAGAGAGAAAAATGAACTTAAAAAAAAAGGTGAAAGGAAACGTGAGGAATGAAAAAAAGTTTCAGCAAGTGTTGGCTCTGCTGTCAGTCAAATGAAAGAGAAGGGACAACTTGATCTATTGTAAGATCATAGCCAAGGATAAAAAAGAAGAAGTTCTCCCTGACAGAAACAAACACACACACACACATTCATTTGGATTCACTCAGTTTTTTGGGTTTCATTGCTGTTTGATAGACAAGGCCTTTCTCCCTGCTCTAGTGACATGCCAATGCACCAGTACAGCCTCTTGGAGACATAATGCACACACTCCCTGAAACCAAATTATATCCTGGTATGGGTAAAGCTGAGAAATGAGAAGCAAAAGGGATGGTTTTCATTAATTTCAGAGCTATTAAAGAATATAATCTCCTAATGCCTCAAAAGACTTGACTATTGAACTTTAAGTATAAGTATCACTAATTAGAGGTCTGCAACGCCTGATATGTCTTCAGAGGAAAAAAAAATAAAATAAAATTTCCACAAACCAGCTCATTAAAACCGTGATGCTGGCTCACTGCAAACAGCTGCCAGAATGGGTAATTTGTGTGCATGTGGAATGAGAGAAGAAAAGCTGCTGTAAATGCAATCAAAAGCAGGGGATACATCAAAGCAAGCACAGAGATTTACAAGAGGGTGAGTTTGTGAAACTTCCATAGCTGGAAATAATAGGAAAGACACCTTGCATCAGGAGTCACCTCTGATAACCCCATGACATTTTCCTCTTGGGTACAGCTTTCTATAGTGACAGGACAAGCATTACTCCGAGTTTTGCTCTCACAATTAGCTGATTTAATGGCATTAAAACTGTTTTTACCTGTGAATGTACAGCCTACCTTGTACAAGCTCCTCCAGTAAATGTTTTATACTGGAGTGAAGGGGATGAGGGCAATATGTGGGATAAATACATGTAAAACTCATTACAGCAGAGTGTAGACTGAAAGCAATATTTTCTTCAAGGTATCTAAGGAACCTTTACAAGATCAAAAAACTGTCAGTAAATTGCATTCCGAAGCCAATGCAAAAATTAAATGTTGCTAAAAAAAAAAATCTCCAAAAGTTTACTTTGCCCTAGTAGAGTTTGATGTTACAGCATGTTCAGATTTATGGTGGAAGCATCTCAATTTAATTTTTAACAGGCTGCCTTATGTAAATCTACATCTAAGTGAGAGAACTCATTAAAAATTGTAGCAGAGAAAACTGTGGAATTAATCTGTGAACTTTTATTCATGACTATCTGGCCCTAGAAAATTATTTGACATTGCATATGGATGTTAAATACTTGCAGACTGAACTCTGCTGGCTACAACTCTTACTCCCAGCTTGCAGCAATGACAGGCTTACACTTGAACTTAACTAGTTCATTATATTTGTTCTTACATCTAATATCCCTGAAAAATGATACATGCTGAAAAATATGCATTTGTTATAAAAGTGTTTTCCTTACCTTGGAGATTTCACTCTTTTAGGTGAGACCTATGGGATCCCTGCACATGAATCTGCAGGATTTTGTCCCAGCAAAAGCTGGAAAATAGGAAAGGATAAAATCATTGGTGCTTATGAGACTTTCTGCATTTCTTGTGCTCCTGTTTCTCTTGCTCCCTCAGGAAGCCAGCTGCAGTCTCTGAGGAGCAGTGAGAACTCCTGCTGTCCTACATCCTCTGAGATGATGCAGGAAGGGAATTCTGTCTTGAAACTGCTCTTACTGGGGTTATTGTCACCACAGAACTTGATGGCCACCTAAATTTAACCAGAATTTACTTTCTTGAACACAGAAAGTATATTTCTCCTTTTAAAATGATAGTGAAAACTAACTTTAAATATTCCCCTTAAAAATAACAACTTGCAACTGTTTCCCACCCCTTCCCCCCCCCTTTTTTTTTAACCTTAAAAAGTGATTTCAAGAAGAATTTACAAACTTAGATGATGTGCATTCTAGTCTGAAGGAAAAATTAACCCTTCTTTTTGTTAGATCTAGTCTGTGTTCCTTGTCTCCTCAGAGGAATTGCATTGCACAGATTCGTCTTCTTTTGAGTTTACAGTGACTTACAAAACTAAAATCAGGCTGACAAGAGCCTTCAAGGAACTTGGTTGGGATTTTAAAAATGAGTTTGGGTTATGAAGTGGCTGGTGTTTTGTTTTCATTTTTTGAAAGTAGGTGAGGAAATATAATCTTAGTATTTCTCTTTCATCCAGAAACATAAAGCTTTTAGATATATGTGGACTTAATATTCTATTTGTTCCAACATTAAGTCTATTTGTTCAATTTGACAGTAATGTGCAGTGTGAAAAAAATTATTTTACATATTTATATACAGGTAATCCCATCTCTTAAAATAAATTTTACTATGGATTATGAGTATCTTCATTTTTGATCTAGTTTACGTGGAATAAAAAAGAATGTTAGTAGAGATTCAATCACATAAACATTTTCTCTAAAAAAGCAGACAATTTGGAACATTTTATTTACCCAGTAACCCTAAGTGGGTTCCTCCCCAAAAGAAAACATTTTTCTAAAGATATCTGCATTGATTTTAATTAGATCAGATCACCATAAACCAGTTCATTTTCAATAGATACTGACATTCCAGTATTCCCCATCATATTGATTCCAAATAGTTTTTTGAGAGTTATAAAGAGAAAAGAAAATGCAACAGAGGCTTGCAATACAGCCTGCTCTATGGAACCAGGTAAATCACACTTTGCAAAATCATTTTCCCCTCTAACAGAGTCAAAAAATGGTTATTATTCTTTAGGGTTGCTGCACTTTAATTTATTCTTCAATTCCCAACCACCTAAGCAGCTTTTTCAGCCTTTGCACAGTCCATCATGTGTTGCATCTATTTTCTTTTTGAGAGAAATTGTCTTGATTTCCATAACAAAATAATAACACTTTCTGCTATTTTGATAACAATACTGCAACAATCTGAGAGATCCACTAACATTTCCACCTCTGCCTTTATGCTCAATACACTGAGATTTCACCAGCACCATCCTAATCTAGCAAATTTAGGCTGAAGCACTGGTCAAGCAGCATTTTACACATTAGCAATGACATTCATAAGATAATAACATAATAATTCTCTGTAGAGAAGGATCTCTTTCCTTTTTGCACCAATAATATTTTAGATCAAGAAGATGTGACAACTGATCTTGTAGAATGTGGCTACTGCTCATCAGCCTAGAATAGCCTGAGCAAATTGTTCAGTCAGAATCTCCAGTTGTTTTTCTCACTATTGCAAAGGTCCTGTACCATTAGCAGGCAGCAAAGTATTTTTCTGAGTTTGGTATTGCATCAAAGCTTTGAGTTTTTGTTGGGAACTGTAATTCCTACAGTGGCCATCTCTGTCTCCCTAGCCAGACCCCTCCTTTGTACTCTGCCAGTCAGACTTTTTCCCTCTTTCACTTCCACTTATTTCTGCTAAAACCTCCAGCCTCCAAAACTCCAGTACCTTCTTAGGAACATCAAGTCACTTGGCAGGCTAATTGCTTTTCTGCTCGAAGAAGTTATCAAGTAAGTACACTATTTTCTATAGTAATTACAGGATGACCCTGGGGCTCAATGTGTGCAACAACAAACCTCAGTAAGAAGGCAGATCTTTGCTATTGTAAGTGGATAAATCTCCTCCAGTGTCAGTGGGGTTGTATCTATTTCTAAGGGCAGATAATTTGGCTTGCAATAGTTGTCTGTTGGTGGATACTTCCCTCACCTTTTAGGAGCTATTCCTATATGAACTCCACCTATAATTGCAGGAAAGCAATTACACCTCTTCTAGCTCCAAGGTTATGATGACCAATACTGTCTTAGATCCCAGAGAAGCAAATTTGATTCAAATTATTCTCTCCTTGTCCAACACACGGATCAGGCTGCTCACTTTTATTTTAGAATATTTCACAGCACTGCTCAATAAAATCCCCAGATGGCAGAGCATTTAGCTTCCCTTCCTCAGTCAATAACAAATGTACGCTTCTTTCACTGTCTCTATCAAAAAGCTCAGGTGCAAATAGATCACAGAAAATTTGGTTCTCTTTTCCACAGATTCAGTTAAAGATGAAACTTCTCTATGTCATTGCTACAAGACAAGGACTTTAAGGACAGGGACTACAAGGAATGGATCACTCTGCTACTTGTTCAGACTTGGCTGCTTGTACCGGAGTGAAGCAGTAGCTGCTACTGGTCATGAGTATAAAAGGAATAAAAAAAATACAAAGGAAGAGGCTAGAAGGAAACATTTTAAACAATTAGCCATGAGCTCACAGCAGGACATGCATCTGAAGACAAAGCAGGAATGTGTTTTTATCAAACAAGGTCTAATTGTTTTGCAGCTATTACCTGCTATGTATCATGCCTTGTTTAGAGATGCTTGCTTCATCGTCTGGTTCTTAGCTTCACTGTTTTTTTCTTTGCAGTTATTTTGCCTACAGGAAAAGCATTGATGGGTTTGAGGAAGGCTGCCATTAATTCTGTCAGCCCTGAGAGACAATAGCAACTGCAAACAGTAAGTAAAATTCGGAGTCGTCAAGCTGATTATGGCAAGGGGCTTAACTCATCTTCACAGCAAGGGATGAAGGCCACAGGGATAAAGGAGATTGTTGGTGGTCAGATGCCTAAGTGAGATATCTTGGAATAAACACTGTGGGAAGTTAAACATACAGTTAAATCTGGACTGGTTCTATTTTTGAAATTCTTAGGGGAAAAAGCATCACCTGGCAAGATAGATGATGACAGAGTTGTATCTCAAAACCTCAATGTCATAATAATCAAGTTAACCTTGTCATAACAAATAATCAAATTAGCTTACGTATATTTGTTTAGTTGAACTCCAAGAAAACTGGGGAGTGTTTGAAAATTCCATGAGTGAAAAGAGAGGAAGATCTGCTGTGTGAGCTCCTAGGCCTGTAAGCAATCAAATCAACTCCCTGAAGACAAAGTAGGCAAGGCTCTTAAAGGGAATCCGTGTTGACTGAGGGATGTGATGTGGCAATATTATCGCATCTTTTTGGCAAGCATTCTTACAAAGATGTAACACTGCCAAGGCATGTCCCTGTATCACCATCAGAACTCTGACACGTTCAAAATCTGATGCTTTTTTTTTTCTTAAGTAGTAATGGTACAAAATAATTGCAAGGAAGACTCTTGACCATATGTGAGGGTTAAACTGAGAGGTAAAAGAATCTTGGCTACTTGTGTTAAAGAAATATTAAAACTGCACTTGCACATGTTCAAATAAACGCTCTTCCAAATTCTAGATTCTATAGTATAACTTTCATTGTTAAAATAAAAATTAAAAACTTCCCATATGTCAAAGAAAAGGAATTATTACTCCTGGGTGCTTGTCATTATATCTCAATGTTGAAAAAATACTGCAGTTTTTTCTAATTACCAAGAGTAATGACTTTAACCATTGCTTCTGAATACATTTGTTGTAGTCAGATGTCTGCATTTCTGTTTCTCTAAAAACAGGCCAAAAATAACCCTGCCAGACTCATTTGTTTATGTTCAAACAAGGTTTCTTTTCTGTTCCACAAGTCAGGTGATGCTTTTTTAGTTTTATCTGCAGCTTGTGTGATCCAATACTATGTCTGGTTGGTTTTTTTCGTTTTTAATTGGGATTTTTAAGTGACACTGCACTTTTATGCTGTGCTTTGTTTTTTTTTAAAGGTTCTCATGTCATTTTATCCACTCTAATGCAGTTTTGCTCACAGAAAGCTGGAATTTATTTGGAAAGAGTTGAGTCACTGTCAGCTACCTGGAAGACAAGTATGAATCTGCCATCACTCTGAACAGACTTATTTGTTGATTTGTTTACTTGTTTACACTTCAAGTTCTGTCAGAAGTTCTAGATGAGTTTACAGTAAAAACACAGCCGTGGTCTGTGACAGGGTGTGACAGGGTTTAAACAAGCACAAGAGAACACCAACACCAAATTTGAGACTTGAGAAAAAGAGGTAAGGAAAGAGGCCTGGCAGGTTACCTAGAGAGTCAAATCCACATAGGAGGAAAATTCAGACTGGTAGCACCCGAGCTCCCATTGGCAATGACTGGTTTCTTCCCTTGGAAAGATAAGTACATTTACCTCAGCATTCCAGCTGCCTGCAGTTGTGAAAGTAAAATCTGGGGAATGGTTTGATTGCCCACACCAAAGATTACAGCAGAAAATGAAGCCAAAAATGTGCTTACCAGAAATCCTGATGAGCCATCTTTGGAAGTGTGTTTGCACCACTTTGACATCTCCTTGACAATTATATTTATAACGTCTTGATCAAGTCCATTTAGTCAGCATGCACATGCATTCATTGCTAGTGATCCTGGGATCACTTCCTAATCTCCAGGTCCTTCACAATCCTGGCTGTCCTGCAATGATGAGATGTTTTGAAAGAAAGACAGCAGAGTGCTTAGCATTTTAATTTTGATGTGCTAAGTGTATTTATTCATAAATAATGACCATTTTCTCTAAGGTGTAAATAAATGGCTAATAAAACCTATGTTGAAGTAAGGAAAGGTTTCTAACTTGCCAATCATCTTCCAGGTTTTTAAGAATCCTATGTAGCAGTATCCTCAGATATTTTACACCACAGAGCACATGTCTGTAAGCAGTACCTGAATTCCTAAGCAAAGTTTTTTTCCTTCCCCAGGGTACTGAAGTTTCACTTCAGAACAGCAATAAGTCCTTTAATCTTAATAAACAAAATAATAATAAAAAAAGAATAGTTTAAATGGTTTCCTGCTATTTACATTAACCTTTGAAAAGGTCTTCTGTGTTCTATATTACTCAATACAATTTTTACCCTTTATCTAAAAAATTCTGATTGATACTAAAAGCTGCCTGTTTCCAAAACAGCACTGCTCTCCATAAATTATCCTTTTCCAATTATACTGTAGTTTTAGAACTGAAATTGCAAGAATCTTACCATTTACACAAACCCCCAAAAAACATCAAAAGAAAAATAAGAATTTGAGACACTGTGGTTACCAATATGTATATATCATGCCATTATAAATTATTCTTTGTCTCACCATCTACATTTAGATACAAAACTTCCTAACAAAAGTGCAGTTGGGCAATAGTTCTTTTCAGGCTCCTGGGTTTAAAATGTGTCTGAGAGTAAATATTCCAGGAGATGGACGTAAAATTCAATTTACTGTAGTCTACTGTTTTGGAACCTGGGAATAAAATACTTTTGAAAATTTTATCCATATTTTTTTGTTTCCATAATGGCCCTTATTTTGGGTCTATACTTTTTTGATAGATCTACTTTCATATATTTCTTTCTTGTCATATATATTCCTTCCTTTTATTATACTCTTCCTGTTTTGTGTGATCAGATTCAGTTTTCAGTAGAGGCTTTAGAAAATGTTCCTTTGAATAACAGAGACAAAAGAATGTGGCATTAGTCCCTTCATATATATATATATATATATATATATATATATATATACATTCATATATATATATATATATATATATATATACACATATATTTATACAGGAGTTTGTAAAAGGATGCCCCAGTACAAGCACATGAATTAATTAACATTGTCCTGTTATTGGTTAGCCTAAGTGCTTCTGGCATAGTGGACTCCTGACTTATCAAAACCTTGTAAAGAATTTAATCTGTATTCTAGTGCTTTTCCTAAATGTCTAGAAGCAATTTCAACTTTTCCCTCTTATATCAAGAGGGAAACTTGAGACAGAAAGTAAAGAGTGTTCAGAGGATAATGCGTTACATTCAACACCACTTTAAAAACATTACACATGCAGTAAAAATGAAGCTTGGAAAGAGAATGCATGCTTTGAGCAATTATAAGTGAGATTTTTTTTTTCAGATTGAACTTTATTTGTGATGTCTCATTAAACTGACAGTTTCTTATAGAGAAAGGAGAATAATTTAAATTAATATAGTATGCATTACATATATATTGCCATATGGACACTGCAATTCTTTAATGAAATTGAATTAAAAACGTAACTTATTTGTGGGCACGGCCAAAAAGTGACATGAATATGTAGCAAATCCCTGTAAATTAATGAGACATCAGTGTAGGTGTCTGCAAGAAAGAAAATACGTGTTACCAGTAATAAGAAATATTTTGGCCCACTAGCAATTAATTAAATATTTTCATGGACTTCAATGTGTCCAATGTGAAAGTTCAAGTATCCAAGTAAAATTTCAGTAATTAACTTTTTATTTGTTTTAAGAATGAAAGTAGCTTCTGTGGTCAGCACTAAATGGAAGTATTTAGTCATGTCTTTGAAAATGTGATAACTTCATTAATTGCTTCTTGATTTCCTTGTCTAAATATACAAGCTTCAGAAAAATGTCATACATTATGCTAATGTCTTATCTAATGTATGTTTATGCCCTCATTTCTTTTTTTTTTTATTCTTTCTAAACCTTTCCCTTCTGTAAAAATATTGTGCAATGCAATAAATTCCTGAGAAAAAGAAGGAGTTTCATCGTTATTTTACCTACAATGTTACAAGATTTCATAGGGCATGTGTCTCTCAGGACTGAAATTACACAGTTTTTAATTAGAAAAAAACCCAATGGTAGTGTATATTATAGACTAGAGGAAGAAGTTTATATTTTAACAGGATGGATTCATTGAATCTATTGGAATACTAGGATGAAATATGCTTTTTATACTTATTAATATGTTTTAAAGTAACTTCAACCTTCAGAAATAAAAGTTTAGGAAAAAGCCCAGAGGATCACAAAATGATGATGATGATGCTTAAAAAAAACTGTGTTTAAGTTGTCTTTTAGTTTCAAAAATTCAAGGTTTAAGCTGAGATTGAATGAACATTTATAAAGATCCGCCGTGTTATCCTTATATCCCTGCACACTCCTAACATGGAAATATTTTCAATGTCTCTGGAGAAGTCTACTAATTTTTTTTTAGGGGGAAAAAGTTAATTGGTGTTTTTTCCTTTGTTAATCATGCTGGTTTTGCCAAAGCTCTTTATTACAAGAGAGATTCCTCAGTGGAACACTGTGAGTGTGCCTTGCACACTCAGAAACTGCATGGGAGGTTTTGGAGAAGACCTTTCCCTTCTTAAAAACCATCATTTTCCCCATCTAGCCACAAGCAAACTAAACATTTTCACTGTTTTTCTTTGTCTCTGTTTTTTTCTCTTCCATTCTTACATCTCATTTTCCAGTGCTGTGACTCCACTCTCTGCACTTCCCCCTCCACTCCCTTTCTTTATTACTGCCTCTCCTCATTTATTCAGAACCAAGGCAGGTGCCATGTAACCCCCCAGGAGCACATTTCTCACTCTCCCTGAGCACTCTAATAGATGTTTCTATCAATTCCTTATTGCTGTGCTAGACTCTCCCTCTGTCAACAGTCCCACTGAGGTTAGTGCAGCCGCACACTAAAAGTCACTGAAAAAGGTTTTGAAGCATTTTTTGGATGAGAACCTGCAACCAGACAGAGCATTTCTGTGGCAATTCTCAGCATGTGTTCCAGTCACTGCTTAATGTATGGAAAGCCCACCCCAAAATAGGATTTGCTGGGCTGAAGTGATGCACACACCTGTCCCAGACCCTCTCTTCTTACGAAGGAAAATGGCAGGAATTGCTGAGCTCTGAGCTGTGCTTGAGCATATTGGAGTGAAAGCGATAACGAGTCAAACATTCTTGGGCAAAATTTGTGAAGATTAATTCAAGACATCGAATGCTCATTTATTAAAATTATAAAAATATCAAAAATTACAGAAGTATCTGGTATTTCTGTGCACTTCTGACACATATCATTGTATCAGAAAAGTGAAAAAGAAAGGGATATGTTTTGCCCTTGAGAGCAATAATATGATTACAAGACAGTTTCAGATCTATTGAATATTTCAAACCATACATTTTAATGTGTGTTTCATTAACTTTGGGGTGGCAATGAAAAGGAGGCTCCTTCATATTTTTTTTCATACGGTTCCACTTCATTATTAAGCACTGATGCCAAGCTGTTCACCAGAATTGCTGCTAGCAGGCTTGAGCAGCCTCTGCCAAGTGTGATTAATGCAGATCAAACAGAGTTTATTCAGTGGAAGAGATTGGCAGATAACATTTATCATCTCTTAAGAAAGTTGGGATTTCCAGACTGACGTGGGGCTGATGATAAACTTAGAGGCTGAAGGATGTTTGACCAACTAGTTTGCATATCCTTTAGAAGAAAGTTGAATTCCACTTTGATTAGATTTGAAACCTGAAGAGAACCTCATTTACATGCAAAGCCTCCTCCACTGGTTAACTTTGCTGTTAAAAGGACAAGGCATATCCAGGCTCTTATCAGGGACTGTACTTTTTTTTAGAAGAATAAAGACTCTGTGTCACTCACCAGTACAGAGTAGCCTGGTACTGGCCCAGTCAGCATCCTCAGCCTGCCTGCAGGGTGGGGGGATAATGCAGCCTGGATTTGATTCCTGGGTGGGCTTTGTTACTTCAGCTAGCAGTTCCTTCCGCTTTTGCTCTTTCTGTCTGCCTAACAGTATAAACTTTTCAGAGGCCCTAGTTCAGAGGAAGTCTGAAATACAAAACAGCAGCTTGCTGTCTTAGGCGAATATCTTTTTAAATAATGAGAAGATTTTAATGAGAAAGCCGAAAGTTATTTAGTCTTTACTTTCTCAAAAGCCATTATCCTTAGCTTGTTTTCCTGGCTGCTGAGCAACACAAAAGCTGTGTTGAGAAACTCATTCCATTTCTAAGATCTATTGCTTGGCCTTGAACCTCTAACACAGACCTCTGCACAAAGATCTTCTTAGAATAACAGTTTTCCACTTCCTCCACCTTTCTCAACCAAACACAGCCCTAACAGCAGTCAGCATAATAAAAGTCTCCAGCACAAGAAAGCAAGTTCCTAACTGTAGTCAGCTAATCTCTGAGACACCCTGTGTTGTGTCAGGTGTTTGGAGGCAGCAGAAATCTCATTAGCACCAGATGAATCACGTCCCCAGGCTCAGCCAGCTCATCAAGGAGAGGTTATTGCCCATATAAAACTGTCCTGGACACAAAGACCTTTGCTTCTCTCCCATTTTGCCTTACACTGACATAACCTCTTCTGCCTGAGCAAGAATTTCTCTGCAATGACAAAAGTCCCTTTTTGATATCACTGTGACCTACCTAAGACCTCTGCTTGTCACCACCAATTTCCATGGACTTCTTCTTTGGAAAGTGTTGCAGTTCCCAAAGCTCCAAATTAGAAAGTTTACTTGGTTTACCTTTTTCCAGAAATGATGCTTCATAAAATTAAGAATAATTATTTATAACAAGCATTTTCTTTCCTATACAAGAAAGGTAAACAGGGAGACTATTTTTAAAATCTCACTCTATGGCTGCTTTTAGCTATTTGAGGTAGTATTTTTTGCCATGGTGGTTTCCTCAGTATGGCTGAAGACATGGCTCAGATTTTGCATTCCTTAATGAAAAGGTGCCCTTTTATTTGTTTATTTTCTGAAGCATTCTGACCACCTTTGTGCTATTTAGAAGAATCTGCCATTGCTAACTCACTTTCATATTGATAACACAAGTTTGGAAATATATTCTCTCACAGACCCTGTGCTAGACATAATTACTTCATCTGGATCCTCACCCTCAGCACTGTCTTTGGCAAAGATTCATGGCTTTATAGGAGACCAAACAGCAATTTTAAAAGAAAATAGCAACAAAACCCAACAGCCCAACACACATAATCTGACGCTGCAGCTTATGCCATGCCTCATCTGGCAGATGTTCTGAAGCGAGTGCCTCCGACTCTCAGAACTCTGGTTTCTGTTCTGTTTGCAAATGATCATTTCTGCTTTCTGTGGTGGTTCCATGCCAGATCCCTGAGGGCAGTGGCAATATGTTCCACTTAATTTCAGCTTTCACTAGACCAATATATTTTTAAAGCAATAGTAATTCAGAGTTATGACCAGAGTAATAAGGCTGTGCCCAATCTATCCTTGGGGTTGTTTGCAGGTGGCTTAGCCTTGTTGCTGGAGAACATTGGCTCTGAGGCCTCCTTAGCATCTTCTTCTGTGCCAAACTGGAGGCTTTTCAAGCCTTGTCCTTTGCCTGCCCTGAACAGCAGCAGCTTCAGGTTGCTGGCTCAGGCAGCAGCAAAGTTACTCAAGTTGCTGAGCAAAGTTCATAATATTGCTTTACTCCCTTGGGTATGCCCCAGAGGCGGGAGGTGTGACACTGGGCTGTCTCAGGAGCTCGGGGTACAGCAGTGCCAAACATCCACTTCTGCCTCACTTCCTGAGGTCCTTTCCCAGCCCCCAAATTAAATTTGTTCTCTTTAGCTCTCTGCAATGCCACTCTGAGAATGGCTGCATCTCCTCTCTCCTCTGGCAAGCGCCCAAAGCTCCACAGTCTCCCTGTACCGCTGTCAGCTGCAGTAAAGCAGCCCAAGGATCTTCTGTTTACATCTCAAGGTACAGCTGGAACCAATCCAGCTCAAGACTTTCCAGCAGTACAGGCAAAGTCCCTTTTGCTATGTGAAGAGTGAGGGACACAAACCACATGAAGCAGGTCCTGATCTTGGTAAGGACAGTTCATCAGGCTTGAGCAGGGAGGTGGTGCTTTTGCCCGTTATCTGCTGGGCTGCTGGAGAACCACCCTTCTTCAAGGAGGGAGCTGAGACCAAGCATTTGCCCCTTCCCTGCTCATACCCACCCCAGGAAAAGCCCTGGTTCCTGTGACAGCAGCCATGCCACAGAAGGAGCACCTCACCTCCACCACTGAAGCTGCCCTCAGCCAGGAACGGCTGCAGCCCCTCCTAATGACAAACCTGCACTGAAATGCAATTTGAACATTCATAATCTCCTATATCAGCTCCTCGTGCCGCTAATGCCACCAGTGCCGTGACCTTTTAGCAAGATATCAGGTACTAGCAGCAGGCTCAGGATTGCAAACTTTAATTAAAAACTGTATTTTAAAATAAAACTCGGTTTAGATGCCCTGATAAGTGATTTTCACTATGTGAAATTTCAGAGTGCTTTCCTGAGAAAAAAAGTCATTGCAAGCTTCCTATTAATTTCTGGCTAGCTGGGTTTCAAGGACAATTTTATTAAAAATGAGCAGAGCCTTCTGTAATAAAACCTTTGCAGTTGTTATGACCACCTGTGCTACCTCCCACCTCCATCCACCACATGACATAGCACAGCTAATTTTCCCACATCCTAGCAAGGAAATTGAGCTGTTACAATTTCAGACGATGGGGCTCACATACACACATTTTGGACTTCATTATTTTTCTGTTTGACTCGTCTGAAGCTGGCAGAGGTTGTCTAAACAGCTTTATGATCTCTTTCTCTGTGTAGCACAGTATAAAAGTTCAGATAAAATCATTAAAGTTTCTGAATTGGTGCAAAACAAGAAACAGGAGGAAAATAAAACTGGGCTCCTCATTGAAGTGCAGAGCACTGACTGTACAGGGAAGGTCTCAAGGAGATGATCTTAATGGATTACTGTTAATAAACATTACAGTTTATTAAACAGTTTATAAAACAAACAACAGGATGGCACTCATCTGAACTGAAACAAACAGGGAAATTATGGCTCTTGAGGCTTACTCACCACAGATATATCTCTTCCTGCTCTCTCCTCAGCCCTAGGTCTAAGTTTTATGAAAACACTAATTGTTCCCCACTGTCACTCTTAGCCACTGATGACTCAGTGAAAAAGAAAAACAAACAAAAAACCTGACACAAAACCACACACACCAGCCTGATTGGGTCCCCATGGATCAGCCTTTTTGGCTGTGCCCATCTCCTTTTAATTTCAGGGGGCAAAACCTCCTAATCTTAGCCACAAAGGAAGAGCAGGAGAATTCATTTTGGGGGGAGAGAGAGAGTTGGCAAGCTGAAAAATGGAAAGTAGGGGAGGAGATTATAATTAATGCATATGGGTAGTTTACATGCTGTCTCCTCTCCATGGTGAGAATGTAGCAAGCTGTCTAATTGGAGCCTGGTTTTTTGGCTCCACTTAAATTCCTCAGAAAACATTGCACTCCACAGGCTGCATAGTTAGATTTTGTAGGTTTTGGCCACAGCAGAAGCCTAATAAAAAATACTGGGATGAAGAGGGCAAGCTATTTCAGGCATAACATTCTGGAGCAATACAAAGAGGTCACAACTGGTGAGAATCTGCATGAAATTGCATTAGGCACAGATGAAGTGTCCGACCATGTTTCTGCCCAAATTCATAAATATATTAGCACACACAACCATCAGAGTCACATCCTGTTTTTATATCCAGCAACCATCCTCTCTTCACTGGTCTCTGACAATTTTGATAAATTGCTACTGCCCTTCAAAAGAACTTTTGATTTCCATTTCAAATCCTGCCCTGGGTGTTGACAGTGTATATGTATTTAAAACAGTCAGTGGCACTCTGGAAAGGGAGTGCATGAAGATCTTCCTTGCATTTGCTCAGAGCCTTTTCAAGCCCTACAAACGAAAGCTTTACCACCTAAACATTTTCATTTTCAATTATTAAGCTTTTTCCTTTTAAAAGCCCTTAAAATTTAATTCTCATTAGGCAAAAAATTAATATTAAAGACAACAATGCATGCTAGTTTAGCCAAATAAAGCGGATATGTATCCAGTAAATTATGCAGAAAACTGCAAGCTATGTGAGTCAGATCCTAAAGGTGCAAGTCTGGAAGCCCCAAAACTTTCACAGCTGACATCCAGGAGAGTGAATTTATCAAGTAACTGGCAGGGAAATGGAATGGAAGAACTAGTCCTGAGTGGGGCATCAACCCCAGCCTCATGACTCTATGCCCAGGTGATGCTGTGGCCTGTAGCCAGTTAAGAGGAAGAATTTAGGTAAAATATAGACTAAATGAAAACTTCATCTTTTAGTAAAATGCAATTTGGTATATATTTCAACTCCAAATGGATGCTTTAGCTAAATGATGTGAGTTACCACTTTTGAGTGAAGTTACAAAGTGCAATTACTAATGAGGTTTAAGGAAAGCCAATTTAAAATAAAATGGTGCACACAGAAGGGCAAAGCTACAGCCTCTAACACTTATCTGGAAGCCTGTGTGCTCAGAAACTGTTTACTAAAGTCACAACACTTATTAACTGCATCCCATTGCTCCTAAAACACAAAATTCAACTATAAATTATTTGGAAAGGCCAGACTCCCTACATTAATTTACTGAGGCTTTCATCCTTCTGCACAGTGGTGTATTTTTAATACTGCTCAAAAGATATCAAGTACCTTCTTTCCAACCTATTCACCAGCTCTAAATGGGATTTGACATTACGAGGTCAGCTTTGCTTTGCCTCTTAGATGACTTACAAATTTGCAAAGACACAGGTTCACTGTTCTCACATGGATCAGTGTTCAACAGACCACTGGTTTTGATGGCAAACATTTAACTTTCAGCCATTAAGTAGAAGAGGAAATTCAGGTTGTAACAAATTACCTGGCATCTAAACAATGTTAAAGTTGTCCATTAGGAGTGCCTGCAGACAGTGCAACAGCACATTAGTTTTAAATTGCAAAGTTCAGTCAGTGGAGTGATAGAGTTCAGATCTGAAACGTTTTACTGAGCTAGTGAAAGGCCTGAGCAGTGGAATGTATTTAAAGTGAACAAGGGTAGAATGGAAATACTCTTCAGTGGTCAGAGGAAGATTGCAATCCCCCTTCACAAAAGCAAAAAAAAAAACCAACCGAAGAACACTGTAAAACATAATGGTAGTTACAGCTGATTTTTCTATAAAATTGCCATATGAAACTGATTTCATTGTGTTTTAAGCTGTTTGGACATCCTGAACAAAAGACATTTTTTAGCTTTATATTACACTTTGTTTTTCCTGCCTGCTACAACTCTTTTATCCCATATAGTCATGTCACGTAGATGTCTGTTCACATCAGCTTCCCAGTTAGGAGTTTTTTCCATCTTGAATAGGACTGGAAACCTAACTAAGGCAGAGAAATAAAAAGAAAGCATATATAAAAAAGAAAGATAGTGGTACTGTTCGGGACAGAGGTGTAGAAATGAGATACTTTAACCCTTTGTAGTTTAAAACTGCTTCACTGGAAACTATTTTGGACTATGTGGCAAGCTTTGTTTACCAGCTGCGTTTTACTTCATGGATGAGGAAGCACAAAAAGTATATTGCTCACGAAAGATTGGTGTGAAAAATGTTGAAGATGATGGTGAGAACAAGCTCCCATTCCAGATGGGATGTATGTTCTAGTGAACTATCTGAAAAGCCAGCCACAGGCATGATGCAAGCTTCTCTCAAACCTCTCAATCAGACCATTTATGGGTTTTAGGTTGGTTCTTGGGGTTTGCCTTCTCAGCTTGACTCCCTGCTTTGATTTTCTCAGCTCTGTACTTCCTTGGCCCTCAACAGAAATCTTTTGTGCTTATTTCTACTTTTAACCTGAATTGCAGTTCCTCAAACAATCACATTCTTCTGCTCTACCAGGGATCCTAAAAGGAAACAGACCTTAGTGAAGAAGAATCTGAGGGGTTTAAAATGTAAATGACAATGTGAAAATGGAACTCATAAAACCTGCAGAGACAGTGACAGTAAACTGTGCTTTTCTGTTTCTTGATGTATGTGTTGAGAGCATGCACCTTGAAAAAATGAGGATTAAACATAGGAAGACTGTCTTTGGAGGAAACCTGAGAGATGCAAAGGAGAAGAGAGACTGGTGGAGAAAGCCACAAATAAATGTAAGAAAAAAAGAAATGAAGGAATGAACCTCAAGGAACTGGAAGGAGAAGGGCAGCAGGACAAGGAAACAGATTAAAGAAATATGAGCAGTTATTTATTTTATATAGCTTATTTGGTCAGTCCATCTAAGCTCTCTTTAAATGATTCTACTCACAGTGATAGCTGCAAATTAACCAACTTACCTAGGCAATATTTGGCCTAATAGAGCTGATAGGGAGGTTTTTGTAATAACTACCAGACAAGTTAGTTGTAAATGTATTAGAAAACCTCTATGCATTTTCAATACCCAAGAAAACTGCATAATTTAGAAGATATTTAATTCACCCATGAGTGAAAAGGAAAATATACATCCTGATATCACAAAGCTTCATTGCTATACATGAAGTCATCATTATTTGTACTTAATTTTTGATTTTAAAATATGATTAACACATTCTTATTAAGATTATTCTGTGCAATTAAAACAAACCCCATCTAACCTGAATGAGGCACTTCAAATACTTTAGAATTATTAGTAAATAATACCTAGAGTAAAATATAATCATGTCATGGACCAAGTCAATGATATGTTTCTGTTTTCTGTATACCAAACGTTTTAAATAAAGGCATAAAATGTTTTCCTCTCTTGTAACACAAGGCCAGAGAGTCTTCATAGGAATTTATGCTACTATAAGCAGAAAACAATAACATGCCATCTAAATGCCTATATCTTTTTATACTTGTTTCTACATCAATATTTCTGTTTATTCATCCTGTGGCAATGAAAACCAAAATCAGTTTAGCACTATGATAAAAAAATACCCAAACATGTATAAATTTTAATTAATTTTTATCTTTGAATTCTAATTTTCTCTGTGTGACTTCTGTTTATTCCCCAGTGAGCTCAGGTTTTTTTCTGCAGCTGTTTTTTAACAGGTAGCATGAAAACTACACAGCGTTTGAGGTGCATAGCCAGCATTCACTAAGGGCATAAACCACTTTTTTCTGTGTTACCAGATCTGGTTTTCCTTCAATACTGCCTAAACCTTCTTATGACTGAACTGTTCAGAAGAGCACTGAGGTTTTTTGCTTCACTGACTGCAGGGGAACAAGAAAGCTTAAAAGCTTCTTAACCATATTAGGATGTTCAGCAGAGAACAGATGAACTTGGCCAGACCTGTAGGACACCTGTCAAGGTCAGGTCTTCAGTACCCTAATTTTCAGTGTCTTATTGTTAACAACTTTAAGTTATACTTCTGCTTTAACATTGTAGATAATGACACCATTTTCTCAAGAAATACTCCAGCAAAGAATGGGAAATCACTCAGTCTCACTATTTTAGGATTTTTTCCTCCATCTCTCCCTGCTCCACAAATGGAATTAGCATCAGCTCTGTGCAGAATGGGGAAGCAATGAAATTCTGGACTATGTTTTCACAGGTGATATCAGTGTTGAAGGAGAATGATGGTAACAGATGTGTCAGAGTGATATTTTTCCATCATGCTTCACAAAGGTTGTGTAAATTAGAGTTGTTTGACAGTGTGCTGTGTTGGGACTGGGCAGTTGACAGCCTGGGTACTGGAACAGCTTTCACCTCCAGTTGTAAAATTTTAAGTTCAGTCTACTGGAAAATGTTGCCCTAGCAGCTGAGAAAACACAGTTGATGTGGGATGAAAAAACCCCAACAACAAAACAAACACTTCTAGTGTACATTAAAAATGAGGGAAAAAAAAGACATCAGTAGTCAAAATCAATCAACAGTTGGGTTAAAGAAATAGCATATTTTCAATAATACCTCAAGAAAATCTTATTTTTGCAAAGGCAGGGATGTCTCACCTGGATACACATCCCATTGCAAAACTGTCACCAGCTAACCTCAAAAGAAATGAGTGTTAAACTCGCCTCCAGTGACCTTGGTATTTGCATTTTAAAAAGAAAAGTTGTCTCATATAAGAATCCCATTTGCTTCCTTCTCTTAAACTTTACTTCCACAGAGAAAGCATTACATCACAACCCACTTTGACAAAATTTTCCACAGATAGTGCAGCAAAATATCAAACACCAGGATATTTTGGTGAAAAGTGGCAAGGCATGAGTTAGCAAAAGCCAAGGCATGAGCAACTTACTGAATAACGTTAGCAAAACTCACATTTTCCATAGCTCCAGGAAAAATGCCTGTACTTGAATTTCTTTGTGAGATTTCTTATTTAAGCCAGTTGTTAATAGATCCCATGTGAGTTGGAGTGAATTTTGTGCAGGGCTAACTTTTACACATAACATGAGGCCATATGTCAGCTGCTATGACAGCGCAGTGGGAAACACAACTTTTAAGAAACCTCCTCAATAATACATGCATTTCCCACAGATTTAGAGTCAACCGACCAAAATAATGCAATTTACTGCAGAGGTCTTTAGAGGTCAACACTGACAACATTATTAATTGTATTACCAAAGAACCCAAGCACATAAGTAGCATAAACACCACGAAGCACAAAGTAAGGATGAAGAACGTGTACAGCCAATATCTATTCCTCATGCATCATCTTGAGAGGACAGGTGATGCTTCCAGAAAAGCCTGCCAGGCTGTCACCTGTGTTTATAACACTCTCGCATTGCTCACATATGCACTTGAGCATGGTGCATTATAGTTTTGCTGTTCAGCTTTAGGAAATTCATCTAGTACACAGTGGTGCTGTCTCATCTGAGCTGAAGCCATATGGTGCTTCCTTACAGATAATACTTTGTGCTGTCAGGAAGAGAACCATACGTAGAGTGGCTGTTCACATCCATTCCGTGAAGTCTCTTAAAACTTCCTTGGATATCAATTTAAACCCACCGGGTTAAAACATCTGTGAGAAATTACAATTGTAATCGATTGTCTTGGCTAACGTGCTGCTGTCATGAAATCCTATTGCTCCTTTCCAGTGGACTAATGCTTTCCAAAGAGAAGCAGAAGGTTGTAATGAATGACGTGACAAAACTATCAACGGTAAAAAAACTGAAGCTGGCAAATAATGGTTTTCAGATTCCTCAAGTAGAAATGCAGTAAGTTAAACCTGGGTAATGCCAGTATACAGGGAGAATATGTACAAAAGGAACATTTGACACAGATATCTAATATTTAAACAGCATGCATTTTTGTCCTTCTGAAAAATGTCTGTGTTCAGAGATACAGAATAGTTTTATTTGTACCCAATGTTAATCCAATCAGAAATGTCATGAAAAAGTATAGTCTGCCTCTCATTCTTTAAACCAGGACCTATACCTCAGTGTGAAGTCAGCTGCAATTTTAAATTCAATTCATAGAATAATGCATCTCCAAGCCTGAAATTTTTTCAGCTTCTGAGTAAGTGTTTGAATATATAACTCTTTAAACTGATTAGGCAGCTTGTCTAAGAAACACAAATGCAGGCATTTTTATGTCAACTACCATTAATGTTTGTATACCGATATATTTGTTGGCCTTGAGATGCAATAGTGTAAAAATAATTTCTAAAAAGACATGTAGATGAAATGTCCTGTTTTGACCTGTAATAAAATAAATATTTTTCCATAATGTCTCACAGGTTTGTGAGAAAACCAGGCTGGGTATCATATCTTTACCCTGTAGGAGATGCCTAAGGAATGTGAAAGGATGCTGGAAAATGGTCTCTTAGGCTGTCAAACCTTTAGCTGCACAAGACTAACAGCTCTTTATAAAGCATCTGTTTTAGCAACACTCCCCCAGCCCAAAGGCTCAGATCACAAACCTTTTAAGGGAAAAGTGATAAAGGTTCATTAACGCTGATAAGCAGCATTTTGGTCCAGAAGCAAGTCACAGAACTCATTAGCAGGCAGAATTATAAAGATAATGGATGAGGACTCCTACAGCTTGGTCATATGTAATCCTGAAGTATCAAAGTTCATTTTGCTTTATTACAGGTTTTGTGGTAGTTTGCAGCCATGGTCTGCAGTTTTCCTCTCAGTGGTGTCTCTCTGCAAAGAAACTAAAGAGAGGCACAAAGCGACGGAGGATTTATTTTAGCTCTCTGAGTTTAAAGCAGGAATGACCGTTCGACGTCTCACACACCACAAGGGATGCTGTACGTGCTCAGCTGTGACAGAGCTCATGTCTCAAAGAGAGAACTATAAACCAGTGTGGCACTCACAGAAAACAAACCTGAAAAGCAGCAGAATTCAAGCAGAGAAACGAAACTAAAAATCACCAATTTGCAGTCAGGCAGACACCCAGTGATGAAAAGTTCTGCATGTAGTCACAGCAGCAGAAATCCTTAACAGCTGCCTGCAGGCCTGGCACTGCAGAGTGCAAGGTTCACCTCATCTGTGACAGATGATGCTGCAGAAAATTATAAGAGGCAAAAAGCCCTTGGAGAGTGTAGTCAGGGTCTCATCTTCCTAAAGTATATGAAATAAGTCCAAAAGTTTCTTCAAATTTTGTTAGAAGTGGCTATATTGTAATCATGAACAGAAAGACCAAAACATCACCGAAATTTAAAAAAAAAAAAAAAGAATGATGTCACAGCAAGGAGTAAAATTAATAGATTATGTGAAAACCATATCTTGTTTGGTTTGTAAGAATACACTCACAAAGAGGTTTAATACAGGGAAATATTTCATAGAACCCACAAAGAAATTATTCCACAGCATCTTGGCAAATGTGTTATGTGATCATCCCTCATGACAGAAGGAACAACCACCATGCCATGAAACATTAATTTGAGGTTCATTCATTCTGTACACAGAATATCTGTACACAGACACACAGATTCTCTCTCTCTATATAGATATTTTTACACACCCATGTGTATGGATGTAGATATACAGTGCAGAGGATACATGCACACAGAGACATACCTGTACTGTATTATATCATGTATAAGAATAGAAAATGCAATATATGATGGAGATGATGTGAATGATGTACATTGCAGTGACCAAGAAAAAGCAGACAACATTTGATGGGACTGTGCTTTGACATAATATAATGATGAAAAGGATTTCACGAGATGCCAAATGATATATCAATTCAAATTACTTTTCAAGCGACTATATATAAATAATTTTCCCTTACAGGTTATGAGATTTGTAAATCTATTGTTACCATAGAGCTGAGTGGTTTTGCTTGCTGTATGCATGGAAACTTTACTGCAATTGAAGAACTGGCTTCTCCCACTTTCTTCTATCAGCACTGCCCAGAGTTTTTTCAAAGAGTTGAAAAAATATCCTAGAAGCCTGACAGCCATTGGAAATGGTAAGCTTGATTTGGCAGAGTATGCTCAAATGGGGCACCTACCTTCACTGGTGAGGGGAACCACTGTGCTGTCATGCTAGAACATGCAAGGAGGAATACTGGAGCTGCCAGTGAAAGTTTTTCAGATATTATTCACCTAAAAGCCCTGAGTTCAAGGACTAGACACCATTTGTCCATGATAAAAGTTAAGCTCTTCACTACATTCACCAGGTTGGTGCTCCTGAAGTCACCAAAGCTCTCATGACTGGTTCAATGAAGAAGTATGAGTATTTTATTAAAGTGCTCATTGGCTACAACAAAGTAAAGGCTTTCAGAGGTTTGGAATATATCAGGCTATAAGTGTTTGTAACAGATGTATGAAGACTTGTTCATTAACACTGCAATTAATTCAAAGTCAAGGACTGCCTAAGCTTTTCTTACAAAATCATCTCAGCAGACTTACACAGTTATTGCAGCTTGGATATCATCACAAACACAAAAATCCTGTACTTCATTGATTCCTCTGTACTGTAAAATCTTGGGTGAAGAAGTCCTGAATAGCTCTGACTTTCTCTTCTATCTAATTTTTCTTTTGTAGCATTATCCTGTCTTTGGAAGATTCATGGCTTTTCTTTCCTTCACTGGACTGGATTTTTGGAGTAAATTATGTTTGCACCTTAGTCTTTTTTTGACAGTATTAAAGAAAAGAAAAACCTCAAATCAGTACATCTTTCCTTTTCTAAAGGGACGCATGGCTAGACATTGTAAAACAAAAAAAAAAGAGGGAAGATATTGGGAGTACTTTGGAAGGAATTCCAGAATTGTGTCATGGGTTACCTCCCATACATAGAAGTTAGGTTGTAGATTCTGACTTGAAACCAGACTGCTGAAAGGTGAAATTGTCCAAACTGCTCTCCAGGTTCGGAGAGGTTTTGAATATATTTTACAGAATACATTACAATAGTATTTTGGTTCAGGTCAGCAATTAAATTTTGGCAGTTGCTATTCACTGTGCCTTGGTCTGCATACCAAGGCAGACTCAGGTTCCTTCTCCATCAAACTAAACCAAAACATTGTGAGCTCTCCTTACAAGTTTCAGCCATGGTATCCAGTCCATGGGGTCAGTCTGGAGCCAGACCAAAGGCAAACACAAGGATGCTGAGAGCTGTGTCTGCTGAATCTTCAGCTACATCTGCTTTTCCAGGCTGAGTTTCTCCATTGTGTGACTTATCCTGATAAGATACACACAGCTTTGGGGAGGACTGTAATTCTCTGCAGCATCTAAATGTATCTGCAGAGAAATAGGAGCAGGTCCCAGCTGCACCTTGAATAGAATCCAGACTATGACTCCAAATCTGTGGGACAGCACTGGCTAGAATGATTCAGGATCATCAAGGAAAAAGATGAAATTATAGACTTGATTCCGAAATATTGTCTGATTCTGAAATAATCGAGAAACTAAATAAGGACATCACAATGAAATAAATGGAGTTAAAGTTGACTATGCCATCTGTGAAACTGGCTCGCAGAGCCATATTGCTGGTTGATGTTGGAAATAAAATTGCAATGCACTAATTACCTGCTTCTTAGGATCCCCATAAATATGCTGAATTTAGCTACAATATGTTTAAGCACTTGGTCCACATATAATATCAAGATAAACTATTTTCAGTCAGCTCTGGCCCATTATGGGTGTAAAATAGTTGTCAGCCCTGACAACTACACAACATTTAAAATTTATGCTAAGAGCGTGAATTTTAATCATGCACAAAAATTCTTAATGCAACCTATTTCAGATTTTTATTACTATTTTCCCTAATATTTTCAGAAGATCTAATAAAACTATTTAGTCATTAAAGTCAGTGGTCGTGATTTTTTTCCCCGTGTGCACCTAATTTGCAAACTTGGCAACACTAACTCGGATTTTAATAATTTAAATTATAAAGTGTGGTAGATTAGTTTTTGTCAAAAAGTTCCAGGCTTGATAATGGCAGAGTTAAAAACAAATCCTGTCCCTTATTTTGTTGCCAACAAACAGAGAGAACAGACAAAATCATGCTATGGTTCCCAGTACAGCGTTTGCAAAGCCTCTAAAAAAATAATTTGTGTTACTATAGAATTTAAGGAATTGCAGACTGTTAAAGTAACAGTGATTGTTTGCATTGAGAAATGAAGAGCTCTGTGGCTCACCCTGTACAACAGAAGGGTATCACATTATCTTGTGGATCCAGCCAGCTCTTTCCTCCCTTCCGTATGTGTTTCAATGCAGAATGCTCACAGCCTTCTCCATATTTGGTCTCCAGACCTTTATGGTGCCTGTGATGTTTCAAATGCACAGTTTCCATTCCATGAGGCCAAGGTTGCTCTGCCAGACTGAAGGGCCAGGGTAAACACATTTCCAATTTCAAAGCTGTTTGTTTTGGTAATTCGAGATAGAGAGGTTCTGAAATTGGTATGCACTCATTTTTGTGTTTACCAGGAGGCTGTTTCAGATCAGAATTGCTCCCACAGCCCTCAACTTGCCAGATCCCACATGTGTAGCATAATGTTTAGCAAAGAACCAAAATGAGTGACTCCAAATATTTACTAAAATAAAAAAAATTGAACAACTGAAAAAAATAGCTCTGCAAATCCACAGACTTCATCCCACCTATGAAATAGCTCTTGCTGTATAATCATTTAACAGGAGTGAGGGTAAAGTGTTGTCTCAAGGTAATTTCAGCAAGAAAATTGAGAGGAGAAGGATCTTTTGAGCTATGTGGAATGGTAATGGCTTTGCCTATCTTTTACATGAGGAGAGCCCTCAAAGTGAAGGATGTTGGAGTGACACAGCGCTTTCGTGTTGCTGTGGTAAGCTAAACCACAATCAAGAAGGTGCCTTGGGTTAGATATTTTGGTTACAAACTTGCAGAGCCTTGTCACGAGTCCTCTGAGGCTATTAACATCATTATTAACTTATCTGTGGGAGAGTGGTGCCTTGAAGACTCTGATGAGATCGAGTCTGCTGTAGGCATTTTATGAGTGCTCTTGTACTCGTCACATAAACACCAACAAAGTAGAATGAATGATTTTAAAAATAAGGAAAATGACAAAGAATTGGAGAACCAGTGGCTCTGAGTCAAAAAACAAATCTGTTCTGCAGAGTAGACTTGGGCAGGCTGTATTCCTCTGCCCCCATGCCCTGTCAGGACAGAGCCTATACCCATGGCTGGACTCGACACACTTTGGGCAACTGGTCAAGGCTTCCCTCTCACCGAGCTCTAGGCACCAGCAAGGCCTGCAGCTTAAAATGGGCTTCTATCAAAAAAACCCTGGGATTTGAATGTCTTCTAGGTCAACCATCTATTTCTGGGAGAACAGCCAGAATGAATAAACCCAGATCCCTCTCAGCCCAGTGAGCAACCACCCAGAGCACTCCCCCTCCCCCAATTAATATATAATCCACAGGAATTATTATCATAGCTCAATAACTTCACCATTATGAAGCAGTGAATTAACTCTCCTTCCAACATCTTTATATTATCATAAGCTCGTGCAAGCAACTGTATTTTAGCACTAGCAATTTGAAATCTTCAGTGGGACCACTATCTTTGTAAAAGTTATATACACTAAAAGGAAGTTTTATTCTCCAGGTAATTCATGTGTGACTTACTGTTTTTATCATCTCTTGGTATTTTTTTCCCTCATCGAGATAAGTTTCTCTGGGTATATCATGTATCATATTTTAAATAACACATTTTAATGCATGATATCCAATACCACATTCATTATTCATAGGAAGAAAAGGGAATCTAAAACAATAGAGTCTTATTCACATCTGAGTTGAGCACAACAATTTTTAGATGTGAAAAACCCCATCTGGTATGTGAGGGCACACATAGGATTACTCATATTTGCATGATATACACAACTGCATGCAATAATTGTGTAAAAATATTCTGCTTTTCTGAGGGTACCCAGTTCAGCCAATACATACATTTGCCATAAGCTGTCATCAACACATAATATAAAATTTAAAGATGTTGCATTCCAGAATCCTCACACATTGTCTGAAATATTTTATCTAGCTTAGATAGAAATCCAGACAGTTTTGTCTGCAATACTTAGCTCCATTACTAGAATAGATGAACTCCTCATCATTTAGTGTGGACATCCATTAAGAAAAGTAATTTTTGCTTGCTGTTTATAGACTGTGAAGCTCAGAGCAGAGCTGCACAAGACAATTAGTGAGCTGCTCTTGAAGTCCTCTTCTACCAAAAAGTGAAACACTATTTCCAAAAGCATCTGACCGGTATCAAAATTCTGTATAAAGGAGGAAAAAGTGAGCTCACCTCCTTTGGGATGAAAGGCACAAGATAGCTCAGCCACCTGTAAGACCGTGAATTCCAACCTTAGGCTGATTTTACTAAACTTTAGATTCTTTGCTGTGTACTGCAATCTACTGAATCTGATGTTTGGGAAACTCACCCTAAGGTTGGAATTTATGGTCTTTAGAGTGAGGAGCACAGGCGGGACATTGAAAGAAATTGGTGTAAATATATGGTTTTCACCAACCTCAGTTTGCTGCAGGAGTCACCAAAGCCTCCCAAAACACACATTTACGCTTGTCCAAGACATGCAGATGCACTGTAATGAGCTTCAGAGAGGTGCCCCTTTGGGATTAAGACTCTTTCCCTCACCTTGGAAAACAGGTGTCCAGATCTGCTGTTTGTCACAAGGTTAAGGCTGTGGTAATGCCTGCCCTGTATTTAATGACTGCATTTCTCTGCCAGAGTCCACCACATCGGCTGTCAGAGCCTTACACAGATTTAACTCCTTGCATATGCAAAGTGAGGCTTTTGGCAGGCCCAGAATAATTGTCCTTTTGAGTCAAACTGCTCAAGTTTTTTTTTTTTTCAGAGAAATTATTATTCCATCCGGCAGAACCTGAGGATTTTGAACATCTGAGCAATAAGTCTGGTTGCCCCAAAGTGCCAGACAAATGCCACTGTAGATTCAGGATCAACTCAGAGCAAATGTGCTCTGAGTTCAGCATGTCTTAGACATGCTGGATACCACACAGATGAAATCTGACACATTCTGGGATTGCTGGGCTCAGCAGATGCACAGCCTGGTGGGTCTGCAGACATTTTCAAGTTTATAAACACAAATAGGGGAATGCCATTTAAGATTGTTTGAACCTGTATTCTCTAGCTTCAAGGAAGGTGTTCTAGCAGTGAGTGACAGGTATTCAGGAGTGATCAGAGGCACTCAGTTTCAATGCTAGAAATAGTTCAGTTTGTATTGAATAAATAACTGGTAACTGGGTCTGAAAAAGGGAGGGAGGGAGAAAGCCTGAAAAGATGCTACTTTTTAGCCTGACAGTAAAGGAAAATAAAAAAGGAATAATATGTCTGCCATGATCTGCCATCTTCTGTGTAAGAAGGCCTCATGCAGATTTGCTTTGACACAGAGTGGATTTGGCCACTAAGGCAAGACAGTGAAGAAACATTTCTTTGTTGATTCCAACTCAGCTGATCAGAGCTAAATCCTCATCAGCATTAGGTTTTGTGAGGCACACTTTTAATAATCAAGACCTTCAAGAAACTACTCAATGCTTTCTGAAGGGCTCTCCAGGCACCTTGATCTTGCGAAACCAAATATGAATACAGAGATACACATATCCTGGTGACTCTATTCACTCACCTGAAAGAATAGAAAATTTCTACAGCTAGGACACAGCACTGAGCTGAAGTGACTTGAATGCCAAAATAACCTTTAAACAAGAGAACAGAATCATGGATCAACTCCACCTTTGCAGATTGAGAAATAAACTCCAGGAACAAACAGGAACAAACCAGATGATATAAAAACAGTTTTAAAAATTACATGATTTACATGTAGTGACAGCTATCTTAAAACATCCATATTCCCCACAGATATACTTTGAGCATTTAAAGACAGAAAAAAATCAGTTAGAATTAGGTGCTTATGACGATGATGGTCTCTGATCCATGAAAACCCTTCTTTAATCATAGACTTAAGTATTTGTGTAAACATTGTACTGAATGAAGATATTTTCCCAGAACAGGATATTGGTTTCCCAGGGACACTTTGAAGCTGGCCAAAATGTCCAACTGTGGTTGTATATCACTTTTTGATCTTTTCAATTGTATTCTATATCAGAAAAAAAAAAAAAGCTGTTTAATAAATATTAGGGGTAGCAATGTGGAAAAAGGAAAGTCAAAAAGAATAACTTAGGCCAGTTATCCTTCCAGTTTTCCACAGCCATGTATCAGCTGGCATTCATGTAGCTGCCCACGCTACTCTGCATATTTTGCAAAAGCAGACCCACCCCAAGCCCTAAATCCAAGGGAAGAAATATAACAAGGATAAAGGACATTTTTATTCCTTTCCATCTGTCACATTTCTTCTCCAGTGAACTCACGAAAAATTTCTTCCACTATTAAAAAAAATTGAAGAGTAGGTTCTGTATTGTATGTCAGTGTCCTGATGAGACATCTCTGTAATTAGAATAGGTAAGTAGATTTTAGCAGGGGGATTTAACACAACATGCTTTATTCTTTTGGCTCTGAACTATTAGCTGAGATCTCTGAGTTTTATTCCACATCCCACTTAAGACATTTCCGTGAAACTTATCTTGCATATGAATCACTAAAAGCTGGATTTCAAACCTCATTCTTCCCTCAGCTTCTTTTTCAGATGGGAAAGCTCAAGGCTTCTCAGCTACAAATTCAGTTTTGTCCTTCCAAAGATCCTTGAGGCAAATTCAATTCAGCAGCAGGAGCGACAGGCCAGATTTGAGGGAGTCACCTGCTGACAGGTGTGCGTGTTGTGGTGAAGGGCAGTGCTTGGAGGGCCAGGAAGGCCAAGAGGAGACAGGAAATTATATTTGTGTTATAACAGGAATGCAATAAAATTTGAGTCTCTCCATGTGG
This sequence comes from Cisticola juncidis, assembly GCA_013400215.1. Taxonomy (NCBI): domain Eukaryota; kingdom Metazoa; phylum Chordata; class Aves; order Passeriformes; family Cisticolidae; genus Cisticola; species Cisticola juncidis. The sequence goes on along the minus strand of VXBR01003923.1, from coordinate 700,839 downwards.
CAGAAAGGACTACAGGTGAGTGAGAGAGTTTTAATGTTACTGGATACAGGAGTGGGATTTGCAGTTGAGGTGGAAAGGGAAAGGGGCGTAAATGGGAGAAGAGTGAATAGAGCAGGAAAGATGAGAGGGCTGTTTGTGGAAAAACCAGATAAGTGAGGGGGAGAAGAAAGACCAGCTTGGGAATTTCACCTTCATCTGCTGTTGTTGCCACTCAGAAGCCAAATAACCTTCTCACCATCCCTTGCTTTCTTCTTTCATCACTTGCCTCTGGGCCAGTGGGGACGTGCAGAGCAGAGGCTTCAGGGTACTAAAGCACAAGCTGCCCTCAAACCTTGTGGAAGTTGGTGCCACCAGAGCCTGAGACTGTAGGAGACACCCTCCATATAACACAGTCTGAGCAGCCTTTTCCTGCTCCAGCCTGCCTCCCCAAACTGGTGCCTGATTCCTGTGCCTTTGCTCCCAGGTGGAAGTTCCAGCATCCACAAATAGACCCTCTGCAATCAGTGAGACTACTCATGTGAGTAATGGCTCACAGCTGGTTGCAAACACAGTCATGAGCTCCCTACATTTTTAGTTTTTGAATGTTAGTATTTTTCTTGCGCTTTTTTTTTCCCCAGAGAAATTGGATAAGAAAATTGCTTTTCCTAAAATCTTCTGCATTTAGGATCACAGTGATCAGCACAGCTAGACAAGTAAAAAGAAATCTTAAGTGAAGTTATTCCTAAGCTCCTGCAACTCATAGCTTTTTGTTGTTCTATAAACCTCATTTGCTGATATGGGGTTTTTAAAAGCAGTGAACAACTCTCCTGTGATTTCAAAACATCCCCAATTCTAAAAAATCCATTTGTGGTATTCAGAGTTTATCAGTTCAGATGGCTTTTGTGAGATCATGCTGAATTGACTTTATACCAGGTATCCATCTCATTTCTGCTAGTATGTGGTTTCAGGTATGTACCAATAATCTCTAATGATAGTGTTATCCCCAAAGTCACTGGACAAAATGGATACTATTTCCTTAGGTCCTTCTATTTTAATAAATCTGAAGAAAAAAAAAATCAGGAGAAAAGAAGGACATTTTTTGGTGAGGAGCTGATTTTTAAATGGTGTGACTGCTGTAGGACACACTTTCAAAACCTGTTCAGTGTCCAGCCATTACATCTGCAAAAAACTAAGCTTGAAGTTGAGAGAATTCACACAATGTGCTATTGGCTACTATACTGATGCCTTAAAACCTTTCAGAATCTCTTGAGACTTTGACTGTAAAGAGGCAAACTATCTTCTAAAAATCTTTGTATTTCCTAGCAAATTGTCACAACACTCCTCCCTCAGAAGGATGGTGCAAGGAACTTCCTCATTCATCCTTAAATCTAAAGTAATTTTATCTGATCTGAAATATATCTGGAAATGCATTTTTAAAATCTTATTCTTTACTGAATTCCTGCTGAAATTCTTTATACAGACATATTGCTTTGTGATTTCCTTCTCTGCAATTATCTCTCCATCTTCTTTCCCCTGTAGCTATCTCTGTGCAGGCTCCTCTGCCTGGCAGCTCTCTCTGTCTCTGGGTTGTAGAGATGATCATTCATCACTGTTCCTACTGCTAAGCCTGTTCCTCATTATGCAATGGCTACAAACTCCTCATCCCACTCTCCCTGCTCTGTTTCTCTCCCTGCCTCCAGGACAAGTTCATCTTCCTTTCTTGCTGTAGCTACAGCAAGGTCAGAGCCCTTTTCCCGTGCTCTCCCTCTCACCTGTCCAATTCATAGGCTCTGACCTCATAGCTTTATATAAAGCTCAAAAGCTTTATAAAGCTTTTTCTCTGCCCAGACTTCACCTCTCCTTTCCTTCTACTCTCTTACTACACTCAAAGGTCAACAAAGGACAAAGAAAGCCACAAAGGCTGCATGGGACAGTCCCACACTGATTTTCAGTCCCATGTTTGCCTGCACCTCCTATTCCAGTGACTCCCTGATTCTGTCCAAAATCTGTTTGTGTCATGAGAAGTTTTATTAGTAAAATTTTTATCCCTCAAGCCTGCATGAACAATTTTATTTGAAATTTGGCAAATAAATCTATAAAACCCAAAAAGCATCTCTTGACAGATTTCTGGGCAAATGGACTTTCTGGCAAAACATTTAGATAATGATAACTTTTAGATTGATAAGGCAGAAAGATGACACTTGAGAGTCTTTGTCTCTGAAGAGGGAACAAGTTTGAGGAGAAGATGTCCATCCAGCTGAAGGTAGAGGGAGCAGTGCATTATAAATTCACATTTATAGCAGCCTTGCCCCATAACAAATAGGTAAGGGTAGGCACACTGGCAGGACAACAGCTGCCTTCTTTCAGAATTTGCCTGTACATATCAGGACTGTATTTTTGATGAAGTGAAAGGAAACACAAGCTGCAAAGTTCTGCCCACTGCCTCAGCTGAAATAACTTCATCTAGCAATGCTTGGAGAACTTCAAAAAACACCCCAAAAGTATTAACACACACATGCAAAGATCAGTTGCACTTATAAGCTCTTCTCTAGACTGATGGGTTTTTTCTTCACTTTGTTCAGGCACAGCAAATAGATGTGTCAGCTTTTTGTTGGTTCAGTAACAGAAAAATCTCTCGAATCCGATTATCCCTGTTCATATATAGTCTGCAGTTATTTAAAAATAAGTAGTTTGGAGATTTAGTTTTGCTTCAGAAGGTAATCTTATTGTTCCCTAATAAGTATGGCATGAGTCACTCCACTGCAACAGTCCCTCCACATCCCAGTCTTAATTGTCTCCAAATTAAGGAAACTGTTAGATGCATCTTACTGTGAGGAAATGAATATTTCTGATCCCTGCTGCTAAATAACACGGCAGAAAATTCCTCTGAATGTACACCAGACCAGTTTGCTAATATGAAAACTGTCCCTTGAATGCATTATTCAATCATTTTTAATTTCAGCAATTATTTATAATTTGTTAAACCTGTAGACCAATCTCACAAACAAAAAGTGAATGTTACTTCTTTATCAAGAAGGGTCCCCATGAGCTCCCAGCCTTTCTTAGCTCTTGACAGAAACTTGATTGTGATAATGAAGCATTATAGCCACAGCTCTGTTGAAAGCCCTGCTTTTGTTTTTGAAACAAGTTGTGACAATTGCTTCCCGTTTGAATCAATTTTACCCAATCCTCAGCACAGTTTTTTTACTCCGTGATCGTTCATTTCGCGTTATCGCCCGAGCGCTCTGCGGCTCCCAGTGCTGTGCGGGACTGGCCCTGCTGAGAGCAACAAACTGATGGGCAAATTCCTCCTCATTCCCAGGTAAGGCTCTGGAACGAGTGTGGGGAGGAGAGAGGAGCTCCACCAACCCTCCACAGCAGCCAAGGGCAGTCAGGGCTGGGCTTGAGGCACAGCCCTGGCAGTGCCGAGTGCTCTGGCGCTGATCCGGAGGAGCGCAGAGGCAGGAGCGCTCACACCGAGCACCAAAGGAGCCCATTTGCACCTTCCACTGATAATCAGAGAGGGCAGGCAAGCCTGGCAAAGGTAATTCACTGCACTGGGAGCATTACATCACCCCACACCACCACGAGATGCTCAAAGACTTTCACTTGTTTCAAGGGTGCAGGAGGGAGACCCAGATCTTTATGCAAATCCTTCTCATTTCAAAGAACCCTGTTTTCTGACAGGTTGTAAAGAAGAGACGTGTTTGTCTTACATTAATGCAGTTTCCACCTCGGCAAAGGAATGTAGTTTAGGAAACATCTTATTAAAAACAGGCTCTGTCTAAATATCTAAGAAACCCTGCCTAACAAAGCTGTGCTGTTTCTTGTTTTCTTAGCTTATTCTGCATTGTCTGACCTACCAAATATTGCAGAAACATTCTTTTTATGTAAAACCTGCCAAAAAAAATCAATTCATAAGTAGCAGAAAAATAATTTTGACTAGTGCCTGCATTATCTCCAACACATGAAATTTAACCAGCAGAGCTTGAATTCAATGAAAAACATACATATTAAAAATTAAAAATAGCAAGTACAGAAAGTTGAATTGAATCAGAATTCTCCTGTCACTTGGGAAAGCACATGGAAAATGTTTTATTGCACAGGGGAGTCCAGACAATATTGACCAAGCCCCTCTTGACTTTCTCTAAAACATTTTTTGCATTAAAAACAACCAGTAAGAGCAGTGATTTATTTCTAAATTCCCTGGGTGTGCAGAGAGACACAAAGGTCCTAAAACTGCTGACTAAGATAAATTGCAGGTTGGAATGTATTTAACAAATGATAATGCAAAATGCAGAAAAATATACAGGGGAGCAGGAGATAGCAGTGGAATGGAGTACATGACCTGCCTGAGAAGTTACTACACACAGCCAGAGAGCAGATTTAACTGCAGATAAATCCCCCCAGCTATCAATACCTACAGAATTAAACTACTATTAAGAGAACACAGTGAATCCTTCAGGTGCTTAGCAAAGATGACTGGGAAACTGGTGTTACAGTGGGAGAATCAAACCCTCTTTTGAGGCAAAGTCAAGAAAACAAGAATGTGCTGAAACTAAATCATTGAGTTAAGGCTCCAAGAGGAGAAGTAGAAAAAAACTAAACAAGTGAGTATTAATAGCCACACCTCCTGCCAGCCTGGCTGCCTGCTGCACTGTGCCTGGTCCCACACTTTGGAGCATCTGGCGTTGGCTGGGATTTGAGGCTGGACACAGGATCAGTGGTCTAATAGGGCAGGGAAATTCCTGCCATCCTCTTTTGTACACAGGTGCAGTCAGCCCCAGGTTTGCTTGGTTTGTTTGCTTTCTAAAGCTCCTCTCCCCATTTCTCCCTGCACATGATGGCTGAAGGAGCAGCTCATCAAGCTGTGCCTGCGAGGCTCTGGCAGAGCAGGTCCTACCCTGGGCCAGGGCTCAGCAGCAACTGCAGAGATGTGAGAGCAGCCCATGGAGCAGAGCAGGTGAGAGAAGAAATAAACCTGGCACCATCCAGCACTCACCTGCCTTCAGGAGATTCACTCTCCCTGCTTCCAGGCACTCAAAAGATGAATGGGATGCACCAAAAAATCCCCTTGTCCACTTCAGGAAGGGCTAATATCAGAAAAGTCCAGTACAACATCAGAAAACTGACATAGAGAATGAAGAGGGGATATTAAAGGGGAACTTGTCTTTGCTGGATAGGAAATAAATTCATTATGAAACTTCATGCCTATAAATTAATCATCTCCTACCGAGACTCCTTCACAGGCTTAATGTTGTACTGTTTGTACAACACTTCCACAGTGTGGTGCACAAACACTGGAGATGGAAATAACTCCAGAAGGAATTGTTCTGGGGTGCAGACCTCAATTCACCATCACAGAATGCACGGTAAAGTAGGACTAACACCATTAAAAAAAAATTTAAAAAGAAACAGAAATATAATTTTATCTCCATGTGGGAAACTGGCTTCACCATCTGGGCTGAAAAGAAAGGGAAGGCACAACAAACTCCATGATGAGCAGATCTTTCTGGAGACAGATTTCAAATACTCTCTGTTACCAACAGACTCCTAATTCTGCATATGACCTGAACCCCTACTCCCTGTGTCCAGCAGGGCCTTATTATTTTCCTTCTCTGCAAAGTCAGCCTTAGCACTTCTCCTAAGCTCTGGATTTAGTCTGAGAAGAGGCCATCAGGACAATCAACTATTGACCCAGCACTGTGAATTTTCCTCCACAGGAGCGACAACTCCAGTTTTCCTCCTGAATGAGTTTTCACAAAATAAGACTTTCATCTTTTAGATCCTCTAATCCATCTAATTCTTGGCTGAACTGGGTAACAATTTCAGAAATAAGGGGAACAACACTGAGACTGAACGGGATCATATATTCTTGCTTGCCTGGAAAATCAGCACTAAATTATGAGTCTCTAAGCAAAATATGTATTCTGAAATGAAACTATTTAGCCAAATGTAACTGTATTGGTGTATTCATTCATTTTCTGGGGTTTTTTTTCTAACTTTAACAATATCTATCTATCTTGTTATGTATATAATCTGTTTTCCCACCATGGGAAGATCTGCTTTTTCCAAGAAAACCAGATGAGGAAAGACTTTCTGATATCTCATCAAGGAAAAAATAACCAAACCAAAAACAGTCTTCTCTACCTAGCTGGATATTGCCACTGACTCATAGGAATGTGTTCCATTAATTCTCCTCTTTTCTCTTTTACCAGCTCACATACTTTTTTATTGTGCTAAAAGAACTAATATTTTTAGCTAATTAAAGTCCCCATTTAGATATGTCTATCATCAGATGGGAACATTCACTCCCACCTCAGGATTTATATTTGCCAGGCTCTTCACCCACCCACCCAGCAGACTGCCAGCCCTGCAGCCTGCCACAGCTACACAGATCACAGTTTCTGGCTTGTTCTGCTCTGCAGTGACCCACTACACTCCTGAAACACAGCAACCACAGAAACTCTGCTGGTGCCCATCCCAAATCTAATCCTGTGATAGGTGAGCATACAGAAATATTAAAGGCCAAGCTTCAGAGATGTCTCGGTTCTGGTGCTCTGAATGCAGAGCATTCAGTCATTTAAATTGTGTTTATCTTTCTGCACTAAATGCCTTGTGGTGTACACCCCTCCTATTACCCTGCTTAAGCTGGGCTTAACATCAGCAGTTTTATCTTGGTAGCCAGAAGGGTGTGCAGTGGTGACATTAGGCTTTGCCTTTTAGGGACTGTATTTCAAACCATGTCTCGGTTTTGGAAGTGGCAGAGATCTGTTTGCTCATTGTTAAACAAGACAACTACAAGAGCTCTGCATTGTCAGGTGTAATACACAGAATGGCAGCCGGCCTGCTAAATGTGGGACACCTGAAAGTAACAGGATGAAGGAAAACAACTGTAAAACTTCACAATATTCTGAGCTGCAAGAAAAAAAAAAAAAAAAAAGAGGGGTCTGGTGAGATTGCTCCTGATATTTTTATGTTTTTAATTTGAGCTGTACAGCCAAGCAGTTTTCCCTGCTACCTGTGTCCTTTATGGATCCTTTATGGATGCGTAATCTCTGTGCTGCCATTGCTCTCAGCTCCTTCCTTCCCCATCTATGGCATTTCTTCCACCCATGTTAATATCTGCTATAAAGGTCTGAGCAGTCCATAATAGATTATGAAAAATAATCTATAACCAAAAGAAGATGCTACAAATTACCTTTTTTTACTCATCTCTCCTTGTTTCTTCAAGCCATTTTACCTCACACGTATACCAAGTCTTCCAGTGCTTTATGTAAAAGACCAGATCCTTGCTGCCTTTGGCAACATGCTAAAGAAACACTCATTATTTATTGGGTATGACATAGCCTTTCCTACATCCCTGACTCATTCTTTGATCTCTCCTGACAATTTATTTTAAAGAATTTTGCTATCTTAAAGGATTATAACTGGTACATGGTTTCCTTTCAAAAGGCTTTAAAAAAGAGAAAAAAAAGAAAAAAAAAGGCCTGAAACATCATTTATTTTTTCTACTCTTAAAAAGTTCAACTAAGTTCACATTTACCAGTTAAGAACTATTTTCATTTGTTTCCTTTCCCTTCAAAGCAAGCCATGACTGCCTCATGGCACCATTATTCCAGCATTTGTGTGTGAATTGCTCCTTCCATCTCTTTGATCATGAGGTAGCAAAGATCCTTGGTGTGTCACCTTGGTGCCTCTGCATGCACTCCAAGCAAGGCCAGCACTTCCCTTTTTCTGCACCAAGCCAGAAGGAAATAGCTTCCTGAAGTGTAGTGCAGTCTGAGATAGGACCCAGATCCTAATGAGATTTTTTCCCTGTGACTACATAAACAAGAAAGCTGCTAATTTTATTCAGTTGTGTAAGAACCTGTCTCAGGTGTGAACATTTCACTGAATCTCTATGCTGGCTGGCCAAAAGTGGTGTATAACACCATCTTTACATCCTTAGAAACATAAGTCATTTTCAGAAGATGCAAGTGAGGATCTTTTTTTCTTGCCCAAGCTGTCCACATTTCTGGAATTGCAATACCAAGGGCAATTTTATTATTTGCTTCTCTCATTTCTAGGCCCACAAAAGAGATATCTGAGTAGTATCACAAAGATTCAAAAATTTGAGAACATGAACAGATCAAATGTAATATATTTTTAGCTTTCTGAAAGGATATTTTAATGCATCTTGAGTCAGACTGATATTAGCAAAGTTAATGTTTGTGATTGCTGTGTACAGTGTAGTGAATCATCTCCTTAAGCTGAGGTGACTATTAGCAGCAGAGGTTAAAAGTGCATTAAAATTAGAAAATTCGCTTGTTAATTTTCAACATCCAGACACAAGGGCATTTATGAAAATTTACCAAGAGTCTGATCAAATCAGGGAGGCCCTACAAGATCTTAACAGTATAGCTGGTACTGAATTACCTGCTTTTTTAAGGTAGAATGGCTACAATATTGCCATTAATTGCCATTTAAACAAATTATATTAGGAGTTTGGGAGAGAAGAATGCTGTTTGAGCACCTGCAATCTGCTAATACATTTCTTAATAAATCTAGGTATTTCATTGAAGGCAAGCTTTAGAGAGGGAAGTGGTGCAAGCACTCTGCAGCAAACAGGAAAGAAGCATCATGTTCTACAGCTAATCATTCATGACCCCTCTGAGACAACACAGTGCTTGTACAGCATGATTTAGGGATACAGGGAATGTCACAGCTTTCCTGATTTTTCACTGCCATCCATTTGAAAAAGAAAAGGATGATGGACATGTTCAGCTGTCATAGTAGGGGTAGAACACCCCCAAAATTGGTGAGATTATGGCTTGAGCTCATTTTACCCCACAATAATCTGCATGCAGTACTACTATCCAACACTTAAGAATTCAACATTGTTGGATGCAAAAGCCTTTTACATAAGCAGCCTGTGGGCAGTGGAGGTCCTCTGGCTCTTGGTGAGCCTGCCAGAAAACTGGGGAGTTATTCCCCTGCCAGCCCAACCTGATAGAGAAAACACAAATTTTTAGATTTCTATGGAAAGGAAGCAAGTCCTAAAGTATTTTCTGAGAAATTATTTGAAGAGAAAGAGTTTCGTGGAATGTACCTCAGGAGTCTGTCACATCAGAGCCATCCCACAGGAGGGCCAAGCGTGCAGAGAAAAAGAAAACTTCTCAAGGGGGCTCAGGTTGTCGGGGAGGAACAGAGCAGAGGATGTCACTAAATCACTCCAGACGTGCTGACTGTGGCTCACTTATTGCTCTGGAGGTTGAAAAGGGCCTGAGGAAGGCAAGAAATCCTCGCTTTTACTCACTTATTTGTGTGAATGCCCACAGGAGCCAAGGGAAGGATGCAGGAAGATATCTGATGAGGGCAAAGAAAATAAAACCTTTCTTCCCAGAAACCTCAAGAAGAGCTTTTGAGCTGTTCCTGGAAAATGATGATTTTTAACATGAAGCATAAAAAGGACCTCTCTGTACACAGGAACACAGCTATCTCCCAAAGAAAGGTGAGTTGTCCTTGTCACATAACCCCAGAAGACAACAAAGCAGAAGACACGTATGGAGTACACTGATATTACAACTGCTCCTTTACCCCTGTGAAAGTGCAGTGCAGGTGGGAGACTTGAAACTGGAAAAATTACATTTCTACATGGGGCTACACCTCTCTGCACTTCTACATTTTCTGCGTTTGACTGCTTTATGAGAATTAAACTTAAAAGTTGGGGTCTCAGACTGAATTGTCACTGCTGTTTGTGAAGCAAGTCTTGATACAGCCTGTTTTATTTTAATTACCTAGATCTGTAGATTTGTCTTTGTGGCTATGATCTTAATTTTCTGATGTTGTGGCTTTATGACAGCTGAAATTCTGCTTCTGATGTTAAAGTGTGGTGCATAACTAATGGCTCTAATATTCTCCTCCTTTATTGCTAGGTCTTTAAATGAAAATGTTATTTTCAAAATCTATCCCAATACCTTTGTTCATAAAGTGAATACCATCTTTTGAAAATTGTTTCCAATCTTTTTTTGCTTGGAAAAATAATCAAATGTTTTATCTCTATGTTAACTTCTTCCTTTATTGGGCTTTTTCTGGCTTCTCTATGTCTGATCCTGCTAAATTTCAGAGCACTGCAAGTGCTTAAGAGATCCATTGCATGTTTGGTACATTGTTTTTTTTACAGTTATGTCTAAGAGAAAGTGTGCTCCTCCTTTTGCATGTGCAACTATATGTAAAGTTATATTTAACATGTGGAGACACCCTTGTTCACCTCTTTTTTTACATTTATGTATATATTTGGTAGGCCTTCCAGAGACCTTTAACTTGCTGCTACACCTCACGTCTTTCATGGCCCTTGACTACTGTCTCTGCAATGCCATTGACCTAAATATTCCTGTTTTCATTTCTGCCTCGTGGAAACATCTGCTCAGCCCCTCAAGCCACGCAGGGAGTCTGGTTTTGTTCAGGTGTCAGAAAGGCAGTAGGATTAAACCACTTCAATGGGTGCATGCAAGCACTGACAACTTTTAGTAGAATAGAATAGGGAATAGGAATTAGTGCTTGGATCGTAATGCTTTCTGTGCAGGCAACCACAGACCTCAGTACCAAAAGAAAAGTATTTGATATTGGGCACCAACTGTGCATTCAAAATAGAAAAGGCAGCAGGCCTTCTCTTGATGAGTTTAAGCATTCAGGGACACATTCTGTCTCCTTTTGTGCTCGCTCTGATTAGTCTCTCACTTCCTTTATATTCCTGCTGTAACTGGGAGGGCAGAATGTGAGTTATACAGTAGTGACATGGATGGCAGAATGCAGGCTACAATAAGCCACAAAAAGTACAATACCCCAAAAGAAAACAAAATTACTGGTATGGTAGTGAAGAACACTGACACTGAGTAATTAAATGGCAGGATATTGATAAAAAAAAAAAGTGCCAAGATTAGGTTACTATATTTAGCAATTTTTTGGGCTCCATTATTTTGCTGCACCTCCCTGACAAGTTTTATTTCTTAGGATTTTTGGTTGAAAGAAGTGGATAAATAACCTGGATTTTATCACTAGAGACATTATTATCACAATAATAGAGACCTGAATACCCTTTTCTTGTCTTCAGTGGGTGGTATAGACTGTTTCCAAAGCTCATCTTTTCCACCGTGTCCGGTGCTTTTTCAATGCTAAATCTTCTGTTTTAAACACACAGGGCTGCATTTCCCAACTCCTGCACTGTGTGACTTTATGTGCTTTGGGTCTTATGAAGAAAGAATTCTCCAGACTTAAGCTGAAAAGACTCTTGCCTGAGTCTTCCCCAAATCTGTTACGACATCATTATATCAAAATGGATTAATGTGACAAGAATGTGAATATTCAGGTCAGGGGGTGAGTTCAGATAATTTTTAAAGCTCACTCCAATTTAAAATTGTGGAAAACTAGGTTACTCTTACAGTGACTAAAGGTATGAAATACTGCTGTCTTTTTAAACACCACAGGGGATGGATGCCAGCGTGGCATCCCAAGGAATGGTAAATCCTTAATGTGAGGAATTGGATAATACATCATCTCCAAAGGCTGGGGGGAGCGATGTGAAAGATTGAAAAGCCTTAAAGGACACAGCTGAAAGCCGGTGCTGCTCATCCTTGAGATGTTCATGCAAGGACTCTGTGATGTACAATGCTGAAAGAAGAGACAACCGTGGGGTCGGTGGAGACAAGGTACCTCTGTCAGCACTAAAAAGAAGTGAGGTTATCTCACCACTATGTTTGGGTCAGAAAAACACTGAACTTTCTCTGAAGACACATGGCTAAAGAGATAATGAAAGAGCTGGAGAGCTACCACTCCTCACACAGCCTTTCCTCACTGTGAGAAGATTAATGAGACTGATCTCACTCTGGAGGCTATGCTAAAGCACATGGAAAATAAGGAAGTGGTTGGTAACTGCCAACATGGTTTCACTAAGGGCAAATCATACCTGCCAAATTTAGTGGCCTAAAAAAGCATTGGTGGATAAATGAAGAGCAAGAGATGTCATTTACCTGGAGTTGTGCAAAGCATTTGACAGTTTGTCTACAAACTAGAGAGGCTTGGATTTGCTGGATGGACCACCCAGTGGAGAAGGAATTGGCTGGATGGACCATCCAATGGAGAAGGAATTGGCTGGATGGACCATCCAATGGAGAAGGAATTGGCTGGATGGACCATCCAATGGAGAAGGAATTGGCTGGATGGGTGCACCCAAAGTTGTGGTCAACATCTCAACATCTCTGGAGGGAAGAACTCATTGTGGCCTTCCAGGGCCATAAGAAAGCCTACAAAAAATATGGGAAGGGACTTTTCCCACCAGCATGCAGGTTTTGATTAGCTGTTAGAAAGAAATTCTTTACTGTGAGGGGGGTGGAGCACTGGAACAGGTTGCCCAAAAAAGCTGTGGCTGTTCAGTCCCTGGAAGTGCTCAAGGCCACGTTGGAGCTCTGAGCAATCTGGCCTGGTGGAAGGTGTCCCTTCCCATGGTAGGAGGGTTTGGAAATGAATGATATTTATGGTCCCTTCTACCCAAACCATTCTGCAATTTTATAGTTTAGTGACAAATGGTATCTTCATCTCAAGAAAGTGATAAGTTCTCTTTTCTTTTTCCCCTTTTCCTTTCTCTGTCTTACTTGCTTAGAATTCAGCCGTTAGTTTAGGAGCCTGTAGAGCCTTCTTGATCTGAGCAAGAACATAATCTTTATGGGTATGTGCAGTGTCCAGACACTTTAAAATAATGCTATTTTAAAAAATCTAAGTAAAGAAAGAACAACCCATCCCAAAACCTACAGGTCTATAGGGCTGAATTAAAATTTATTCAAAACTGAGGATTCTGGTTGGGTCAGATCTGGTTTCCATAAAAAGCACAGGCTGATGGCTCCATATGTTTTATTTTTATTTTTTTACCCACCCTTACCTGGCTCGACAGTGACTTTTTTTTTTTCTCTGAGCCATGGAAACAGCAGCATGGGACACAGAACAAGTGGCATATTGCCAAATTGATATTTGGATAGTCAATAGCTGAATAGTAAAAAGAGTGCCTTCCCCTTACAAAAGAAAGATGGTAATGAAGAAATCTCACAAGAGAGAGCTCCTTGCTGCAGCCCCAGTCCAAATTCTCTTACCATCCCAGCCATGGTCCATGATGGATATAGAAAGTGTATTCCTTGTTCCCTCTTCTATCTCTCCTCCCAATTTTATTTTTAACCTCTCTCCTCTCCAGTCAGCCACAGAATCAGAAATGTTTTGTTGCATCAGTCAGATACGGTTTTGCTTTTTGAGTTTTTTGGGTTTTGTTTATCCCTTGTATTTTTCTGTTTTGCTTTGACAGTGTAACCTGAGGTTTTGTTTTCACCTCCTGACTTTGGTATTTGCTCTAATACAAGCCAAGACACAGATCATGATTTTTGAGTAGGCTATAAACTAAACATAAATAAATATGACATTTGCCTGGTCCTCCATTTCTGCCCACTGGGACTGGCCTTACCCCAGGGAACACCTACAAAGCAGAACAAAGGTGCAATTGTAGCAAGTGTCAGCATACATATCACTGTGCAGTGACCACTTTTTTCTCTTTACCAGAGACTGGTGTAGTCCCTCCTGAGTTTCTTCAAGGTCCTAAAACTTCAAAAAGCAGCATATTAAGTCCTTGTCTTTTAAAGAAAGTCTCCACATAAACCTTTCATGTTTGCAATATAGAAATATTCCTTCTTTAGCTGAGTTTCTTCTTCCTCTATAAATAATCTGCCCTTAATTTTTCTAGTTTCCCAGGTTAATTTAACCTAACAAGTTGCTCCTTGTCACATTTTCCTTTCTGTCACTTTCCAAATGGCCAATACCCATATTTTCCACATCAGCAGAACTCTATCCAGTACTTTTATGCACCTGGGAAAGATGGAGATTAACCATCCCACTTCCCTCTTTGATTGCCAGTGGCATTATGCTACCTTTTGTCTGATAATCCAAACAATTCCTAATCCTCATTTACACAGTCAATAAACTCCTGAACACTTCCCCTTCTCAAAGTCCTCCTTATATTTCTGCATCTCCCAATAAATTGTGCTTACTCTGATATGGTTGTAGCCCACTACAGACTGGGAGTTTTAGCCCATAGGCAGGGAAAAGAGATCAATTTTTCCTCCATTCCAGAAATTTTTGTAGTTTTTAAAAAATGTTATGTCCTCCCTCCATGTGCCTTTTCTTATTTTGGCTATGCAATTTCAATTTGATCTCTGACCTCAGACTACAGTTTCTAGGAATCTAATCATTCTTGGAACTTCATGTTAAAATGTCTCCATCTGATCCAGATCTTTCTTTAAGCAAGTGCCCCAAATTCAGTATAACCCTTTAGCCCTGAGGCCCAGGGATCTTTATCAAAGTTGAGCAGAATGGAAACAGTCCCTCAAGTGCCCTGCTGCCTCCCAGTATGGTATTTGGATTCACCACAGCAGTGTGACATTTTTAACTCATGACTCAGACGTATTTGCTCGTGGTTCAGCACAACCCCTGACCCTTTTCTGTATAACAGCTTCCCAGCCAGCTGCTCCTCATACTTTATTTATGCAGTTGACTCAGCTTGCCTACGTGAAGGATCATGCACTTCCCCCTCTTCCATTTCAGCTCACATTCCCATGGTTGCAAAGATCATTTCGAATTCTGCTCCCGCTGCCCAGTGCGCGCAGCATCCTCCCTCTCAACTTGCCCACACCTTGAGGGTGGGGATCATTAGTGAACAACCAGCAGCACAGGGCAGCTCCAGCACCACTCTGCTGCTAGGAAAGCTGATAATTGCCTTCTGTGTAGAAGTTTCAAGCCATTTGCACACACACCTGCTGTCACGGATCTCTGCAGATCATGCTTTCTTTACTTTTGAGGATATCGGGAGAGAGAGGGTCAGAAAACTTCCCAAAGTCAAGACACAAGGGATTTAGTGCTTCTTCCCTGGCATGCTATAGAAGTGAAATAGGATGGTTGACACAATTGTTTTCTCGTCAAAAAATCTATTCTTTAAGTGTAACTTTGGTCTAACATCTTTCAAAAAAGAATTTTTCATTGGCTCCTGCAGTTCCTAAAATAGGGATCTTGGTGTTCTTCATGATAAGCATCATCTCTGACAACACCACAGACCTCATTTCCTACAAGTGGATTCAGATCTTGGATGCTCTATGTGTATTCACTAAGGGAGAGATTATTGGCAACATCACCTCAAATTAGTTAGGGGAACAATATCAACAAGTCTCCAAAATTACAATTCTGACCTGTCAGTAGTATGAGGAAATGGTGGGAAAAATCTTGCTTCCATGTTCCTTGATGATTTACAATATTTTTAAATAAAAACCCCCTCAATTCCAACTGTACAAATCATCTCCATTTTTCTTAGTAGGCCCCAAGTCCATTATTATTACCTCTGTTTAAAAAAAAAAGAGTTTTGTAGAAAGTCTACCTTTAAGAAAATAAAAAAATGAGTAGCCACTTTTATCCTATCCTGCCTAGTCTCAGCACATATCTAACTTAATTCAGCACATTCCAGACCCATCAAGACAACTTTGCTCATAATGTGATTTTCAGTGTTTGTGAGAATAGGTTATTGGTTAAACAGATGGGGGAAGAAGGGAGCGAGGAGAGCTTTTGAAGTTATGAGATCATAGAAAATTTATTCTGATGGTCGAATCAAGGGACTTGAAAACTGGTGGTAAAAAAAAAAGGATTTTGCAATTTCTCATGTCTAGTTAAATTTGTATCTACTCAGGGCATTGCCCTTATACTGCAGCTGAAAAACTTGTAAGACATCCAAGGTTATACTGCAGCAGGGCACCTTCCCTGGCTTCTAATAAATTTAAATTAAGAGAGCCCTGAGTTTTTGAGACAAAAGCTGAAATAGTCTTCTGTCTGACAGGCTAAGGAAAAGCAAATGATCCCACCTGAAAGGATGTATTTTGCTGAATGGGCACTCTGCAGTCACTCTGCTAAAATACACTTAAAGTGATGTCAAGATAAATATCCTTATTTGTGTTTGAAATTATAATTTATACTCAATATAGAGCACCAGATAGAACAGAAGAAAAATGAACTTTAAAAGGTGAGGTTTTCAGAAGCAGCAGCGCCAGAGGATAACTAAAAGGTTCCCGTCAGTTAGCAAACAGCTACAAAGAGAGGAATTTCTTTGATTTTGGCTCAGCTGGGTGGCAGTAAGGATTTACTGGGGCTGTCCCAGGTCCTTACATCTAAAAGCCTTGGCAGGGGTCAGCTCCCATCTTGGTGTCCTGGCAAAGGCCAAGTGCCCAGAGCAGGGGACACGGGCATCACCACCTGCCCACAAAGGGCTTCTGCTCCAGCTCTCCCCTGTCTGGCTGCCCACCAGAACCAACAGCTCTCTGACCCTGTGAGATGTCCTTTCTGCCTCAGAAGCTGCAGGGACAGATAAATTGCCTGCCCTCTCATTCCAAGGATTTCTCTTCCTCCCCTGGCACACGGGACGTAATTTCAATCATTCTGCATCTGCAGGAATTCTTATTAAAATTTCCAGAGCACTGTCCTTGTGATTATTCTGTGTTTCTAAAGTTGAGGGCACATTTAGGGGAAAACAAAGATTGTTCATGACTTTCTCAGAGCAATACACTAAATACGCAAACAAACAGATAAAATTCCCTCAGTTTCTTAGAGAATTTCCACAGACCTAATGGGCATAATTCTGCTTGCTTGCCCCCAACTAGAAGCAAAATGCTCCCCCTCTATTTTCACAAGTTCAGTTTTCTGTTGTCATGCCTGTTACCTAGAGACAGAGATACTGAAAAACAAGTTGCAGTTTTAAAACTGCTGGTATGTGCCAACAAATTTGAGTGTCAAAAGGAACAAGAAAGGGGCTTTTTAAGAGCTACAGAAGTTTAGTATTCAAATACTGCTCTAGGTATTTGAATAGCTAAATGAGGAGATACATTATCTCCCTTTTATCATTTCAACAATTTTGGTGTCAGCTATTTGACCCCACTTGTGAATTTATTTGGCCTCACACACTACCTATCCCAATAAGCCTCATGGACATGAACTGCAGGTTGGGCAGGTATCCTATCCAAATCCTATGGAAAAAACTCCTGCTTCTGTCCAAGGGGGTCACACTTCTCTCAAGCTACTGGGTTTCAGTTCTTTCTGGACAAAGAATTCTCTCGCAACCACAGCTTCACTAGGCCTCACGAACAGTAAAATAATAATAATAATAATAACGATAAAATTCAGCAAAGCATAAAAACTTGTAGAACAGGAATAGTGGTGCTTATGCCATTTTTATGAGGCACTAATCTGGTTGCCTCATACGGAAGCAGATTATGGGCTCGTAAAACAGCACAACAGATCTGTGCTGTAATGACTTTAGTAGGTACAGCAGCAGCCTTACTACAGCTGCCCTCTTGACAAGCTGTATGATGTAGGATGAGAAGTATACATATAAAATCGATTTGATTATTTATTTATAAATTTTGATTGATTTATGTGATTTCCTCCTTATCAGGACAGAAAGATATTGCAGGATGGCACAAAGTAGCAGAGACATGCAAAAGCCTGACCTGCAGTGAAAGAAAAGCTAACACTCTCAGCTGCCTAACTGTAAAAATATTTCAGCAGATGCAGGGAACAGTAAAAGTGTTCAAACACAATTCATACCAAGTAGCAGCTTTAAAAGCAAGTCATCAGTTGTACGATAGGAAAGAGTAAAAAAAGGCAGAATTAAGTAAATGGAGGTATGCCTCCAGAACATGTCATTTAAATTACATCAGCTCCTTTCATTTGTATGGAAGAATATCAAAACCATATCGCTCAAATGACAAAAATCGTGCATTTTATGCCAGCCTAGAGAAAAAGGTAAAATGACAATTTTGCTTGATTGTATATTTTTTCTGCTCTGTGTACAAAGGAATAATTATACACATTTCATTTTACATATTCATACAAAATGGATACTAACAGAATATGACTCAATACAGCAGCTACAAAGACTGGTAAACAAAAGAGTGGCTGTATGTATCCATGTTCAAAAAGTCTACTGAACATCTTTCTTGCATCAGCTACCAATATAGTATTGTCTCTATTTCTCTTTGTGTCATTTTGAATTTAAAGTTCAGACAAGGATCTGTTTTTATTTTAGTTATTTAGTGTGTAGTAGCATGAAATCCAGGTCTGCAATTGTAGTCCCTCGTTTCTAAACACCACTGCACTTCTAAATAAAACCACAATCTCTCTGATCATCCACGATAGGGCTGTGAAAATTGAAGCTACTCCCATAATATTTTTTAAAAAACCTTCTTATTAGACTTACACTTCTGTTTCACAGCAGTTTTGAGGGATTGTAACAGCAAAGTTGTTATTGTGCCATACTTCAATAGCAATGTAATTTTTGATAGAGCCTTATGATGCACAGTCTGGAGGTATTAGAATGTAATTGCAAATTCAGCCCTACCTGGTTCCATTTAAATGCTGCTTGAAGTTTTGAACTCTCCTGCAGCTTCCCTGAAGCATGTCCCATGGTTGTGTGGCAGGCCCTCAAATAAGATGTGATCAAGAAAGCCTCTCCACCCCTCCACATTGCTGAATTACTGCTGGTGTTCCAGAATTAAGACCTTCAGGCACCAGGAGAACAGGTAAGAGTACCTGCTCAGAGGAATCTATAAACTGAAACCTAAGTTGTACAAATGTCCAGTGTATATCTTGTTCACAAGCCTGATCGCTAAAAATGGTCTCTTAAACCTCTGAAAGCATTGCAAACTTACTCTCCCACATATTCCCTTCCACCTCATCAGCCCAGCAACTCCATGAGTCAACTGTTACCTTGTCTGCTTTCACATACAAAGTAAAAAGTATTCACCATTTTCTCCTCATACTGCCTGATTCTGTCTTCAGCCAAAGGATTTTTTCAATAACATCATGAAATTTGTCTAATAAATTAATTGAAAGAGCAATCCAGCAAGCAGTTTACAGATGTTTGCAAGCCTTGCCTCCAAGACTGTGTCTCCAAAACAGACACAGGAACAAGGGAAGGAACATTTCAGATATTTTGAGGATTTTATGCTGAGCAGAGTAATGTCTAAAGCAATATCTCTGATGAGACTGGGGTAATAAAATACTTCTTGGTTGAAAGTGGGCTTGGTAACAGTTGTACAGGCAGAAGACCTGGTGGGACATTTTAAAATGTTCTACGAATGCAAAGGTCAAACATGCTGGATGTGAAAATGCACATGTCCACCAGAATCAGAGATGTAAATAAAGGGATCTGTTAGCATTTAGGAATCCAGTGAAATATATCTGTTATAAATGAATAAAAGAATACCTAAAGATCTTTGAGTTTCAGTTACTGGATGGTCTCTGCCCCTCAACCCTTCCTTTCAGTTTCCCTCTTTTACATAACCAGAGGTAAGGCTGTGTGGCCTGGGCAGCACAATGTTATTGCTGTCCTTTGCAACAATCAAGGAGCTGGATAAGCTAGCAGCAGGATAAGCTGCCACAAAAGCAAAGTTATCTTACTTTTATGTAAATTCCATCTTTGACCCGCATGCAGCTGACGGTGCATATTTTATTGTGTTCACTGGGTTTTCATTAGACCCCTTGTCATTTGCTGAGAGGTTTTTTAACTTCATTTAAATCTCCTTGTGCCTCAGAAATGTCAATAAATGTCATTGTTATCATCAGTTTTGTCCTGGGTTGACTTTTCTGAGTTTTCTTTCTCTGGATTTGATTAAAATTGGGAAATAAATAGCGAATAACATATTGATTGCAGGCTGGGAAAGGTTGCAGATAATTTATTATCTGTGAGCATGATACCAAGGTTTTTTCTATCAGAATCTTCAGACTAACAAAATTCATTCTGATGGAAGAGTAGGGTTTATAGCTATTCTTTAGTGCAAAGTAGTTTTTCAAGTCTTTGCTTGGTCATCTATAGACCATAAATCAAGCTAAGATCAATGGTAGTTACCTCATACTGTTAGTTTAGCAGACCTTAAAAAGGAAGCTATTAGAGATTATTAAACCTGAAATCGAAATGCCCTGCTTACAGGGGAAACAAGAAAAAACAAACCAAGGAAATCAAGGAAAAAATATAAGACATTGCCTGTGAACATTAATCTAAACCATAATTCACTATATTAGCAGAAATTTCATTATATTGCTTTATCTAGACTTGTAGAAGAGTAATTATTTGGAGCTATATGTCCTAAACTGACATTTTTGCAATCTCCAATACTGTATCACTAGCCAAGAGAATGAAAACTCAGCTCACCAGCATATGCTTCTGCACTTTTTGTCATACCAATGAACCCTCAGCAACGTTCCTGCTTTCAAATCTCTCCATGACTGGGAAAATCTGAGCGTAACAATGGCAATGATTTAGAGAGAGCAAAATGAGACAAAACCAGATAAGACATCAATCAGGCCCTTCAGTCTTTGCTGTTTACCTCTCAAAGAGTGCCTGATCTAATGCCCATTTAGTCTTGAGGAGCTCATTTACAATTTCAATTGTAATTACAGTCAGAGCCTTTGCCTCTGACTGCTGTCACAAGAGGAGACTGCTGGTATTGCAGCAAACTGAATTAATAATCAGAAAACATATTAATGTGTCTGGAGGGCTGAAGAATCACCGTTATATTTTATTCCCCTGAAATCCCAACAGCGTTGCTCTTTGTTAAGGACAGCTCAGGTAAGCAACTGCTCTACCACACTCCAGGAAAGAATGTCAAAATGGCCAGAATTCCAGAAAACCTGCATGGAGCACCACCAGGAACAGAACTTTTGGTGGAGACTGGACCCCAATAACAAACCTTTGGGACCACCAAAATCAATCACAGTCACTCAGGTAGATTTACAGACTGGATGCCAAAGAGTGCCACTAATGCTAACTCCCACTAGCACAGAACAAATGTATTACACTTTTCCAGAAATATCTGAGACGCCCCATTTCCATCATCCCTAAATCCCTGGCAATCTTTAATCTGCTCATTCTCATTTCACTGAAGGTAAGGAATCCACATGTTGCCTCAGGTGGGATCACTTGCTAAGCAGGTTAAAACTGGTGGTGGGATCAAATTCAAAAGACCCTGAGTTATTCCAGCAGTTCTTTAGATTGAACAGACCTGGCTCCCTGTATGGTAAGTGCAGAGTAGCAGCAATACATGAGCAAACAACATATTAAACAATTTCAGGCATGTTAGTCCTAAGGCAATAGAACACAGGAATGCAGACTGGATACATTAATCATTCAGTTCAAGATGAATGAACATTTCTCAGCAATACTTATGTGATATCCATACAATAACAACTAATCCACACACCTGCCCCGAGGTTCAGATTAGTTTTTCCATGTATGTCCACAGTCAGGAAAGCTGCCACTCCAAAGTGACATTGTCAGTCAAACAATTTATTAACAGATTAGTATTAAAACAACATAAACCATTCTAGTTGTACTAAAAGCCACAATTTAGTACCTCTGGAGCATTTAGGACCAAAACAATCAAGTGGTACAATATGAGAGGATTAAACTTATCATCTTTCTGGGTATTTTTAAAGAATAAACTTATTTTCTACCACAATTGTTGTGAGCAGTTGGAGGACAGTTACCATTTGTTAGAGGGAAGGACTCTTGAAAAAAGGATGAGCCAGAAGAACTGTCTCCACAATAACAGAGACAGAAGTGAACTGTCTAGAGACAAGATGCCTGGTGTAAGGTATTGAGCTACACACAGTTTGTTCTGTGTCTTATTCATTTGTAATATCAGGCAGGGGTCATGGTGCATTTACTGAGGGCCCAGATGATTGTATTGCTCTAGCTATTGCTTTCTTACTAACCTGAAAACAGAAATATGAAGCATGCAGGAAAAATAGCCCAGGTTTGAAGGTGAGCAAAATGGCAAACAGAGTAGAGTCATCCCTGTGCTTCCATTTCAAGCTGAACCCTGGCATTAGCCTGTGAACCTTGCTTTCCAAACACATTCCCTCTGTATCCAGGACCCCTCTTCCCCCATGGTGTTGCAGTAACAGAAGAAACAGATTCTTATATGATTTGCAGTCCTATGGGGACAGAGTCTATGAAAGTAAATAAAAGATAAACATTACTGAAGTTACTCTGCTTCTTGCCCCAAATTATTCAGACAGTGCCAACAACCCAAGCAACAAAAGAGTCCTCACTGTCAGTTACAATAAACTTGCAAAGATAGACTCTGCAGTTATTTTGCATAGAAACATGTCTAATGTTTCATCTTTGAATATTTTTAGTTAAGCTAGAAATGGATTTTCAAGAATTTCTAAGAGATCTCAGCAACACAAATTCCAAGGGAATGAATGGGACTTTTGCTCCTTGCTGCTTTCCACTCTTCTCATTAAGTCTAAGATATTATTTTCACTGTTTTTGTACCTCAATTACAAAATTCTGCAGCATTTCCCAGTGTATAATTAGACTTGGTAGCTTCCTACACTGCCCAAATATTAATACAGCCTAGAAACTTGGAGAGATTAGCTCCACCAGCTTCATGCCCTGCACACTAAGCTGCCCTCAAGCATTTGTCCATGGGGGAGGAACAGGCCAGTGCTTATGAGAATGAAACTTCCCTGGTACAGGCAATGCACCTGGCTCATAAAAATACAGAGCATGATCCCTGGAGCTTCATTTCCATGAAGCTCACCTCACCCATATCTCAAACTGCTGAAAATTAGCGGAAGACATTTAATTGAAAAGATAAGCAAGGAAAAATCTTGGAAGAAAGACTTTTTTATGTGAGTATTAATATTCTTTTTCCACTGCAGCTTCTTTTGAACCTTGTGTTTCAGGCAATGACAAACCCCTTCACCTCAAAAACAACCAATGGGATGTTTGAACTGATATGGCGGGCAGAGGGAGGTACAAATACATTTTTTTTCTGAGTTCCCTACACACCCACTTAACAGTGATTCCCTGACACCCCTACACACTGGTCAGCATCTGTGTTTTAACCTGCAACTCTGCATCCCTTCAAAGCTGGAACAGAATGCTCTCTGCACTCAGGATTCTGTGCTAATTCCTGCTGCTGACACCGAGGCAATGCCCAATCGCCTGCCTGAGCAAAGCCTTGACAGGCCCCGGAGATGCTTCTCTGCCCCTGCCATGATGAGAGGGCAAAAGGAGAAGGAACGGAGTCCATTAAGAACTTGAGGGGGATGTCAAGGGATTAAATATTGTTCTGAGTTTAGTATGAAAGGTGGAATGACTCACAGATCCTGATGATCCACTGGGAAGAGAGGAGCAGGCTGCAGAGATAGATAGTGAGGAAGAGGCTGCAGAGGGAAGGTGAGCAAAGGATGCTGCAGAGAAAGAGCAGAATTCATCTCAAACTTTGAGGTACAAATGCTGCTGAGAAGAAAGATACAGCTGTGTTGTCTCACACATACTCTCTCCTGGGGCTTTTGAAAAGTGCAATTTATGCTTAACTGCTCTAAGCTGTTGTCCCAGAGCCCAGCATCAGAGAAGGGATTGATCAGGGATTTTAGTTTCTCTTGGTTTTCCCTTTGCCTGTTGCCAGTGGGAATACCCAGAGCGTGGAAGTGCAGCACCTGCACTGTAAGTGAAAGCAGAATCTATCTGCACAAAGCCATCATTTAGTTCCTTCTGATCATCTGAAAATTGACATTCATCCCAAAAAAGGGGTCTGGAAAGCCCCTCACCAGGACACTCTAAGGTCCAGGTGAGCTAGTGAGGAGAACTTTCCTTACACATTTTATTACAGTTAAACATCTGGCTCTTAGCCCTTCTCTGCCTCCCAGACCCCTGCATCTTTTCATTGTTCATTTCATTAAAATACCTGTTTTTAGAAAATTCGCAGTTCAGGAAACCCTTATGCAACTCTGCATTTAAAATTTGCTGAAATGAATCCAGTGAATTACTGAAACAGAGAAAAATGCATCATTCCTGTGCTGTTCTAGTGAAAGCCACAGAGAGTGTAACAAAAGAAATGTTTAATTACACTGCCACTAAGCCTTGCTGAGACCCCCACCATCCTCCTCATCCCAGTACAATAGCAATAATCAAGCTAATCAGGAAGCTGCTGTTTATAAATCAATTAATACATCAATTAATGTACTGCTTAATGTGCTGCCTAGAGCAGCTATTACTGGGAGTACATGTCAGTTAATTGCTTCCTTCCTACTCCACTGGCTCAGTGGGAATCTGCTGGCAAAAGGCACCTCTTGTGCTCATTTTACTGATATGCAGAAAGAGGTTGGACCCCTGAATTTGTGGGTTGTGGTGTGCAATAACCTGGGTGCCTCTCTCTTCCACTGCCTCAGGAAAAAACCTGCCTCCCTGCCATCCTACCAGAGGCAGAGGGTGAAAGACACTGCTTTGCAACAAAAGGTGTGACATCAAGGACACTGTGCTCCACTGCATCACACCCAGCCCCTGCTCCCCTGGATCCTGCAGCAACAGGGCCTGCAGAGGGACTGCATAAATCACAGAACCAAGAATTGATGCTGCAGGATGGATGTGACACAGCAGCAGGGACCCCACACCTTTCACAAACTGTTAAATGAGTATTTTGTGGAGTAGCTGTGAATAATTGCAACCTGTTTTCCCTCAGCACAGCAGCACATCACAGATCAGAAATTAGCTTCAGAGGCATAGCCACAGAAGTCACAAAGAATTTGATGTCACAGTGAGGTAAAAGCTCCCCTGGACTCCTGTCCATCAGTCTCCTGCTTTAGCCCTGGTGCTTTTCCCGAGCTTCATTTCCTTTAAAAGTCAGTGCATAAAATACAGGCTTGCCGATAAAGAACAAGCTTGGTTGCTGCTGAAACTTGAAAAAAATCTGTCCCTGGTATCACATGTTGTCTTGCCTTTTTTCCTCTGGTGCAAAGTACAACAATAACCTGCAGTTTTAAGAAAGATGAAAACAGGCTTTGCACAATACATTTTTTCACACCAGCACACTCTTCATTCTTCAGCCTGAGTAAGGGGAACTCTCAGTACCTGTTAAGCACAACCTTGCATTAAAGAGGCACATAAGGTGAATTATCCACCCAGATTACAGCTGAGGTTTTTGGATTTGGTTGCATCTTAGGCTTCAACCAGAATTTTTGGAAAAAAGCCCAAATTTTTCATTTTTGGACTTTGTCAGGAGGGATTTTTTACTTGGATGTTTTTTTGTTTGGATTTTGCTTGGGGTTTTTGAGGGTTTATGGTTGGTTTTGAGGAGTGTTTTTGTGGTTTTGTTTGGTTTGGTTTTATCTGTCCATATAAACAGATCAAGTAAATAGCACTGGATAAAAATAGATTTGTTGAGTTCAAATCTCCATCTTCCTTTCATTTTTTCCTCTTCTGCCTTCCCTCCCTGAAGTGTGAAAAAGCGTCTTAACTTTCATTATTGCTTAAAAAAGGATAAATAAGAGATTTCTCTGTTATGAGAGGTTATTAATTATAGACTAGCAATCAAGTTCTAATTCTACTTAGCTGCATAACTGTTGCAGTTAAACTGTATTACTTTGAGTGTATGACATATCAATTCATTGGCTTTCTATACAATTAGACTGCAATAAATCATAGTAATCTGCTGCCATATTACATGCAGACACTTATATGAGATCTTGTTATCCTCAATCTGCCACAAAAGGTTGTGTATCTTTGTGCAAACAAAAAAATAAGAAATGGAAATAATTTGTCTAGTTTTGAATTCTGAGACACCTGAAGTTTTTGCACAAACCTTTAAAGAGTTTATATCTGTAGAGATAGCTGTTCAATAAAACCCAGCAAGTCAGAGACAAGCATTAAACAGAGCAGCAAAGCTATATTAACTGACTGTTCTCTACAGAAAACCATAGAAAACACCTCAAAATAAAAACCTCCAAACCAGCAAAGGCAAAGCAGATAGTGAAGCAAAACAAATCAGACCAAAAACTCCTCCAGTGTGGAGAAACTAACTCCAGTCATCATTAGATAAGATGCTAACTCTGAATATCTTTATTAAAGAGGGCAACAAAGAAGATAATTACACACCACAATACTAAAAAAAAAAAAAAAAAGAAAAAAAAAGAGAGAGAAGAAAGAAGATATTCTGGAGCTGTGAGATGGGTGGTAAATTTGCAATGTATGATGCTATCAAAGGCACTCTGTATTGACTGAGCACTGCTTCAAGTGAGTGGAAAAGGGCTCTCAGCAGCTGAGAGGGCTGAGCTAGCTCAGTGCTCAGTGACTTTGGAAAGTTCTCTCTGTCACATGCAAACCCAGCAGCTTTCAAACCTGCAGCACACTGAGCACACAAACTTCCAGTATCCATGGTACTGGGGCTGCAGCCCTGCTGCAGTTTGCACTCCTGTTTTTAGTGAGATACCTGCCAAAGGATCCTTTTTGTCTCTGGTTAGCCACACAAATACAAAACTCTTTGAAAACTCAGCAGCCTGTGCAGCCCTGCAAACAGGGAAAATAGTTCAAAACTGAAGGATCATGCCATTCCCCAGGCCAAAAGAAAGGTATATGGTAATTGTTTGAGGCATGATAGTTGGTTTCAGATGGCAATATGAGAACATAGCTATGAACATCCCCAGCATCCATTCCCTAATGGCAAGAACCTCCTCTACAGGATTTTTTTTCCTCCCACCTGCAAAAACACAGGTTGTTTTTAATCTAAAATAAAACTTTTTCACTGGAATGGGCTGTTTTGTGTTACGTAGTTTACTTTGCAGTATCCAAGGGATTTAAAAATGGAACAAAAAGTGCCACCTTTTGGAAATACACAAGACATTTAAACCATATAAAAACACCCCCCTGCAGAAAATCAGTCATAGCTCCCCACACATGCACTGCTTAAAGATGGAGATGCAGGGTCTCAGGAGTTATAGTACCTGCTGCACAGGACTGCTAATTCAGTTGAAGTATACATGAAGAAAAAACATTACTTAGACACTTGCCTTAGATTTCTTGACCCTCTGACCACGTCTAAAAAGAGTTATCTGTTTTTAAGTCCATGATTCAGCACAGAAACACGATCTTCTGGAGCACAATAGCATACACAGCCAGAAACCTCCTGCTCCTCTGGGAACTTCTCCTTAATGGACTTCATGGAGTAGAATTTGCCAAGTCTGGAGATGTCACTGATACTCAAACAAACCAAAGATTTATAGGCAGAGATTCTGGCATGATTCACTGTTTGCCTCTGAACTAAGATATAGAAGGCACACTTCTGGACAGGAATGTGAAATAGTGCTAGCAAGGTAGGGCTGAAGGAGACTAAAGAGAGCAGAAAAGGAATTTCCATATAAAATTTTTAGGATGAGAAGCTGGAAAAGGATGGGGGAAAAAAAAAGGACAAAGAGAAAGAAAACTATTCACCATTCAGCAAATGGTGAAAGAGATAACAATAATCAAGATTAAGGAAAGAATGAAAAGAAAGAAAGGACTGCCACATGCAGCATGAGTGTGGGCACTTCCTAGTACATCTGCCACAAAGAGAAATGAAGGGAACAGCACTTTACATTTTGCCACTCTGTGGTTAAAATTGATACCTAATGCAAACAAGGAATTATTCATGAAGATTTTGGTCTTTAAAATACTAGGGAATGATCATATTTTTATAAATTAAAAAAAAAAAGTAGTAAAAGATAAGGTATGCAGTAAAAAGGCAGATTGATTTCTGTGCTCCACTGAGAAGGCCTCTCAGTGCTGAGGACAGGAAGAAATCACCAGACTGACAATGGATGTGCCAGTTCCATACAGAAAAGATTTTCAGGGTCATGGAACCTTACAGTGCCTCCTATGCAGAGAAGCTGAGGTTACACTTTCTTACCAAGCAGAAGAGGTACTACTCTACTCACTGAACTAACACATGATTTCTGAACAGCTCCAGATCTCGTTTCAAAATCTACCACATCCTTCTTACCAAGCAGCTCCAAATCCATCACAAGTTACCAATGAACTCTGAAACCATAAGAGAAGTGTGCTCATACAATGGAATGGCAAGGAATGGCAAGGAATGGCAAGGAATGGCAAGGAATGGCAAGGAATGGCAAGGAATGGGAAAAGACAAACTGAACTTTCCATTCAGAAGAACCATTCAACATGTTTCTATAAATGACTCATCAGACATGAGTGAAAAGATACTACTTCTGGTAAAATGGATCAAGATAATCAGACAAGGTTATGAGACTGTAATATTGCAAGGTAAAACAAACAAACAAGCCATCAAACAAAACCAAACTCAACAATAACATGTATTTACACTATCCAGAAGGCCATGGGGAATTAAAACCACTTTTATTAATACAGATTGTTCAGTATTTAATGATTTAAGCCTGTAAAGCTCTTTATAAAAGCTAAGAATAGATGACTGGTTGCTCTCCCTATGACACTACTCCTTTCTCCATCAGTGCATAGCTTTGCCTAACATTGACAATACAAAATGAGACTTTTTCCCCCACTCTCTCCTCTTGCAGAGGAGGAGTAATTATATAGACATGGTCTTCAAAGTAACATCACTGTGTCCTACAAAACATTTATTTACTGTGTTTAAACTACTAAGCACCCACGATTACAATTGCCACTGAAAAGAAATCTTTTTTTCCTAGTCATTCTTATTACTTTTAATTCTCTAAGTACTTCTTCATATGGGAGAAAGATACAAATGGGAACTCTCTTTGTACTTCTTATTATCTGCTGTTGTAACAAGTGCTGTGAGGATGTAAATTAAAGACTTTATAATGCCTCCTGTCCCTGACCAAGGTCATTAACCCAGCAGAACACACATTATCTTCTGTGTCTCAGAACTCTAATTTGTGAAGTTTAAACTAAAACCCTTAAAAAACCCTTGAACAGGGCTGCCTTTGACATCTTAATGCAATCTCCACTGTTCAGCCTCCTAGCTCATTTCCTATGTAATAGGTGCAAGATTTTTATGCAATTCCAAGCTTGTTTCCTACAATATATAAATGACAGCATATCTCAAGTGCTATGTCTGCTCTGTGTAAGCCACAAAGTTTTTTTTCAAGTAATCATGGAATCTAAAGTGGGTTGCTTACCATGACTGAATAATGTATTCCAGAGACAGAAGTGTTTTTGTATATATAACATTATGATTTTCCCTTTGATCTCAGCTATCACATTCAGAAGTATCCTAATCTTGGAGTTTTATAGCTCCTCTTGCAAGTTTATCAAACAAAGCTTTCATGAAACATACACAAATTCTTGGGTATACCACATATTCTGATTTCTTCCTTTTGGTAATCATGAGCCTTTTCCTCTCCATGATATTTTTGATCAAAGGTCACACCTCTTAACTGTGCTTCAGACAGTTCATTTTAAAAACAGGCACTGTCTCCTTATACTGCTGTGAGTTTTGGAGTTTATTTAAGGTAATTAGCCAAGAGGAACAGAAAATAAGCATCCCCAAAAATATTACAAGTATTACAATAGACTATGTGCCTCTACACAAAACAAGATATTTGCAACATTTTCAAAATCAAATTGGCTCCAACAAAAGGAGATTTGTATTTAACTGTTTGTGATTAACTGTTTTAAATGAACAAAGCCCATGTCAAAAACACGGTAAGTTCAGAGCGGCAGAATCCGCATTTCAAACTTTTCTCTCTACTTCTTTTTTTAATGATAATGAGTTGATTGACATCCTCCCCAGAGGTACAGACTTCTGAGCACTGATAATATCACAAGCAGCTGAGCAGATTCTTTCACTAACTATTTGAAATTGCTGGGTATTGTAAGGTATTCCTCTGCTGGTGCTGACAGTAATGAATACCTAGTTTTGCACAGCTCCAGCCACATGGGGGAATCACATTTTACTGTCTTCAATTTTCAGCTGGTAATCTCATACACCAGAATATTTAATACCCCTCTGATTTGTACCAGAACACCCACTAATATCTTCTCAAGCACACATTTTCAAATCCTTGCACTTGAGGACTTCACAGGTGGGGGGTAAATTGCAAAGGTCTGCCTTCAAAAGGTTTATCAGAAGTGCTGTTACCCCCTACCTGTGTGTCTCTGTCCCTGCCATATTATAGACCCAGAATTACAGGATCCACCATAAATCTTAATTTTCTGGGCTTCCTCATGGGAACAGATTTTGCCTCTGGAACTGAGCACACAGCTCTCTGCAAGAAATGAACATCTTTTCCTTCCCACCACCGCCCTCTGCGTGTGTGTGTGTCCCCAGAGAAACAAAACAATTAAAGCTCACAATATCTAGGTGTTTAGCCACTCTGAAGTATTCACTGCTATTACCAATGAGCTGGCAAGCCAGGGCTGGTGACTTGAGTGACATAAAAATCATTCTGTAGTGTCCCCAGAACATGTAGGCATTCCTTTGTCGCAAGGAGCTATGATGATGGGCTCTAGGATCTCTGTGACACTTTCAGCTCCCGTCAAATCACCTTCAAAGAAGTCATGGGGTTTTATCCATTTCTCCAGATCTGTTTTGACAGCACTAATGGCTGATTGTTGCTCTAACTATCCAGATAACATGTCATAACTTTGTTAGAACATCTGTTATTAATTTACATTGGTAAACAGCCAGCAGGAGCTGCTTTGTTGTTATTTTTTTTCCAGCAGTTCTTGCTGTGTGGATGCTTCAGAGAAATGATGCAAACACTGCTCACCTGGTGCATATTTAGGCCCTTTTCAGTGGCTGAGCTGAGAATATGTGAAGCATCTAACAGGAGAGGACAGCTCTGCCTCTTTAATTGCAGTCAACACATGAACCACACTATCTGTGGAAGCAGATGGGTTCTGACAATACTTTTTCAAATCCTGCTGAAATGCCACGCTAGTCAACACGAGTGAGGTTGTGATCATTCAGCTATCAGGACAGTCTGACTTGTTCAACTCTCTGTTTTGCAGCACAAACTCCTGATCTGATGTTAGCTGGGTTTGAAATAATTTTTTATTGTCACTCAGTACATCATGCCCTAGAAGTTATGAAAGATACATCAGAAGCTTCTGATGTGCTTTTGGCCTTTGATTTCTACCCAGGCTTATAAAAACATTTGCAAATGGTTCCTCTTGGGAATGCAACACTAGGATTGAATTTTATATAGAAGCATCTAAATGCTTTCTTTCTGCTACTGAACAGAGAAGAAAACACAACCAAGAGCCTGTCTCCTTTATGATCAGCTTCACAGTTCAGCCCCAAGTTCTGGTACCCTGCTTGTCCAAACTGAATGCAAATCAATTCAATTCTAGGTTCTTGAAGTCAACCACCCAGTTTCCACCAAAACAAAACCGAGTTGTTTCAAATATTTTACTCCAGGGACAGTTACCTCCATTTCACTGTGGATAAGACTGTGTGCTTTGGTTCTCCTCCAATACTACATCTCAGTATGCACTGCATCCTAAAACCTGCCTTTCCTGCTGTGTTCCAAAGCATGCAGTGCAGACCTTTGGCTCTCACGCTAGGAAAAAACCAAACAAACTTCATTTATAGTCTTTAACAATACTTCAGACATTTTGAATTAGACAAGAAGCCACTCACATACAAATAACCTTGTTTAAGGTGCAACTGTGGGACCCAGGGGAGGTCTGGATCAACTTCTAAGCCATGCTGAGACACTTGCTTTCCAGAGCAATTCCACATTTTTCTCTTCAGAGGCATCATCTCAGCACTGCTGGCTTTTGAACTCATGTTGCCATAGCAAACACTGTGCATTGTCTCGTTATTATTTATGCTTTGAAGGCTTCTGTAGGCAATTATCTCAAAACTGAGGGTTTTGCATTCTTGAGACTGAAACGAGGCTGTGGATTTAGAACTCACAATCCAACCTGTGTCAGCTAAAGCAGAACCTGCATTTGACCACTGCAGGGTTGTGCAGCTTGCCTGGGGTGCTGTTGTTGGCAAGGTACTTGAGGGTCACTTCTAGAAGAGAGAGGTGGTGGGAACTGGGGCCTCACAGGCCACTCTTAACAAAGAACATGGCAGGAGCTTTTATCCCTTCTGAGTGACAGCAGGAAACCGTGGGATGCAGAACTTATTTGGAAAAAGTAACTAAAAACACCAAGCAAAGGTATCCAGTTCAGCGCATGCAAAAGTCAGCCCTCCTTAACTCAGCAAGAGTCAATGAATTTAACAGGAAGTTAAGTACCTAATCAAGTGCATTATATCTGCTGAATAAACTGTGAATGGTGAAAAGTTCATCTGAAGCTCATAAAGCTGCACATATTTTAATGGCAGCAAACAAAAGGGGGAAAAGGGGGCTTTGCTTTAGGGCTCCCTAACTTTCTAACTTGCACTCTTCTAGAAAATGACCTCATTACCTTGTAGAGAGCCTCAGGGTCTGCCACTTCTCTGTAACAAAAGCATGGGAATGTCTAAACATCAAGTATTTTCACCATCAGTGTGTTCCTCTCTCCCAAATAGCTCTAATACTAATAATTTTCCCAGTTACTCAATATATACTGTATATACCACAGAACAAGTGGTCTCCATATATGAATGAGGGCATAAACCTCACCTGTGTTTTGTTCCTGCAAATGGTGCCATATTGAGCAGGGAAAAAAAAGCTTGGATCATAGCACTTACTTGCTATTTTCCAGAGCCAGACAATACCTTCGAGATGAACACAAGATTGGGAAGCAACACCTTTTTTCCAAATCCCAAATTCCTAGTGTTTTTGAAGGTAATGTGACGCTGACATCAGATTTAAATACCACCAGTAAATTCTCCAAGAAGTAAAAATGAAATCCTATCAGCCTGAGTTTACACCAGGCATCACAATAAAATCCTTTAGATGCCCTTCATTCTTTTTTTTGGTTTATTGCCAAATTTTACTGTGGTGATTTTTCTACATAAATTGAAGTACAAACTCTTTTTTTCATGACTGGATGTGGTTTAGGAGATATTGTGATGTTAAAGAACATCTTACATTTTATCTTAAGTTGTTCAGCTGATGATCCTGGCTATTTCTGAAGGGTTATTTGTTACACAGCTTTGCAAGTGACCCATAAGCATTTGTGTGTCTATCAGGACATGACACGGTCAAATAAAATTACATTGACAGCTACATACAAACACAATATTTTTACCTAAGAATGGATACATAAATGCCTGGGAGAGGCATTAGTTTCATATTTATTAAAATTATCTCAATTCTTCAAGAATTCTTGTGGGCGACAAAAAAAGCTGCCACTTACAATCACCTATCAGATTTCTGCACAACTGAGAGTTAGATTTCTTTTGTTATCCTATATAATTTCTTGTTAATATTGCCACTTTAAACAAAGATATCCTTGCTGTAGAAACAGAGTTGCTGGGATTTTTCGAGTCCTGGAAAGGTTTTGATGGCACTGTGATTACTTGAGTAGCCATAGAAAAATGGACAAATTGAAAGCTGGTAGGCAACAGGAATAATCAGAGATGAACAAAATAAATAACTCCTTAGCACTGACAGATTATTTGTTGGCAAAAGAGAAAGCAAGAATATCGGGGGAAAATACAATTTTAGCAGAAGGTTGGTTGAGTGCACTGCAGCAAGGAATTTGAGTGCAATGCAAAATTGCATATTGTTTCGCTTGGCTTCCACATGCTTTCCTGCCATGCTAATGAGGAAAATGTCTTTAAAAGATCAACAGGGAAATATGAGTTTGTACCAGAGAATTAGATTTAGACTCAAGGTCATAAAATTTAGGTCACACAGTCCAGTGCACAGAGTAGTGCTGATAAATTCTGACGGAGGTGGTAATCAGTTAGGATGGAAGGAAAATAAAGAATTAAGGAAAACAAGTTTTCACATGGCTGTAGTGCACTAAACAATTTCTATGCTCAGATGCAATACAAATAGCTTGAAAGAAAAGGCAGCCTGTAGTGTGATAGCCATTTAGCCAAATGCTCTAAAAGCTGAAGGGCAATGCTCAGATCCTTTCTCTTTTAATAAATAACACTGGTATGAAACCTAGGCCAAGAAGATAACCAGATGAAATCCATGTAGCTTGAAACAAACAGCTCAGATATAAATCAAGCCAAGCCACCCCTTTGCAGACTGCAAAGTTTTCAGAATTTAGAGGGTACTATTTTCCAGTACCATGCCAGAGTCAAATTAAGACTACCAATTACCAGAAAATACATCTGAATTAAAATCCAGGGTAGAATCCAATACAATCCATATCCTTTTAATATTTTCCTTCCTTGTATGAGTCTTCCTCTGCCTCCTAGTCTTATAGCCTGGGCCATACAAACTTAAACACAAGGTGTAATAGGAATATGATGCAACATTGGCTAAAGCTGATGAAATTCTTTTCTGCAAATGAGGATTCTGTGAAAGAGCAGGGCCTCGACCAAAACAAATATAAAAACCCATGTCATTTTCAGAATGAAATAACTACATATTCAAGTAACCCTAGTCTTTTAAGGTAATTCTTGGTAAAAACCCTTAAGAATAATTGCTCATGTTAACAAGAAAGGTGTCAGTGTGAAAATGCATTTTTCTTTTTTAAGTCATGTCGTGTAAGAAAGTGTTGAGTGTTCACCTCTGGCCTGTTGGCTCTGCATAGAAGCAGAGATGCTGTGCTGAAGGCAGAGGAGCAGCATATTTGTGAAATCCTGAAGTGATGTGATCAGAAAACTCAGCATTTTGATAGGGCTTAGCAAGACAAACAACAAATGCCCTCAATCTGAGACCAGGATCTTGCTCATTTTAGAACTGGGTGATGCGTTGCCTCAGTTTTCCTCCTGGCCAAAACAACTCTAGTTGGCAGGTTGTATTAAATATCTCTTTGAAATTCCTTTTCCCCTAAAAAGATCAATCAATTTTTATTTAATAGGCTTGTATGGAATTACTTACTGTTTCCAGGGTCTACTTTGTTGATACAAAAGAGTAGCTTATTTCAAAGTCAACAGCATTTGGTGTCTATCCCTATTTTCATCAATATCTGTGTCCCCCAAGGGTTGAATAGCTCCTGTGGTCTTTACCAATCCCTCACAGCCCTTTGGGAACCCTTTTCAAAAACCTATTACAAATGCTTCACTCAGAGGGAAAACTCTGTGTACTCTATTTCTGATTTTATATCATTGTGACCTTTCCAATCTCCATGTGGGGTTGGCATCTTCTCTGAACACCCAGGGGTCTCTTACTGTGCCAGTGACTAAGACAGTTTATCTTACATGTACCTGTGTGCACTCCGCCAGCACCATGAAATCCTCTTCCCCCAGACATCTTCATTTTTCACTCTCACAAAACTGTAGCTTGAACCAGCCTCGCTGGTCCCCAGCTTCCAGTGCTCCCAGAATGGACATCCCTTTTTGTAGCAATAATTTGGTGAACATGCCACCAGATCAAGCTGCCAAAAAAACCCCATTATATATATATATAATATATAAAAAATATAAAATATATATAAAAACATAAAAACATAAAAATATAAAAATATAAAAATATAAATATATACACTGTCCCCTATATACTGTCCCTACGTAAAGATACCCTGAAGTGAGTTAAATACAGGACATTCCTAGGGCCTGGTAACTGGGAAACAGAGGGCAAAAGGTCAGAGGTGTGTTGTGACAGGCAGCCAGCACTGGCCATAGATACAGCCAGACTGCTGCCTTATTCTGCCTTGTCTCCTGCTCAGGGAGCAGTTTCTGACAGAAGCAGTGCTGTGAGTCACTGCAGAAGGTCCTATTTATCATAACTATGTGTAGGAGACTGAGGATTCAGTTTGAATAAAAAGTCTGATTTGCATCTTTAATGTATGATAGTTTATATTTTAAGTTATTAATGAGTATGCTGATCTGAAGAAAGAAATTTGCTAAATATTTAATGTTAAACAAGCTTTGGTTAAACAAACTGGAACAGAAGAAATTTCTGAAGTTGCAATCGCAGCATTTTCAACCCATTCATTTATCAACATTCAAAAACTTATAGGAGATGTTTGGGAGTCTAAAGCCCCATAATAATAATCTTACATTTTTCTAACACCTTTAAATCAAAAGGATGTCAAAATGTTTAACAAACTGCAGGCAAGGATCATGTCACCTACAACTAAAACATAGACATGGCTGCAGTGAGTTTTCTAAGTGGTTTAGCAGCACAGGAAATCACTGCACAACAATACAGAAGAATAAAGGCTGCTGTAACTTCAGAGACTCAACATCAGTAGGGATTTAATCCTCAAGGTTTATGAATTCATATCAGCATGTCTGCAAAGCTAGGTCCCCACACAATTAAAGAAAACAAAATCCACAATAAATTAACCAGATTGAAAGCAACTAATCAAATACACAAAATATTGTGGCTAGTCTATGAGTATATTTTGAGAAGCAGGATGAGACTGAGCTCAATATTTATTGAAATACAGCTTGTTCTCTCAGCTGAGAGACAGCATCTTGGTAACAGACATATTCTGTGGTTCTGGCCATGGTGTAAAATAAATAACAATCCCCCAAAACGATTGTGCTTATCAACCATCAACAGCAAGTCTCTCACCCTATTTTCCCCACAAAAAAATCCCAAGAAACAAAAAAGACAAAAAACTCCCCCAAACCCCCAACACTCTGGTTCTTCACAGCACAAATCCTGATGGAACTGTGTCCCTTGGATAACAGTGCATAAATAGTGCATTGCTCAGTGGCCCTCTGGCCCTGAAGTGTTGGAGCACAGTCCTTACAGTCAGCTGGAAAACAGGGGACAGAAAGGGCAAAGCCAGGATGAATATTCACAAACCACGGCTCAGAATGAATTCTGCTGGATTTGGCTCAGCATCTAATTTGGTTTGTCCTTTTTCTGTTTGAGGTATTTTTGATCTTCACTGATTGACACTACAGCTCTGTCTTTAAGGCTATGTGGATTCCTGTTTAAAACCACAAAAAACAAACCAACAGCAGTGATGAAGGTAAAAGCACCCACTTCTTCAACCTTTGCCTCAAGCAACCCTGACGGGAAACTAAGTGGAAGGCATTCCATCATACCCACCCCCAATTCAGATTTGATTTTGGTCAGCCTATTTTTAAACCTCATTTAAAATAGATTCAAGCAGAGCTGTCCCTGCTTCTCAGCACTGCAATAGGACCAGTTTATACATTTCACTCAGTGATGCTCAAATTGAGAAATTCTGGTGCAGTCCCCTGGGCACAGAGCACATCCTCAAACTCAATCCCCACTGGGTTGTAGTGTCAGGTTATATCTTTCCCTAGAATCTGGAATCTTTTGCTTTGTGGCACACCCTGTGTCACCTGCTGCAGCAGAACAAAGTCCATGCTCCTGTCTCAGCCCAACTCCCCAAGTGCTGCCTCTGTGGCACTCCCAGGAGAGCTAGATTGGTGCAAAATCAGTCTTTTCAGGCTGAATTTCCCATCTAACTGCTCTAAACACAACATTTCTGCATAAAAGGCAGCCCTAAAAGAAATCTGTCCATCTGCACACAGACAGCACCTGGTTCCCAGCTCCTGCCAGTAAAATGCAGATAGCAGGGATGTTCCACACTAAAGTTTTGGGAAGTTAACTGTGGTGGGGAACAGGAATTGCTCAGATACCATAGCAGTGATATAGAAGCATACGGGTAGATAGAGAGATCTACAGGGTTCTTCTTTCTTCCTAAGTGTCCACCTTCCTATTCCAACTGTTAATGCTCAGAAACTATAATCCAGGCGAAAGGCAGAGGAAGTAGCTACAAAACTGGAAACAGGCAGCCCCCATCCTGCCCTCAGGTTTGTGATTTTATAATGAATTGGCACTCTGGGCAGCCTCCTGAAGATGAGTCAGTGCTGTTCCTTAAACATGAC
Source organism: Cisticola juncidis (assembly GCA_013400215.1). Classification (NCBI taxonomy): domain Eukaryota; kingdom Metazoa; phylum Chordata; class Aves; order Passeriformes; family Cisticolidae; genus Cisticola; species Cisticola juncidis. The sequence continues at coordinate 663,151 of VXBR01003923.1, read as the reverse complement.
CTCGTAGGAAGCCAGAGTGATGCATCCTGATGCAGTTTACAGTTCAGACAAGTCAGATAAGAGTGAATCAGCCTTTTACTCTTCCCTGCTGGGAAAGAATAAAACAAAAAAAACAACCTACCAAACAGTCAAAATGGAAAATTCCTTTCCATCTGTACAAATGACTTCAATTTTGGCCTTTATGCAAGAAGGAAGGGGCATGTTTAAGTGCATAATTCCATGTGCTGTTTCCAGGTGGCAAAAGCCAGGTCCTTCCTTGTGTGGAGCTTTCTCAAGTGTGTCTGTTCAGTGTGGGCACAAATCAGCATTTCCAGGTGCTGGAGTGGTATTCATTATTAAAACTCCCTAAGGAGACAAGCAAATTAAAGAGTCCACTTAGCCAGCCATCACTGGAATTTCACTGCAGGGCTTCATTTTTCATGAAATTAAGGCCTCTGATAGTGATGGATACTGGCTGGGCTGTTTGTAGGATTTTTACAGCTTTTAATTAGCCAGGTTGCTTTATAAGAACTATTTTATATGACTTGCCTTCAATGATTCTGTAGATTGCATATTAAAATTAAAAATTAATAAGTTAAGCAATCAGACCTGAAAAGGCCAACAAATTTCCAGTTGTTATCTCAATAGAGTTCTGGCTGTAGTTTTGAAAACCACTACCCAACGTAACAGGCTTTTCACAAACAGGTCCTCTTCTCCCAGCTGAAGGTGTGTGACTTCAAAAAGTGCTCACTGATGTTGGAACTTGATCTTTCAGCAGCATTTTTTCAGCACATCAGTGATATGGTACAATTAGTTCCTCATCAAAAAGAAATACGGCGTCTCACACTTCCAATTTTGCTGTTGCGAGGGTTTGATTTAACAGCCTGAATACCTAAACACTGCCAGGCAGCTGGGAGGGAATAGGATGCATTGAGATCTCTCCTTTTTATTAAAAGCATATTATACCTTAAGGGAAGTCTGTTTTTCTATAGGGACTGCTCCACAATTTAATTACAGCAGACTATCCTCTCATTTTATGAGATTCATTGGAGCTCAGGAACCACACTGTGATTTGTATCAGCATATCCTGCCCTGCCAGAGTGGAATGGCTGGCTATGCTCTGCTCAGAAAAATAGTATGGTTGGCAAAAATTCTCTGGACAAACTGCAGAAATGACAGTGCACTGTTGCCTCCACAAGGGAACATACATCATCCCACTAACAAACTATTACCCACTAGAAACATCTCAGAAACTTGTGCTGGCTGAGGGAATACGGCACCTCACTATATCTTTTTTTTTTTTTCCCCTATACAATTCAGGCAGCAGCTCTAAATTTCCAAAGTGGTGTTTCACTTTTTTTTGGTTTTTCCAGAGGGATTGTATTTTACAGAAACAGAGATGCTGAAGACACCCTCAGGAGAAAAAGCCATGCATTTTGTATATTCAGTATGTTTCCTGTTTTTAAATTTCTTTAAACCCTTTAGTTGCATAGCACCATATTCTCATTTTCACACAGACATGCACAAAGAGGGTTTAAATATTGCTAGATAAACCAAAACTAAGGAAATCAAACTACTGCAGTCCTCAGTCAAGGACAAAAAATAGACAATTTAATCTCAGAAGTGCAGCAAAATATGGATCAAAGTTTGTCATTGCAGAAAATGTGCTTCTACTGACCATGGCATCCCCATCTTATGAAAGGGAACCGACTGCATACTTATGTAAGTCTCAAGCTCATTAAGTAGAGCAAGGAAAAAGGGACTGGCTGAGAGTGGTAAGAAAGATTTTGTTAGTAAAATGCTATTTCAAAGACATGCTAACTAAAAAAATGTCATTAATTTTTACTGCTGGGCAACACTTTCACCACTACAACAAAAGGTTCTAGAAATGTAAACTGAGGGAACTTAGTCAAGACTGACAATCTTGGAAACTTGGCTGTCTCATGGAGTCCTGATAGTTCTGTTCCTTTTGGTTGATTTTGTTTTTATTCCCTCAAGTACTCCTCAGTGCCAGCATTATCAGGATGTATAATATGTCAGCTCTCTTCTTTTCTCTTTAAAGCAAATCTCCAGCCTACACATATTTGAGAACAAGAATAAACCACAATTATTGTGCAAACTAACAACACAGAAATAAAGGGCAAAGAGAAAAATAAGCCTCAAAGTACGATTTTTAAGGTATCACTCATGCCTTATGATATCCTCCAGATTTGTTAAAGCTTGGGGTGTGTAAAATTGCTCGTTTATTATCTGCCTCGTCCTATTGTCAGCTGTTTTTACTGTCAAGTCTTCATCTGGTAGTCATGTGCCAAGGAAGAATCAAATGTCCTTGTTCAAGCATATCACAGCTGACAGATGCTGCTGTCTTCCCAGCAACACAACACGAGAAAATGCTCTCCCATCCTTGCTTTCCTCAAATCATGCAGCAGGCTTGCAGTTAGGACTGCCTCTGCATGTCTTCCTCCTCCATACTGAGCACCTCAGACAGCATTTTAAGGAGGAACCAAAAGGAAGAGGGGTGAGTGTAAGCTCCTAAGAAGCTGTTCTGAAAGAAGAGAGGATGCAGGAGGTTCCTCTGTGGGAAGTGTTGGCATGGACAGTAAACAAGTGCAGAATATCCATGGTAAGCTGAGGGAAAACCCTGCTTTATCCAGCCCCCCAGGACCATGGAGAATGCATGAAGGGCATAAACAATCCCTGTGTCCTTTGGCAATGGGACATGGGATCAGATGGAGGAATTATCAAACTCAGAATTGTCAAGCTCAGAGGTTGTGGCTGCCCTGACTTGAACAACATACCAGGTTAATATTACTTTTGTGGATATTTACTTCCCCCAAAGGACACAGAAAATGCCCAAAGGCAATCTGACAAACTTTTAAAGGGATCTTAAAGAAGAAGAGTAATTCCTGCAAGATGCTCCCATGATTTTCTTCCATGCAGGAACAGCACCACTTCTCTGTATTTTTCCATGAGGGCTATCTGAACTGGAATCAGGTCTCCAAACAATTAAACTGACAGAGGGAAAAAATGATGGGGAAATTGCACACACAAAGAGGGAAACCTTGCATCTGAGCAGCTGTGTTGGCAGCATAGGTGTTGAGCCACAGGCTACTCTCAGTGAGACCTGTGACATGGGATTTCTCTGGGCAAAGACCATGAAATGATTCATAATTTAAACCTGCATTATTAAAAAGCGGCTCTGTCTCTTTTCCAAGACAGTTGGGTCTGTCAGTCATTCTCTTGATTTTACAAAGCACTGGCCTAGTTGAGGACCAAGTTATTAAAAAATAATCTTCTTTGTTGTTGTAGTTATTGAACTGATGCTATTAGAAGGACTCTGTGATTTATAGCATGTGTCTCTAGGGAGGCTTTAGTCCATTTTCTTTTTTCCTCTCCTCTTGATATACGTTTAAATTTGCCACTCAGTAGGATTCCATTTCTCTCTTTCCCTCTGTGAGAGCAGGTTCTTAGGCTACTCTACCACTCTGCTCTAAAGTGAAGATGAGTTTAGGCTGTGGTACATCTTTCTTTCCTGTTTGGAATTTTCCAAGATCATTCTCACAATCAGCACTTTGGCCACAACACTTCAAAATGGAAAGATTTATATAAAAACTGCATGGTTGGTTACATTCTGTGCTTTCTGAGACCCTGGAGGCAATATTTGAATGCTCCTGGAAGTTAATTGTGCCTTGTTCCCCTTTGCCACCTACAGTGGCAAAGGGGAACACTCACACAGAGCCGTGCTGGCACTGACTGCTGCAGGGCCTGCAGATGGAAACAGAATGACAAATCCTATGGAACTGGAGAAGTTTATTAGTTACATTGCCTGTTACAGCCCCTTGGGTTTTGGGATCCTAATTAATACCTTTGCATGGTACCAGCCAACATGACAGCTTTTTAAATCTTGCTCAGGGTGTGCAGTGCAAGGCTGTTGAGATGTCCAAAGAACCCCAAACACACACTCTGTATGTCCTCAGCCTAGACACAGAAGGAGCTCAACCTTTTACAACCAAACCTCAGTCTGCATTGAGAGCACAGCAGGACTTGAAGTGAGATCAGCACCTAAAACTCCTTCAGCTTCAAGTCTTGCAGACCTCCACACACACCAAGTAGAGAGGCACTGGATCCATACTTTTAAAAATACCACCAAACAAAAAGTATTAAACTTTTCCAGGAGCACTGCATTTTGAGGAGGAGAGGAAGACATGCACCAGCTCAGAGAGAGTTGCTGGCTCTCACAGATACAGGCAGATAAGAGTTAGGGCTCCCCTGAGCTCCTCTGGGCACAGCAAGGAGGCTGCCCAGAGAACTGGTGATTAACAACATTTTACCCTGCAAGAGGCAGCCCCTCCTGCCTCCCTGTTTCTGATGAGTTCCTGTACCTGGGGAGCTGCTGCCTTTCCTGATAAAAGCTGGCATGTGCTCCTGTGCCAGGCTGATGGTAATTATGCCCTCTCCCCTTCCCTCTGACTGGAAGCACAGATATAATTATGCCCTCTCCATTCCCCTGACTGGAAGCACAGATATTTGGCAATGGAGTACACCCTGACACAGGTCTACATGGACATGGAATAGTCACACTCAGTACAGAGAAGCATTTACTTCCAGGCAGTGGCTCCTCTGATCCAGTTTCTGTCACTTAGAATGACTCAAATAACTCCTTATACTGACATTTCTCTCCCCTGATGATAAGTGGGGTCTAGAAAACTAGCACAGATCTAGATACTGTGGAAATCTGCAATTTGATGAGGTGAAACCCTAATCCCCCCAAGCTTCCTATATAGGCAGTAGAAAAAGTCATGCATCTTAAAAGAGTTTCTAAGTTAGGCTCATACACTGCCAAGCACAGCTAAATATTTCTATGGGAGGAAATAATCCAAGCCAAAGGGAAAAAAAAGTGAAAATAATCTTTTTGGAAGGAAAACAGAAAAAAGTATTAAAGAAAGAAGTATTACAAAAAGAAAAAATACTGCAAGACTAACAGAGGATGCAAAACTAACTGTTAATGCTGAGCCTTAGGAAGTTCCTCAGAAAACACTTTCCAAAGAGTTCTTGTGTCTTTGCCCTAGACCCACATCTCTTCAAGTGTTACTGACTTATCTTAGACAAGCCTGAGATATCAGCATGAAAAGAAATCTCAGCAGCTCTTGATGCATCAACAATTAACCCCGTAAACTATTGGGTTCAGAATTTCAAGATCAATTATCCTGAAAATTTGTTTTTTAATCTATTTTAAGGTACTTGGAAATGCAGTGATATTTTAGGAAGCAGGGACCAAAACTTTTATCTCTTTTCTATTGTGGAATGCCTAACAAATAGGCTGTATATGCCATTCTCTTTCTCTCTGTGGTCTAAGAAAGCTTACAGTATTTTCTGAAAATCGGAACAGCCTCACCATGAAAAGTGTAGTGTGATTTTTTTTTTCCCAGAACAGCCTGTAATTGACTCTCCTCAAGGAGATGGGAAATACAGAATTGAATTTGTTCAGGCTGAAACCAAATTGAAATTCTTCTACAAAGACAAAAAAGCTCGGACGGAGGTTCCCCAGCTTTCTTTGCTTGGATACCACTGGCTGCAGCACATTGCACCATCACTGGCAGTGCTCACTCCCAGCTCTGTGCAGATGTGCAAAAAGGCAAAGAGGAGACATTGGCTGCCCTCTTCTCTTTCTCCTACATCACTACACTTCCTGCCAGGATATCCCCTCTCCCTCCTATGACACCCCAGACTGTGGCCCCAGGCTCACATCATCTCCTGCAGCTCACCCTAATTCCATCCTCCTGAGAGGGATCCCAGGGGCTGGACTTCAATGACCCCCATGGGTCCCTTCCAGCTCGGGATGTTCCACGATTCTGTGACTGTGAGCCACCACAGGAGAACCCACAGAGTGAAGTGGTGCTGCAGCCCACAGCAGCAGGCAACCAGAAAACAAGAAAACATAGATGCAGCTGCTCTCAGGGGCAGCTACCCCTCCATAACACAGAGGAGAGACTGGACAATGTCCCTGTGCAATAGGGATATTTCAAGCACAAGGAAGTTCCTGAATCCAGGCAGGAGCTTCCACAGTCCCTGTGCACAGCCTAAAAGAAGACTCTCAATAATGCTTACAACTCTGAAAAGACAGAAAATCTTACAGTAAAGGTAGGGGGCTGAGAATGAAAACCCTAAAAAAACCCAGCTTTTGGCTTCATCAGTGAGAATCAACTCTCTGCTCAGTTAAACGAGCCCCGAGAGAGCTTCCATGCATGGGGAGTGTGGGGCTGGCCAGAGTGGGAAGGTGAACGCTTGCTGTCCTCCACCCCATTCAAACTTGAGGAGACACTTCCATTTCTGTGTGCCCACAGAAGTTACAGGAGGAAGCAAGCCAGACTGCTCCTCAGCAGGGACTGTCTTTAACAAAGGGACATCTTTTCCTTACAATGCTTTAGCTTCAGGGTTATTTTAATCTGAAGCTTAACAGAAGACAGGAGCTGTTTTGGTTAAAAAGCCTCAATGGACTAAAAGCATGACAAAAGACCTGAGAAAGACTTTTTGTCTCTTTGCTTCATCTAAAAACTTTTAAGTCTGCTTTTTAACCTCAACATATTTTTACCAATGTCTGCATCTGAACTATTAATAGTTGATGGGTTTGGGCTGGGTCCAAAACCTATATTCCATCTCCTTGTCTAAGGTGAGCAAGAACTCTTCTTCATACCAATTGCTCCACAGCAACACCTTCAACAACCTGATGGTAAGCTCTAATCAATTTAAATTATTAAAACACCAATTTAACAAAACCTAACAGAGTCTACTAAGCATTTTTAGAAAATTCAAGAAGTTGTTCAAAGAGAATGCGGACAAAAGGCTGCTTGGATCATAAAAATGATTTCTTATGTCTAAACTCATTGTTTATATTATCTGACATTGTAGAACTTGCAAAGCAAACCCAAATCTGATCTGAGTTCTTCTTTATGTTAGGGTTTCTTCAGTGACCTCTCTAAAGTAGATGAATGGAAATGGGATAAGCATCATCTCTCCTTTCCCAAATAATCCTTGAGTTTCATTTCAATCTTAATTACAACATTCATTCCCTACTGTGTGACTATATTTCCTCACCTTGATGACAGCCGACAGAAATCAAGAGGTCAGCACCCACCCCAAACCATTATAATTCATTGTTTACAAGGAGCATTCTGATTTCTCTGCCTTTATTCCTTGTTTGAGCACGGCTGAGTGCCAGCTGAACCACAACAATGCCCAGGACCCAGCAAGATTATGTGGGTAAAGCACGAACTGCAGCTGTGATGATATTCAGGAAGGGGCTGGATTATGCTGAGAGTCACTTCTGCCACACAGTAAATCAGCAGAACTAAACTCTGCAAACCCACTGCTTTCACAGAGAGTAGGGAATGGTTCTTGGATGGTATGGGGTGGGGAGGGAAGTCAGTTCATTTAAAAGGCCTGTCTGCCTCATTTCTGGAAATGTTTGCAACAAAGAATCTGTGCATTATCAACACAAATATGCAAAGCTGCTTCCTACAATCACTGTGTTTTTTTAAACTTTCTGATGTCTCCCCTAACAGCTTCAGCAATGCATTCACACCCTGAGCAGGCATTTGCTGCTCCTGTGTGTTTGTGAGCAGGCAGAGGTGAGGGCTGCCCCGTGAGCACATCCATGACACCACAGCTAATAAACAAAAGCAGGGGATCCCTGAATACAGCAGCTACAGCACACAGAGGGGCTGAAACATGGCTTATCTGAACACAGCCTTTCCTGTGGCTACAGGTGGCTGCTGGCACTGGGGGGGCAGCAGGGAGGAAGGAAGCTCTCTGCAGAGCAGCTACAGCAGCGTTAATCACTACAGGGCACACTCACTAACATCCAGGCTGAAGAGGGAAAGACCATAACTGGAAAAGACTTTTACTTATGAGAGTCGCAAAAAGTGGGACTAATGAGTTGCCATTTGCCATCCATTTGAATGACATAAGATAATCTGGGCAAAGCTGGGGTGTTGTAAGGTTTATATACTGATGAAGTGCCTAGTCATGAAAGATTCAGTCTAATTTAACTGAAATGAACACTTATTTTGAAACAAAAATGATGCAAAACAAATAATTGAAAACCCAATTGGACAAATACTTTTGAAATGTAGAATACATAAATATTCACGCAGAAAAGATCTCAATATTAGATGAAGTTGCTAAAAAAAAAAAAAGACATCTCAATCTCTGTTTTCACTAAGGTTTGAAGAATGACTCACATCTCATATGTCATCTTCATCAGTGAACGGGGTTGAGGGGGCATCTCAGTAGCCACATTCTTATAAACCCCAAACATAGGGAGAATAGTTGAATTAATAAATAGATATTCTTTTGGGAAGACAACTCACCTCACCTTCAGATCTATGTTTTGAAGCTCTCTGTTACACTCAATTTTGAACACTTGAAGAAATAATGTGGTGTACAGGGATACAGGATTCCTACATTATATTAAGGAATTAAATAGCTACACTTATAAACTACTATAAGCATCCATGCTAATTATTGGACAAGGGCATAAACACTAGAATCTGCAGAGCACAGAAGGATTAATGGGTAACAACGAGACGCAGCAGAGTATTAAAGAGTGAAATGTAGCTCTTGGTTAAACAATAGTCATCCATTAGTGTATATTTAAGTCAGCCAAAAATTCAGAGTAATACCCCAATATGTGTGTTGCAGGATGCAGTTTAAACATTTGGGAAACACAGCCATGAAAATAATGAGTCAGTTGAAGATGAGGTCAGAGATTGCCTGTTCATCAACTGTGAACACAATATTACTGTTAAAAGCCCTAATGAAGTCCTTGGAGACAGGAGAAGACGAGTGGTCCCAGCATGGATGAGACAGCTGTTGGAATTCATGCACCTAGCTCCAGTGCATAATTCATGGCAGATACAGGAATGCTAGAGACCTCAAAATGAAGATACACAGGCTGTGTGACAACCTTTCAAATTAATTGGCTAATGCATCTCAAAAGGATTAATTCTTGAAATTTGTACAAAAACAAGGAAGCAAGGAATGCAATCCTTCTGACATTCCTGCTGAAAGGCTGAAGTCTGGGCCCAAGCTACTACAGGTCCCTCTGTCAGGACCCTCTTATTGTATAAATTGTTAAAACATTGAAGTCAAAGGATATACGGGTGGTCAGAAGAGGTGATGAAAAGAGGTCTTGACTTCTAGTGCAGATCCTGAAGAAGAAAGTTCCAGTGAACCTGAATAACCCATTTGCTATCAGAATTTCTCCTCTGTAAAATTAATTACCTTTCTGGAAATTTACAAATTTCTACTCATACTTCAAGGATTTGCTACAGAGTTTTGACATGACTGATATATTTGACAGAGATAAAAATGTGTTGGCATTATAGGCTATCTTGAACTGTTTTTTAAGATAAAATAAAAGCTTTCCTTATTCTCTGTTCAGCCAGAAAGCACCTGCTGCAGCGTTAGTGCTTCTCCACTGCCTTTGTTATTTCACCATGAACAAAAGATTGCTGCCCCAGTAACAATAATAGTAACAGCAGTGATAATATTTATAGTCCATTAAGTTTCATTTCTCAGGATGATAGATACTTTTTAATAATTGCAAAGATAAGATTTTGCTCCTCGCTATCGTCTACAACAACACAACGACGCTCAAAGCTTTTTCCTTCCCAATTTGACTTCTCATATTGGATGCACACAGCGTTTGTTCTTTACAAGAGAGCTGCTCATTAGTGCTGAACTGTTGGCAATGATCACTGGAGCATTTGTGTTTTTACCAAAATAAATAATTAGCAACTGGGCGAAAGATATTGGATGCAGAGGAAAATGGAACAAAGAAGGATCAATATGTGAAGTTTTTGAGGAGCTCATAGGCCGATGAATGACCTCAGTGGTACAACACCACTAATTGCCTTATAATACAGTTTACACAGATGGGGACTTATTTATTTGTTCATGAAGAGAAGGAGCTTTTTAGGAGGGAGGAGCCCATACAAAGTCATGGACAAGTCCCCTTTAGCATTAGGCATTCCATTAATCAGACAGTGATTATTTCTGTCATAAATATGTATGTCCTGTTTTCAGAGATGACAGCAGTGGTTTGAAATACTGTTTTTAAGATTAGCAAAACAAATCTCTTGGATTCATTTTCCAGCCAAATCTGTGAGATACGAGCTGAAATCTGTGCTGAGCAAAAGCACTGCTATACCTCAATCTATTTTTTTAGACCTGTGCTCACAGAATCACGAAACAGTTTGGGTTGGAAGGGACAACAAAGATCATCCAGTTCCAATCCTCTGGCCAAGGGCAGGATCACCTTCCTCGAGATAAGGTTGCTCAGGACTCCATCCAACCTGGCCTTGAACCACTTCCAGGGATGGAGCAGCCACAACTCTCTGCAGCTTGTGCCAGGGCCTCATCACCTCTGAAAAGAATTTCTTCAAAACATCTAATTTAAACCTGCCCTTTGTCAATTTAAAACAAATAAAACCACTACCTGTCTGTATAAAAGGTGTTCCTCCTTCCATTCTATAAAAGCTCTTTAGGTTGAAGATGATTTTCTAGACATGTGGAAATGTAGTGGCTTTTCCTCAGTTCAAGCTTAGACACTCCAATCTCTTATCCTTCTCTTTGCAACTGATAAGGAACACAGTGTTCTCTAATCACACTCCAATCACCACAGTGATTCTCATCCACACCTCACTTAGAGGCAGCTTAGAAGATTATTACTCAATGATTGTGTGTGCAGTCTCCACATGGAAAGGAATAGCAATATTTTGGGGCTAATCCAACCATGTCCAATGATCCTTTTAGAGGGGAAAGAGGACTGCAAGTAAAAAATATGACCTACAAAAGCAAAGAGAGAAAATTAAAGTCCTCTTAAAGAAGCAGAGAAAAGCAAACAAAAGGGAAAGGAAAGAGCCTACAAAGCAACTTTTAATCCTTCATTTAATGGAAATACATCACTTGGAACTAAGTGAAACCCTTGGGTTTAGTTTTCTTAAAATCTGATTTCTAGTATGTTATGAGCAGCAGTATTCACAGGACCCATACATCAGGTAGAGAGATTTAATGCAGGGAAGTTCAAAACAAGACAAGCCACTGTTTTGATGCTGTATGAAAAGAAGCAGTTTCCAACTCTGACACTGAAGATGTAAAATTTAGAGAGAATTTAGGGTGAAATATAGTTGCACAAGGTTTCAATCAACTCATCGTCCAGAAGAGACCAGCGAGGCTTCTTGGCTATGATTAGTCCATCAGTGTTTCCTTATCAAGAGTCTGTGAGAAGGTGACATGAGAACTTTCTCTCCCACCCCTTTTCCTCTGCCAGGTCTCCAAAAATTTAGATTGGCATAAACATGAAATTTGCCTTTTTTTTTGCTGGAGGAGTCAGTAAGCAGCTTCCTCTGAAGCCCATCAAGAGACTGGGCAGGAGAGACCCCTTTTGAGCACAGAGCCAGCGCTGCCAGTGGAGCCTCAGAATCTGATTCTCATTGTTGCAGGTCATCCCAAATGCATGGGCATCCTGCAGGTGTGGCAGCAAGAGACCCAGGGCTGTGCCTCAGCTGTGCAGCCCTCCTCCACCAGAGCAGAGCTGCCTGCCAGGCTGCAGTGCCAGCAGAGAGCCCTCTGCAGAGGAACGGAGGTGTTATCTCTGCCAGCTGCCAATTCTCTGAATTCCTCCTTATCTAAGCATGGAATCCAATGGGTGCCTAATGCCAGCTTAAACTACAAATCAACACACGAGCAGCAACAGAGTAAGGCGTCTTCAGTGTGTGCAAACACAGCATTGCAGGCAAGCATCTGTTGGTGCTGTTGCACTGTTCCTGTTCTGCAGTTACCTCTGCTATTTATAAAGAAAGTTGGAAAATTCAGAGAAAGCTCCTTTTCCAGGTAGAACACTGACAGCCTGCCTGCTCCTGCCCCTGCACAAGTTGCACTATTCATCTTCCAGACAGAAGCACCTCTCCCTAGTATTTTAATTAATCTCATGCTTCATATTCTTCAGGAGCTTTTGGAGTGCTCTGTTAACTTGAATAAATGTGGAACGACCTCATTCTTTAACATAACCTTGCAAGAGGACTTCCCATTGAAATGGGAGTTGTTCTTGCTCCTGTACATAAAGTTCCAAGGCACGTTACTCCCCTGGGTCTCTCTCCAAGCTGAATTTCAGCTCTTATCTCTTGAATAGCAGGAGTGAGAATTATTCTCTATGAAATACCTGTATTTCCTCTGATTTTACAGTTCCTAGATGTTCCCACTAATTATAAGTCTTAAAAATATACATCCTCAAGATTAAGCTGCAGAAATGTAGTTTACACACACACACATACACAAGGCTTCCTTTTACCAATTAAAAAAAAAATAAAATCAATGAAATGCAATGCTGTATCTTGTTTCATGTTAGCACTTAACTAATGGGCACTTCACTGACTGCCTTCAGAATGATTTTGCTTGTCTCTGCTTGTCTTGCTTCACTCATTTTACCTCATTTAAATTTTCAGAAATCATAGAATCATTACACTTGTAGAAAACTTTTAAGATCATCAAGTCCAATTATTCAGCTTGCACTGCCAAGTTGCCACTAAACCATGTCCCCAGGTGCCATGTCCAGTCATTTCTTGAGCCTTTTCAGGCTGGTGTCTCAACCACTTCCTTGGGCAGCTGTTCCAATGCCTGACCACCCTTTCAGTGAAGAATTTCTCTTTCCTAATGTCCAGTACAAACATTCCCTGGTGCAACTTGAGGCCATTTCCTCTCATCCTTCCTTGTTACTGGGGGAAGATATCAACCCCCACCACACTACATCTTCCTTTCAGGTGGTTGTAGAGAGTGAGAGGGTCCCCCCTGGGCCTCCTTTTCTCCAGACTAAACACCCCCAGCTCCCTCAGTGACTTCTCCAGACCTTTCCTTTCTCTGGACTTGCTCCAGCACCTCTTGAAGTGAGAGGCCCAGAATTTTTCCACTGGGCAGAATTACAGCCACCCTTCCCCAGCCTGTAGTGTGGCATGGAGTTATCACCCAAGGTATCCCCAGTTTTCTCCTTTGTGTTTTTGTGGGTTATTTTATTGCAAAACTCTGTGCTAGTTCTCAGTGCTTCTACTATTTAGGCTTCTAAATAGTAATCTTGCAAATGGAGAAACCCAGGAATACTCTTTGCCACAGATACTTGGGAGAGAGAAATTAATAACCTTGTGACCTTAAACAACACATCCCTATGGTTTTAGGTCTTTTTCCATGCTAATTTCCAAGTTTGATACTAATGGTGCTTAACTTTTCTCCAGAGAAAAGGAAAAAATACCCTGATAGGAATTAGTTTTTATGTGGTTAGGACCAATTAAAGCTTCCATAGTTCCATTTATAAAACTCATAACACTTGTGGTAACAACATGAAAAAACCACAAAATCAAACCAGAGATAAAAATGAAGCATCATGGCACTTAACTATTCCTCAGCTGAGAGCTGCATTAATGATCTTTAGCCTTCTGCCATGTTGCAGAGGGAACATGACAGCCATTGACAATATTGAACATCTTCCTGCGTGTCAAAAAATAAGACAATTGTGTCTATTTTTAAAGGTGACATTTTGTTTACAGGGCAGACCTGCTCATCCTTATGCCAGTCAAGATTTTTTTGATATTTGGGTGCTCAATAATCAACATATCCAGAAATGAGTAATTTATGCTATTGTTCACTCTGTAGAAGTCTAGGCATTCACTTCTCACTGAGTATTCTCTCTGTTTACAGTCTTGTAAAGCAGCTTTATTCTGTTTAAGAGAACAAGTCAAGTAAATTAACAAACTAAGCAAATCTCAGGTTGTGGTTTGTGGAAGCATTTGTATCTACAATGAAAAATATCCCTCTAGATTTCAGATTTATCCATTCAGATTAGGCAAGACTCATTAACTTGATTTGAGGGCTAAGAAGTCTGAACAACCAGCTCCTCTTTGAAGTGCTTTTCTGAGAGATGGCTGTAGATAACATGGGGTGGGTGCTGTTATCACATCCTCATCCTTCTCCTCATTAGCAGTGCTACTTTCAGGACTCTTGGCCCAGTTCTCTCCTCTCTTTCCCCAGAGGAGATAGGACAGTCTTCCTTGCCATTTAATTTTTCTCTTAGCCCATCCCCTTCACAAAAGACTTTCCTAAACCTTTGTTCCCACAACCCTGGACTCCAGGACTGATTCCCGTCCCTCTTTCTTATTCTCTCTCCTGAAATCAAAATCAAAACCCAATCCCATTTGCATTCCTGTGACATCATGAATAATTTCTGTAACTGATAATACGATGTGAAATTGCAATTGAAAATAACCTCCCAAAACAGAGGGAAAGGCTGGCCATAGTATAGATTACACATTATATATACCTTAGAAAAAAAAAGATATTGTGGGGAGCAGCCAGTGGTGTTCAATAATTTTTCAGCTGTGACAAGGCAGGAATTTAACTTTGACAGTATTTATCCCCCCTCCCCTTATTTTTTTAAAGTTGCAATGAGATGGGTAAGCAACAGAAGGGAAAGAAAGCATCTTCACTCTACTGAATTCTTACAGAACCTGCACAATGCTCAGGTTTCCATACATCAGTTCCTGTGGGGAACCCCATCTGGAATCCCTCATGTTTACTACAATCATAGGAGTCTCTGTGGGTCTCCCTCCCAGAATAATTTCCATATCCCTTTTGATTTAAAGCTTGTTTATATACTGATTCAAATTAACAAGAAATCACCTGATTAGAATTCTAGATACTTCTCACTAGCTCCACTACAACTGGTTAATTTGAAAAAAATACATAAACACCACTTATAGGCTGCTCTGTATATCTGATGAAAGAATTAACTGCTTGTGCAGATTTTGTCACAGATTACTCATGGGATGGCAACTGCATTTCAAAGAAACTGAACATCCAGCAAGTACATATACTTTTCTGGAAGACATATAAACCTTCTTTAAAAACATTTCTAAAAGAGTAGAAAGACAGTAGGGTTTGAGGTAAGACTTTGAAAAGGCTGAGCCCTGTTAATGAAAACAGATTTACTCACTCAAAGCAAGGTGACAGATTCAATGTAAACATGCAAAAAAACCTAATAATAAATCCTTTTTCCAGCAGGGCCATGAAATTAACAAAATGACTGTATGACCAATTAATGATAAGGCAACAAAAGTACACTCAATGAAGGTGCAAACACAGCAGAGAAGCCAAATTAATTTTTAACCACTGTTAATTTGGAAAACATCCCAGACCACAATGTTCAAATCTTTTTGACTGTGAGACTTGTCAGAGGGTCCATATGAAATTGAAATCATTGCAGAAAAAGCCACAACACAAATGGACAACATGAACAGTAGGGGCTCACCTGGACCAGATGGGATCCACCCAGGAGTTTCAAGGGAACCTGCAGATGAAACAGACAAACAGTGGGTTATAAATTGTTATAAAACTGTGCTAATATGTGAAGATAAAAATAGGGTGTCATTAGAAAATAAAATAAAGTCAAGGAAAATATGTCAAAGGAATTAGATGGAAGTCTGATGCCTGCACATGGCCAATTAGTAAAAGCCTTAATAAAGGAGAGAGTGAATAGGAACTTGAACAAACATGATCTACTTGGGAAAAGGCAATGTGTCTTTTCAAAGAGGCAGTGCCTTAAAAAACTTTTTGGGTTCTCTTTGTCAGATTTCAGCAGAAATCCAGATAAAGATCATATATAACCTATTTAGCCTTTCAAAAATTTTTTCAACAAAGTCTTTCTAAAATTTTTTTTGGAGAACCAGATGGACACATGCAAGGGAAGAATTCCTGGCTCGATAATAGGCTTAACGATGGGATGAAGAAGATGTAATATGACTGAGTCTCAAGCAGTGAAAGAAAATCATCAGTGAAACTTCCCTGGGACCACTGCTGTTTTATATGGCCATAAATATAGCCTCCCAAAGGGGGCCAGTGGTGAGCTGACAAAGTTTGCTGACTATACTGAGTTATTAAAGTAGGAAGGACAAGACTCATGAAAAATTGCAGGAGGATATTATGAGACTGAGCTGAGAAGAGGCTGAGCAATAAAATGTCAGATGCTGTTCAATATAGGTAAAAGTACAGTTAGTCAGACAGAAGAAAAATAATCTCAACTCCACATTTAAAGTGATGGCTGCTGGGCTGAGCATTGCAGCTTCAGAGTGTGATCTTTCAATTGTGATAGACAATGTCCTGAGAATGCCTGCTCAGTGCTCAATGGTAGTCGAAAAAGACAAATCATAGTTAGAAACTATTTCAAAATGAAGAGAGAATGAAATGGAGAACTCCATTATTCCATTGTATAAACCCATGGTATCCCCATATCTTGAATGTTGGCTATACCTTAACCTCAGAACAAATACAGCAATATAAAATACGTGGAGAAAAAAAATCAGCCTAAAATCAAAGGTGTAGGACAGCTTTTGTATAGGACACAATTAATCTAAGGATCTCTGTCATGGAAAATAGGTGCCCTGAGGGAGGATATGAGAAAAATTTACAGTATCATTACTGCTAAGAAAAGAGTGGCTAGGAATAAACTGTTGCATTTTTTCTCAATAGAATCAGAACTAAGGGCATGAAATTAAGGTAGCAGGAGGCAGACTCCTTCCACATGCTATGGGATGCAAAACCTGGGTTCAAGAGGAGACAAACCCCCGAAGAGAAATCCACTGACAGTTACCAAGAAGGAGATAGCCTTGGCATACAGAGTTTTCTGACTGAAAACAGTTTGAGACCAGTATAAACAATAAATGGAAACATCCCCCATCTTTACTTTTAAATGGATATCTTTCCTAAACATTCACTTATAGGCTCCTACAGGGTCAGAATACAGAACTTTTGGTCTGACCCACTGTGATTGTCTTTATGTGTTTATGGCTTTAGGCTACAAGGCACAGAACCTGAAAGATATTAAAGTTTTCACCTGTGCATTAAATACATTACAAGCAAAGAATGAAAAGTTATTTGTAACTCCCTGCCACCCTTAGTGCTGGGCTCTGTCCCATATCCAGTGCTCAGCCAGAAGCAGCACTGGTCTCCTGTTGGGCTGTTTTACACTATATAATCTGCATTATTTCTGCCACATATAGCCCAGAAACCTTAATAACACATCTCTCTACATTTTTACTAGCAGCAGGAGAAATCTATGCTTAATCTTTTATTTTTGCATTGAGCACTCAGAGTATTTCTCTTTGATTTTTAGATAGCATAATGGTTGTTTAGTACACTGCGAGGAAAGAAAATGCTAGAGAGATTATGGCCGAACTAGTTTTAAAAAAACATTTGGACAAATAAAATATTTATATTGAATAGACATCACATTGCAGTGCCTGGGATTTGGCAACAAACACTGCAAATCATGAGCAATATAGAGAATACAAAATTTAATTAACAAAGCTAAAGATGGAAAAGAAAGCACACTGATATACGTAATGTGGCTCTCAGCTTCAATATTCAGCAATAAAATAAGAAGTCAATGCTTCTAAACCAATCTGAAATGAGTGAAAAACAGAAGCAACATAGTTGGAAGGTTATATTTCAAAATGCAATTAGTGTCAGAATATTTCAGAACTACTAAAAGCAAATAAGTCACCAAGTTCAATACAAAGGGAAACACACATGACAAAGAAGTAATTTAGAGAGGGAAACAACTCATTATTTTTATTATTTAAATCTAATCATCATTAGATTAATTTAGAGGAAATTAAATGAAAGCAAAATACTACATCTTCATATTGCCAAATAATTGGTGTCAAAGAAATTTTAATTTACTGGAAACAATCCCTTCTGTGCAATTAAAGGGGGAAAAAATCTTATTATGTATGTTAAATAGCAGCTTTCACTGTAAAATATAGCTCTCCAAAGATTAACCATGGTTTAAATGAAGGGCTACAGAACAGTATTTCCTACATTCTATCTTCATGAAATTAAAAAAGACTGAAAAAAGCTTCCATGTATATATTCAATAAGAATACCAAACTCTATCTGTATTTTAAGGGATCTTTTGGACAAACTAGTATTTTTATTGTGTGAAATACTGAGCTGTGCTTTCAGAAAACACATGTTCCAGCCCAACTGCCAGGTGGCTGCTCCCTTTAAATTAGAATCCAGACATTTGCACTGTGCTCCCACAAAGCCACAGAGCCAAGGTGTCATTTTTGTGACCGAGCAAGAGGCTCCCCTTGGCCACAGAGCCAAGGTGTCATTTTTGTGACCGAGCAAGAGGCTCCCCTTGGCTGTGACACCTCAAGTGCCTTGTGCAATTCTGAGCATTTTGAGAAGGCACTGGCAAGGGCCCACATGGAAATTTTCAGCGCTCCAGCCCTGACAAAGCCTCCACAGGAAATTCACAGACACTTCAGAATAAAACCTATCAGGAATAGGGACTTTTCCCTGAACTGCTGCAGGCTGAATACAAAAGAAGTGGGCAAATGTTCACATTTTTTGATGTGTGCTGGGTTCAGAGAAAAAACATGTCTTGTCTAGAGACATATCTGGTGATAGGGAGACCAAGTGACCTCTCTCTTTCCACTCAGCCAAGAAGAAATGTGCCATCCTTCCACTGTCTGTCAGCTGGGTTGCTGCAGCCAGGAACTACAGACAAATAGCAACACGTAAGAATGAAAATAATAATGTAAGCTTTGTGTTGCTTTGACCCTTCCAAACTGAGGCTCAGCTGGAGTCTGTGCTCAGTCAGACCAGTTGATGTTTTATCCAAACCAGCTCATCCATCCCTAACCAAGATGGTAGCAACCAGCTGCACTGATCCTCTTGTATTCAGCACACAGCATTTCTGTGCTCCACAGAAAAAGATCTCACTTCAGACCCTGCCCAGCCAAGAGTATCTTTCCATCAGGAATCCCCACATGTGAGCTGTCCCTGCTCTGTTTTTGCTCTGCAAGGGAGCTGATAGCATATCCCTTGCATGTCCACTCAGGGCTGTGCCTCCTGACCTCGGAGCAGAGGCAAACTCACCTCATTAGCCCTCCATGCTTCCCCCTGTAAGGACATCTCCCAAAGCACTGCCCCCTCCTTGGGGCTCAGCCTGTGATCCTCCTCCCGGGGGTAAAGGAGGGAACATTTGCCCACTCCAAAGGAGTCACTGCACACTATTCTTCTGCCCTGACCTCCCCTGGGCAGCTTTCCAGGGTAAATGAGTGCCAGCTCCTGTCCCAAGGCTCCAGACAAGGTAGTGTCTTCCCAGTGAAAAGCTGGGAAGTAGAGAAGAATACAGCACCACAGCCTGTTCCAGTGTCCTGGGGATCTGTCACATGGGTGAGAAGTTGAGCAGAGCACAGTGTGCCCGCCATTTGCTCCAGATATCTGCATTTCTCTACTGTTCATCAGTGCTCAGAAGACCAATGCACAACAAAGCCACAACCTGAGGAATGTCCTCTTCCCCTCAGCCTTGAGTTAGGCTGAGCTGAGAAGCCTAGTTCTAATGAACTTCCTGGCTACACCTTGGAGTGGAAATCCACCATGGACTCCAGGTCCCTTTGGTGGAGGGATCAGAGTTTGCTTTGCTCTTGCATGCATGCAGTCCTCTGCAGCAAAGGAAAACAAATAGTCCTTAAACCAGCTCTAAAAAGATTCTTTTAGAGTTGGTGTCAGGAGGTATAGCAGAGTAAAAGGTGACAGTGCCCTCATCACCCTTTCAACTACAAAAGAGAGGAAAAGTTCCATTACCAGGCCTTTGCATGAAACCGTGCCACAGAAATTAAGAACTTCTGTTTTGCATATTTAGTGCTACAGAATTTGCTAAAAGAAGGCAATTTCTTAGAAGCTATTAAGAAAATATCAAAATGTAACCCACACAAAGCAAATGAGGGCAGTGACCATGAGCATATCTATGATGTACATTTTGTGATGGGCACATATAATACAGGCAGAATTGCCAAACAACAATGGATTAACTTTTCTTTTAAAGATTAAAAACCAGATAAGCTTGTTCAAGAAATTTGCTGATGAAGGAGGTTCCCAGACTTCTCACTGCATGGTGGGCTCTCTATGACAGCTCCAGCAAAACAAGGCATTACTTTAGTGCAGGGAAAGTGAAAAGAAGGAAGAAAGCGCAGGCAAGCGCAAGGCTACCTTGGAGCTACAGACTTTCTGAAAGCAAAGCATTGCTGCATTTTCTTTTCTGCTGCAGAGCCCAGGGTGGCCCTCCATTTGTGTTTGATTTACCTGACTTAACTGAGACATCACAAGCAGCCACTACCCTTGAACAGAGGCCATGTGAACACAGAACTGACAGCTTCCATGGGCTGTCCGAAACACATCTTGGAGCTGGGGCTCCTGCAGCAATTACACGGTGATGAGAAATCATCTCTTGTAAACTTCAGCCCCAAGTAGCTGCTCTTAGTCCATTTGTGACAGTGTTTGTTTTCCCTGCTGTAATTTTTCAGACACTGTCATGCTCTATTTACTCACATTGCTGTGGCTTCTGGAAGACTTAATTTTAATTGATATGTTACTGTTCCAAGGTAACTCTACACCGTTATCCAAATAATATATGTGCACACATTTCTGTTATAAAGGTATCATCAGATACATGTGTTATAATATTGACTCTTCTCAAATTAAGTTTTAGGTATTTTTAATGGCAGGAAAACTACTGATATGTATTTATGGACAGAAAAGTGTAGTGCAACCTCCACCCATGCAAAAAAAAAAAAAAAAAATTATGATTTGTTCCTTAAAATCATCATTCTCCAAAACTGCTGTTTAATTAATCACTCAGTGCCCATGCTCTAGGGGTACACGTATTTCTTTTGTTTTATTGAGTAAGCTCTGAGACATCAGACACTTTATCACAATACCAGTAGGTGGAGTAATGGTAAAGCAAATATCTGCTTCAGCTATTTATATTTATAAACAGCCATTTTTAATATCTTTTGCCGAGATTTGCATGAACTAGTTGTACACATATATATGCCAGAAATATCTATACATAGATTATTTCGTACATGCACATACTTGAACGCATATAGATTAAAAGAAAATACTTAAGAGATGAAGCACTTCTTTGTCTTAAATCTAGCATTCTGTGCAGTTTCCCTCAATTTCTCTGTATTGGGTAACACATTTTGTGAGCTGTGCTACAATAAACCCTGCATTCCCGCACACTCAAAGAACTGATGGGCGCCTGAAGGGAGCCAGGACTGGCTGCAAGTCCCACGCTGGTATCGAGGTCAGTTGAGATGTGAGAGACAGCTTTGGTTAATGGTGTCATGTCCTTGCCAACCTGCAGTTGTGCAGCGTGCCCAAAGCCTTCAGCACCCTGGATAGGAGCATCATTAGCAGGACCTTTGTCCCGTGTGGGGTGGAGGGTGGCTGTCATGGGTGAATGCCCTCACGTGAAGTAAACGGTTCTATGAATTCAGCTGCTATTTTTTCCTCCTCTCCATTGCATAAAATCCTCACAGCTATTCTGGACTTCAGATAAACACTAGCAACTTGCAAGATTTTAGGTAGGTAACAGAGCAGAGCCTTAACAAGTGCTTAAGAGCTCAACAATCAGAAGAGGTCTGGGTTTTGCAGCAGCTTGGCCTCCTAAAGCAGTAATTTTAAGCCTCAAATTAAAGCCAATCCCATAGGTGCTATCAAAATATAGAAACTTCAGAAAATGAAACCAATCTGCACTGAAAGAAATAATCTCATTCGGACTGCAACCTATACTTTTTGCTCAGGCAGAATTCCTGCCAGTCAGATGCAGGGTGTTTTTTTGTTTGTTTGTTTGTTTGTTTTGTTTTTTGGTTTTTTTTGTTTGTTTGGTTTTTTTCCTTTCTGATAAAACAAGCAGGCACAAGTCCCTCAGTCAGTATAAGAAGAAAACTGCTCAGTTCTTATTAACGTCTTTTCTGAGTCACCACATTCAGATAAGAAGTGCAGTACACGTCTGCACAGCTATCTCAGAACCATGTCTGAACCATAATGAAGAAAATACATTCCCTAATTTCAGCCTTCATTTCATAAGTAAAATGCCTGAAACTGAGCTTTGATTGCATGCAAAAATTATAAAGTTGGTCAGGTTATCTCCATCATCCCTCAGCTTGGAGATTCACTAGAAAAACATACGTGCAGGAGTCTCATTTTGCTCTTAGTGGTCGTAATAAATTGTAAATACCAACACAGAAGGAAAAAAAAAGGATAAGATTTCCTCTGTAAAATGAATATAGGTCTAAAGAACTGCAAATATCAGTCTCATTATATATACTAGCAAGTATTGGTAAGGTCATTTCCCCTATCACCGTTTGTTCTATGGAGCTAGGTTGGGGTTATTAATATTAAAGCATCTCATTCTCCCCACCAAATCCACAAATGCAAGAAAACCTTTTCTCATATTAACTTTAAAATACTGAATCCATCTGTGCTACCTTATTTGGATTGCTCAAGCTCATCATAATTTTACTCCAATTCTGTTTGTAAGTTACTCATTATTCATTTAGGGTTTTTTATCCCTCCTGTATGCAGTATTCTGTAAACCAAGAGTATCTGTACTCTTGCCCCTGCTAATGCAAGCCCTGCAGTACAATCATTTTCCACCTCCCTATTTTTCTCTGGGAGAAAAGGGGATGTACAGAATAACAGATATTTCAAACTAACCACCCATTTTCTGTCAGACAAAATATAGTCATACCCCTGAAAACAAACATAACCTCGACTTATACCAGAGAAAGCAAGTGAGCAAAAGATGAGGGTAAAATATACCACAATCATTCAATAAAAAAGAGCTGGAATATTAAGGGAGTCACGAATTAGCATGTTCTCAAGAGATCACGCTTGAAATACCTGACATGTTTTGACATGTATGGAAAGAGCAAATGAGTTTGAAAGTTGAAGAAGAAAGGGAGGTTTTGCAGAGCTGTTGCCTCATTCAGGGCTGTGTTCCTTGAGCTGCTGTGCCCCTCTGGCAGCTCCTGCAGCCCTGCCAGGGAAAGGAGTCAGCCAGGGCACACCCTGCACGGGAGGGAATGTGACCCCCAGCACTGTCCTCCTTCGGCAGCCAACAAAGCAGAAGACAAGCCCTCCCAAAGATCCAAGGCAGCACAGGCAGGGGCAAGGCTGCAAGGATGAGGCCAAGGCAGAGGTGGATGAGTTGCACAGGGTTGCTGTGGCCTTTTCTCAAAAATAACCCCAGTTCACCCTCTGCACTGCTCCTTGCTGGCTGCTACGTTGGCTGTTCATTACTTCTTGCTTTGAAGCAGCAGAAAGTGTGACTGACTGGGAAAGAAAACCCCACCTTTTTCAGCAGCTGAGTGCATGAAATTCAGTTCACATCTGATCATCTGGAAAAAGGGAGCATGGAGGGGGTAAGCTCATATCACACACTGGCACTTATTCTGCTGCCTCACATCCCATATACCTGGCAGAATAGGCCCTACTACCAAAATTTCAAGCTTGTCTTTTTCAAAAGAGACAAAAGTGTCTTTCTTCCTCTTCTCCCTGTGTTTCCATCTTAATTGAGATGAAAATTGTTTTCTGCAGAGGCTTTTATTCTCATTTCGGGAGGATTTAGACTGAACAGGAATTCCCCCAATTTTCAAAATGATCACCTACTGTTACTCCAAGGTTACAAGTTGAGAGCTCAAAAAACCAGAGCTATTTTGAGAAAAATTGTATTATCTGCACTAATTTTCTAATCAATCTATGTACTTTTTATGTACTTTTCACCAGTTCATTTTTTTATCCTCCCCCTGTTCTTCTTCAGGTAGTGATTTTCATAGATTGTTTGGGAGAAGGGCATTGACCATACTGTAGTCTCCTGTCTTCTCCCAAGGAATCCTGTCCATTCCCCAATGGAATGGGGAGGGGGGGGAATCCTGTAGCATTTATGGGACGGATCTTCTCCTCTGACGACAGAAAAGATGAACCAGGTCAGTTTTGCACTCCTGCTTAATCTGACTACAGAATTTTCAGATTAGGTTCCACTTTGCCATTCACAATGATACACAGGATAAGGTAGGGAGGTCTGACATGAGGGGTTAGGGGATGATTTAGTGTGTGTATTTAGTGTATGTATTTGCCCTTTTGATTTGTTTCTTGATGTTTCCAAGCCCAGAGAGCCCCTTTACATAAATCTTATCTGATGTTGCCCATAAAGGTAAGCTCACAATGAAGCAATCCCTTCTGCTGGTGCTATTTCCTCACTGCATCCCATTTCTGTGCCTGCCTGGGGCTGGGTCTCTGTGTCGTGGTTTGCAGAATTTCATACATTACTCCCTGAGCTCAGAACCATGGAGAAAAGAGAATTCAGAAACCAAAAGGGAAGTGGGTCTTAGTCAGATTTGCTGTGAGGTAGAAATCAAGGGCAAGCTCTGGAAGCTCTTGGCAGAAAATGAGACAAGATAAAGTAAAGTGGGGGCAGAGGGGCATGAATAAAACCCAGACCTCCTCTGAGAACCTGAATATACTGCAGGTAAAAACCAATATTTAGCAGAAATGTTTTTCTTCCCTAAAAAAATCCCTGCAAAAAACTAAGAGAGACCTGCATGCAAATCTTAGGCTTACAGATTAATTCAGGTTGGAAGTGACCTTGGGAGATCACCTGCTCTGACCTCCAGCTTGAACCACAATCAGAGCTGAATCCATTCCCACTCTGCATCTCTGAACAGGCATGTCATGAATACCATATCCTCAAGCAAGCGTCCTGGTCCAAGAACAAAATAAATAAAAAATCACATCCTAAAGCAGCTTGACATCTGCAAGGTAAAGGATGCATCCAGCAGTAACTAACATAGGTATTCATTACACTATCACTTCAAAGCACAGCTTTCACATGTTAGCAGCAGCCTTCTTACAGCTTTGCCTTATCTGCAGTAGCACAAAATCTCAAGTAAAATGCAGAAAGATGAGCTACAGCAATGCTTCAGTGGTAGGGGGATCAGAGGAAACCTCAAGAAAGATGTGAGGGAAGTGTCCTTAGAGTCCTCCTAAATTTTCTATGTAGAACTGCAAGATATGCTATAGCAAGAAACAAGATTCCCCACAGAGTTCATGTAAATGAGAGCTCTAAAAATGTGTGCTGGATACCAGAGGATTTGTTCATTATTAAACTTATATTGTGTTTACCTGTGTAGCACAGGATTGAGGAAGACTTAATTGCATGCTATGTCCTTGCCCTCTGACCTTCATGTTAATTACATTTTGCTGTAGTGAGAAATAGATGCACCATTTTCTCTTATTTCCCTAGGACTTGAGACAGTTATTAATTCCTAATAAGATAGCTTTTTCCATCTGCAGAAGGCTATATTTTCTTTTCATTGCATGCACAGTACTCCCAGAAGCTTTTAATTTGCATACATTGGAGATCACTTCACCCATTTAACACTTCCAAAGTAAACTTGCTTAGAGCCACTGTGTGGCTGTGCTCTGGGGTTTAATCTCCTCCTGGTCTGTAATCATAACACCCACAGAAATTAGAAAAATGAGGAGGAGTGAGTTGTCTATATATATATATATATATATCTCCTTACACATATATTACAAGTGTGCATGAGGAGCATGGTGTCTTCACTGAGGTTCATTTTTTGAAGTGTTAAATGTAGAGGCTGATCTTCCACATGCTTCCCACTCTTCCTGTGGAGCTGTTACTGCCATGTCATGTGGCTTAGTTTCCAACAAAGATGAGGCTCTTTTAAAAGTAAAGATTTTTTTTTTTAGATCTTTAAGAATGTTCTTTTTATTTCAGATGGGATATTAACTGAAATTATATTCTACTCCCATCCTCACCTACTAGCTTAATAGTCATCACATTGCACAAATTATTTTTAATACCTTGAAAAATTCATTAAGTGAACAAAAGATCCTGACATAAGTCATAAGATTTTTTTTTCCTCAAATGTGAAGTTAATAAAAAAGGACTCCAGAATATTAAGGTCTACTTCTTAAGCCACCTGTCTTCCCATTTTAAAGAAGGGTCTTTCTGCTTATTTCCAGCAAATTTAGACACTAAGCTCTGACCAAAGGTATTATTAAATCAGAGGATTTTAACATGCGTGGACCTTCCAGCAAAAAAGGAGATTTTCAGAATAAGGGTTGTTTTCTATGTTAAGAGACTGGGCACAGAAGGCAGCAGTTAAGCTCCTTCTTAGATTTCAAGCAGAGGAAAAGCTGCCATTTATAAGAGGGCTTCAGTCCTCAGAGAAGTCTCTGCCATACAGGAAAATAAAACTGGATGGAGAGTGAGAGAAAAAGCATAGCCTTTCCCTTTCAGTATTATTCCACTGTGGAAATATCACGGTGGAAGCATAGAAAATGGAAGCATCGAAAATGGAAGCATCATACCCTGCTGGAGCCTGCAGAGGTGCTGAAATTCAGTTGTTGTCACCAATGCAGATAATTTTCTCTGAAGTGTTAAGCACAAAGAACATATTCTTGTCTTCCTCTAAGTTCAAGGCAGTTCTCCAGTGCTGGTGTACTCAGGTGGGGTTATGTCCACCTGTCCTCTGATTTTGCACACCAATGAACCAGAATTATCATCAGGCTTCCCTGTTGATAAAGAAAAAAAAACCTCACAAAACCCCAAATGCAAAAAAGTTCCTGCCTTTTTTTCTTTCCCTATTTGTCTCACCTTACAACTCCAGCAAGATTTGGCATTTGAAGGAATTGATCCAGTGAAAGCCTGCAATAACGTGGATTTGGGATGAGAGGCAATTTATGTTTTGTGATAATCACTGAGAGCAAAGCAGCAGGGTAATGGATAGATCCATTTATCCTCCCACAAACATTTCCTCCAAGTTTTCCCCAGCCCAGAGAGCCATTCTGAGATGATTTCCCACTCCCTGGTCAGTGGAAATTCAGCTTGCCTGGCCAGGAGCTGTGGGACAGGACTAGTAGAGAAGGAGCACAGCACACCCCTGGCATTGCCATGTTAGCGTAGGAAAACATATAACTACACGGAGGAGATTATATGCGGTTCTTTATTTTGCGCGCGGGGACACAGGGGCATGCAATGCCTAGATCTTGTGCCCAAAGATACAGAGTTGCTTTGTGATTTTTATAGTTTAAATTATACATATGTTAACTAACCTCCACCCCTAGATACTGATTATCTTATTCCTTAGTTACTATCTTAAATCATACTTACGCTTCTACCCTGATCTACACTTGATTTGGTTAAAACAATGCTTCTCAATTATCTCCTGGGCTGGGGTCACATTGACTCAGTTATTGCAATAGCATGGAGCTAGCGGCAAAAGCTGACGTTTGTTCCGAAGCCGGGCTGCGTCAAGCCTCACTGGTACATTTTCTACCTTCCCTCCCCCCGTACATACTTCAACTAAACCCTGCGACTAAGTTATACAGAAATTATATTTTTTAACCCTCCACCATCAGCCACACTCCCTGCACTGCTCAATCCCAATTAGTTCAAGGCCATTGTGAAATTACCAACAACAGGAATTTAGTCCATGTTGCCATTCAATATACTTGCCATGGCAAAAGAAGAAAAGAAATTACCTTTTTCTTTTTAAGGAAAAGGTCTTTCTTTTTACTGTTAAATCTGATTTATTTTGCATATAGTGTAAATATCTAAACCTGTGTTTACTTACAAAACATTGATTTTTTTTCTACTTATTTGGGATTTTCAAAGATAACTAGAGCAGTTAGAAACCAGTAGAATTCCCCACAGGTGGGCATGATTAACTCATTATGTCATATCTTATATTGCTTTTTCTCAAGTTGCTCTATATTCATCCACTCCATTTGACTGGTGTGTAACATTATCCTTTCCAGGATATCAGGGGGCAAATGCAACAGAAAACTGCTCATCCTTCCCTGGCTTGACTTGAAATCCAGTGGGCCTGAGCACATGTCTAAGTGCTGTTTCATGTGAACTGGCACCCTTCATGGCTCTAGACGTTCCATGAGCATGCATTGGTCTGACTGTGCAGAGGAGAAGTGCTGGGAAGGTTAAATAAACCGAACACATGCAAAACTTCTTTTCTCCTGTTGTGTTTCACTGCGAGAAAATGCCTCCACTTAGATGTAACCAAGCCTTTAAAAAAAGAAAAACCATGGTTGACTGATTCTGATACAGCTGTGAAAATACTTCTACAGCTCATTTTAGTAAAGGGCCCTCCATAGTTGAGGTGTTTATCCAGGCTTTACTAAACATCCCATCATAACAGCAATGGGTGATTAATAAACTCTTTGTAGCACATCCCAGACATGCACTAGAGGATAACACACAATGCACTGCAAAATAATGCTACCCATCCTTTTAACACATATTACATGTGCCCAGGTCTTTTAAACTCTATATGACTGCCATAACCATATTTGATATAGTAGAGGAGCATCTAGCAACCTAATGTGGTACAATCATGAAAATTAATTAAATCTCCTTGGTCTTTCTTCTCTGATTTCCTATTACTATAGTGATCATATTCTCATTTATGACTGAGGTGATTCACAATTGTTTTCCACTAAAACAAACAATATTCCTGTATTGCTAATCCAACAAGGTACACTAATAGCAGTTTGTTTGATTTAGCCTGATATCCATAAGAGTCTCTGAAAGGTTAGGTTCAAAAAAATTCTAAAAATCCGCATCATTTCATTATGGAAAATTAGGCTAAAGCTACCAGTTCAAATAGGCAAGAGAAAACAACCAAGTTTGATATTTGATACAGCAGCAGAACAAGTAATGTGCATATGACACACTATTACCTTTATCATCTAAGATTTCAACCTTTTTTCCTCTTTTAAATTTTTTTAATACTATTTTTAATTCATTCATGGATAGAATCATAAACTTTGCAGCTGCAGGCCTCAGCACCAGGTTAAGAATTGCATAATGATGCCAAAACTATTTCTACTTTTGTCATTTAGTGCACATAGTCTTAAATCCAAACAGGGTTGTTAAAGATTAAAAGCGGAATAAATGGTCTTAAAAAGCCAGATAAACTAAATTGTTACAGATTATACACATCTCAGTTCACAATCATTAATGGCTCTCAGAGTAAGCAATTAAAAGACAAAAATAACCTAATTAGAAAAGATTTACAGTGGGGAGTTGAATTATTTGTGCTCAGAGCAAGGCAGGATTTGATCTGAAGCACACGACAATGCACTGGCAGTGATGAGGATGACCAGGAATGTTAACAGCACATCTCTGCCCTAAACCAATCAAAATTGTGTGAAAAATAGCTGAGAACAATTTAGATATGGCATCTTGAGTATAACATCTGAGAACTTAGCTCACTTTGCATTGTCTGAACAACAGGAGTGTTTAATTATGAGCTTTCAGATATTTCTTTCGCTATACCTGTAGTATGCAAAGCAGTGAGTTTCAACAGCAATTTTCAATAAAAGCATGTATATTTATAAGCAGCCCTTATGCTATATTTGTGAAGGGAATTCTGAATAAAAGGTAACTATACTACTGGGGTTGAATGATTTCTTAGCCATCAGCAGGGAAGCTGCAAAATAATTTTGACTGAACTGAGCACTCAAGGGTAAATTCAGATTTCAGTTACCTGTGTGTAATGCCAGTGATTTGCATTCAAGAAGTTGTGGGTAGAATTTGGCCTCAAGGAAATAGCTTGTGTTAGTACCATAACCTTTGTTTTACAGGGAGTACAACATTTGGCCCAGAGGAAAAATACACCTCTTGTAAACCAGGTAAGCAAATGGGCACAAACCTGCTCAAGACATCACCAGCATAAATCAGAAATACTCTCATTTCCATTTAAAAAGAAACTAACACCGTACGAAAGAGAAATCTGCATGGTTGTTTTGATTTTGGTTTTAAAGAGGGATTTTGGATTGTACTCCTTGGATGGGTGACTACGGTCTGTCTTTTTCATTCAGATTTATTTGTAATTTACCCATTAGATGCTGATGGTTGGAATCTAAAGAGTTTATTGCTAGATTTCTTTAGTTATTACATTTTCCTGCAATCAGCTTCATTCATTCATGGCTACAGCAACACTGCCCCATGGTAATATCATCAAGATCTATGTCTTGGTTAGATATCTCAGTGAAGCCAGAAATTTTGCCTTCCAACTCCCTTCAAAAAGACCAAGTTGTGACACCATCAATATAAAACACTCAGGGAGTAGATAACCATGTCCTTAAGAACAATGTATTAAATTAACAAATGCATTCTTGAACTCTATTTCAGTTCAGGATTGCTTACATTTCTGGTAGTGCTCCTGCTCTCACCATTATCCTATTCTGCATTTTTGTGTGTTCAGTGGGTCACTTTCAGCCCAGCTTATGTCCACTGCATAAGACTATGGTGAGAAAAGCCTGAAGACCTAGGCTGAAGAATTTCAGTGTATTTTTTTTTTGCCCCTGCCTGTGGCCCACTTGCTGGTCACAGGACAGCCAAGCTGCATTAAATCTATTGTGTATTTTTATTGCTGCTTCTGGCCGGGAGGCACTGCACAAAGATGACATCCACTGCCTTGCCTTAGCCAAGGTCCATTAGGAATGAGGAACAGAAATATCCCCATGGGCACACTTCCCCTTGCTAGCATGCTGCCTAAAATTCCAACTCAAAATTTAGCTGGTATCATTGTGTTTATCACTGTTAACTACAAGTGAAATGCTTATCTAATTATGCTACCACTTCCTCCTTACTTCCTGTGGTTAAATCACCTGTAAAAAGAAATTGAAAAATAATTTGCTTATCATTCTCTAGTTTATTTTTCACACTGCTAATCTGTGCAAGCATATGACTTAACTGCCACAAGGATTTTATGCAGCCCTAAATGATGCTGTGGATATTTGTCTTCTTTCCCAACTCCAACCTGATCTACAGATAAGGCTTCAAGTACTAACACAAGGAATAATTTGGTAACCCATTTTAAACACAAAGAGGATTATAAGTTTTTCAAAGAGGTGTCATATTCAAACCAGTATGCAAAGAATGAAAATAAATCTACAAATACCATAATTATTTTGCATTAGAAAAATCTTGGGACAGCAAACAAATGGACATTTTATGTTAATAGAGATGAGGAACCATAATAGAGGGAAAAAAAACCCCACAGGAATTTTTGTTTTATTGGTCTCTTTGAAGTTGCTACTGCATTAAAAAAGAAAACAAAAATAAACCAAAACAAAAAGCAACCCAAAACACCAATAAACAAAATACTCCCAGCCAACCAACAACAACAACAAAAACAATCAAACAAAAACCCCACCAAAAAAAACCCCCAAATCAAAAAAACCTTAAACAAAACTTCAGTCCTCCTTCTACCTAGCTCAACAGAAAAACAGCAGGATGTTTTCAAGTTACATTGAAAAACCCCAAACTGGCTCAGTTTCCATAGCTTCAGTACTTGTATCAATATGATCATGAATGCCTGAACTTAGAGTAAACAGAAATGAAGTCTGCATTTTAAAATCAAAAGCAAAGCACAAAACAAATTTTACATAAAGTTTCAGCCTCAGAGACTAGGTAAATGCATGTTCCCCTGCTAAGTTTCATACCTGAGCCAAGGACATATCTTACTTTCAAACCCAAAGTAAAAATAAGCAATGTTTTTAATGAATTCAACTCATAACCATCCAGTCCCTGGGGACTGGGGAAGAATCAGTTTATCTGGTTTAGTCTATTATAAAGCTATATTATTCCCATTTGAAGGAGATGCACCTTCTGTGAGGACTCCATCTATTCATCCTTCCAGAACATGAGCATCTCTCCATTTTCACCGAGTTGCACGATTTCTCACATATGCCATGTAATACATTTCCATGGGGAGGAAAGAAAAAAAATCTACCACCAAGAATCCTGTCCTGCTGAGATGGTCATCTGTGCTCCACAAACAAGAGATCTTTGTACTTGCAGAGGTGCATAATTCAGCAGGTTTTTCTTTTGTGTACCTACCCAAATCCCACAAGCTTCACAGGCAAACAAAGCCTGTGGAAAACACTGTTTCAGCTGGCAAGAGGGCTCCAGCTTGCCAGGCTGACTGGTCCCATCAGCACACAGCACTGATCCCTGGACAGCCAAATGCAAGGTAGGCTGCAGGAATTTCTCCATGTGCAAGGAGGCAAAAGCACACTCTTGCTTTCTTCAGAGCTCCAGGAGCTAAATTAAACATTTAGTGCTCAGCTCCTGCCTGGAGAGCCCAGCACAGGGATGGGCAGCTGCTGCCTGTAATGGCACTGAGGGCACACCTCACCTCACCTCCTTCCTTGCTCTGCTGAGCCCTGGAAAATTGTAGGAGCTGGAGCTGGGTAACCTAAAAGCTGGCAGGGCACCTGTGCCTTGCAGCCCACTCACTCTGAATTCCATGGTTTTCAGCATGGCTGTTCTTTCTCCATCCTGGTCATTGATAGTTAAGTGATAATTAAGCATGAGACAAATCACTTCAAGACCAGAAAGGAAAGCTGTATATCACTTTTATCCAATACAATAAATACAATTAAAAGGAACTATTGCTGTCTCTCTTAGTTTTCCTCCATATATATCAGCTGTCATTCCTTGAGCTTTAAAGTGCTTGAATAATAAGCCTGCATGGAATTGAATTACTTCAGTAGCAAGTTGATTAGTTCCCACATCCAATAAAATGTCTGTGGTGTCTCATATATTTGGCATTTAAAGTTGTAATTAATAAGTCTTGATCATGTGCCTCTTGCAGCCACAGGTCAGTGACAACAGTGACATTCCCTTTCTCAGCAGGAAATTGAGCCTCCAAGACATTTTCCTAAGACACTTTCAATTATGATAAATTGTCAGATTTGCTTCAGTCATTTTGAGAACTACTTGAAGTATATCTTTCCAGGTAAAAGCAGTGCAAAGATATAAAGCAGAGTTGGTTGGAGTTGGTGCAAATCACATTTTGGGGAGTATTTCAGCTTTTCTAGGATCGTTATAGATTCCCGAGTGAAAGGTGTGCTTTTTCAAGTACATGTCTTTCCAACTTAATCTAGCATTTCCAATAGAGTGCCACATACCAAATTGCTTTAAATCTGTGTAGCTCCATTGATTTCAATGGTACATGTTCAATTTATCCCACACAGGGATTTGTCCCTTTAATCTAATATGTTTTAAAGGCAATCTTGCAAAGTCATTATACTCCTTTTGTTTTAATGATGTACGCAGGACATTATTATTTTTTTAATGTTATTTTTGTTAAATATCAGGACATTATTTGCTCCATTTTTCCAATTATGTTGACAGCACAACCATGAAAATACTAGCGGACATACAAGGATAGAGGTATTTTTCTGAGTTATCATCTAAAATGTGTGAGATCTAGTCCAGACAGAGGGTTGGGAAAAAAAAAAAGAAGACAAAAAGCAGTGCTATAAAAACAACAGCTACTTCTCTGGCACCCTCAGTAAAGACAAACTGGTTTTTTAACTATTTGCAAGGTTACCAAGGTCACATACATGAGTTTTAAAATAATGCTCAGCATATCGAAAAATTTAAATACTGCAGGTGAACTAAGCCTATTAATTTCTAATTACTAGTAAGAATGAAAAGTTGCATAAAAATAGGAGAGAAAATGTTGGCACTTAACATGTGTGATAAAATATGTCAAGGGGAGAGAGGGGCAGGGGAAGAGGAGGGGGGAAGCATCCTTTTTGTTGCTTCCCTTTCCTGGAACTTTGTTCAGTTACACTCTCTGATCAAGAAATGTTTCCTCTGAATTGAAGACAAATTGCTGAGAACTCTCTAATTATCAGCCTGGCTGCACACACTTAACATTTACAGTCCCACCTTGCTGTTCATGTTTGTAATGCTGCCAGACCTGACACACACACACCCCACAGCTTAGACTCCCAATACGTTACTAATTTCAAGAAGGAACAGAGTTTGGGTCTTCTTCATTTTTGTCCTAGTTTTTCTTTCACTCTTCAGGGACTTTATCAAGGTTTTTATTTCCTGACCATCAGAAGAGCTAGAAACTTATTTCAGCTAAAGTTGAAGTTTTTGTACAGCCATGTGTCTGGAGTGTTAAGAGAAAAAGGAATATGAAATATCATGAGACCTGGTGTTACTGCAATAAACAGTAAGAATTTGTAAGACGGTATGATACAACATTAAATAGCCATACTTTCCTCAAAGAGAAGAATCCCCCAAGCTCCAGGATGTGTGTTATCAGTCCTCTAAGTTTTGCAGACTTAAAACCTCAGGACAGTGAGCTCAGTGCTTTGCCCAAAACCATGGATTCCATTAAAAAGAAACAACCCAACAAATAAACAAACCAACCCAAACCCACATGGAATTAAAGATCTTTAGGTTTATCACTTGCTGACTGGTAGTCAGAAAATTCTGCACTTTGCTCTAGACCTGGAGTTGATATTCCCTGAGGAAATCCCTTGTTTCTTGCTTTAGGAGGCAGCTGTAGGTGCTGGAATGCCAAGCATTGAGAAATGGTGAGGGATGAAATCCTGTCTAGCAGAGGCTGAGTTACTGCCCCTCTGCAGAGTTCTGAAGGGCCTTCACACCCTCCTCCTGTGAGGTGGCAAGGTGTGGTGTGAAGGCCTTGCAGGTGTCACCTGCTGGTGGCAGTGACCCCAAGTGGCACTGGCGAGCTCAGGCCCAGTGGCCATGGATTATTGCCCCAGGCACAGGGGACAGAGCTGCTGTGCTCTGGACAGCACCCACAGTGGCCCCCATACCCTGGAACGGGGGAGTTCACTTGTGCAGAAGCCACTTGTGACAGCACTGGGGTGTCCTCAGGCTGGTTTCTCAGAGGGCACTAACATTTAACTCACCTGTAATAACACCTGTATTACAGCCAGAGTTTGTGCACCACTGAATAGAAAACAAAAACTTGTTCTAGGCTGAAGAGTGTCGCCAAAATTTTCTCATGTGCTAAGTACATACCAAAAATACTTTTTTTCTGCTTTTAAATCCTTCTCTCTATTTAAAACACTACATAGTGAAAATTGATTTGATGCTGCAGTCTAGCAAACAATTTTACCAGTTCCGAGAGTGTTTAAGATACCTCTTTTCTCCTCCAGATTCCACAATATATACACCCTTACTTCAGAGAGGTTGTCAAGGCACTTTATAAATGTGAACAGTAATTTATTTTGCAAATTAAAAAAAAAAGTAAGTAGTCTCATAAAACACTTTAAAAATAATTATGTTTGTATAACAAATTAGTAAGAAAAATCCAGAAAACTTGCGGGAGACTGAAACTAATTATCTCCTTGGAAACAACCAGTAAAGAACACGGACACCAACACTAAACAATTCCAAAGAAATTAAAACAACAATAAGAATATTTAGAAGGACAATTGTTCAAATAATTAAAAAGGAAATGAGATAAATATCACAAACCAAATACAATACAGAAAGCATAAAGAGCTGAAATTTAAATAAGGAAAAAATAACAAAAAACTCATTTGCTATAATAGCAGAAAACCATGAAGTATCAGTGAAATGCTGATTCTCATAAGTAAACAGACTGACTGATAAGATCCCACTTTTCTTATCTGTAGGAACTGCACCCAAAGGTGCAATCAAAGGGTTTCCTATCCTCTTGGTTTGTAATGTGCTGCTTTCTAGTTTGTAAGATTTTTATTAAATTCATATGATAATATGAACTTTTAATATTTTCTCTTTGTAACATACAGAACCTGGGAAACAATTTGTTCATGTAACTAAAGCGGTCTCCATCAACTAACTGTAAACATACACTACCTTTTGTTTAAATTTAAAAAAATCACCCACAACTTAAATCATTTCTTGAAAACAAGAAAAGGAACAATCTTCAAATTCACAGGGCTTCAAGTAAGTGTGGGAAGGAGCTGCTGAAAAATGTGAGCAGTCAAAATCTTCCCTGGCTGTTCACAAGGACTGTCCTTTCTTATAGAAGAATCCATTCCTGCTATGTCTCGGACAGACATCCCTCTCAGAACAAGCTTTGTCTACACAAAGCCATTTCAACACCCGTTTCACCCACACCAGAGGTACCTTCACCACATCAATCTTCACTCAGTGCTGTGTCAAAAAACCCCTGACTCGCCCCTATTCACCTCATTTTTCTGACTCACTGACTAGCAGGGACTGGGAATTTTACTGCAACAAGCCCATTCAATGGAAATCAAAGTGTCTCGCCTAACCCAGATGCTTTATACAGGAAAATCTTTATGTCAGTGTTTTATGTTCTCTATTTCAAAATGAAAGGAAGAATGGAGGACTTTAGAGAGAAATAGATCTGAAACAAAGCACTGTTTTGTTTTTAAACCAAACCACACCCCTTTATTTTGGACTGGATTCACCAATATTCGCTTTCCCAGAGCTGCCAGGACACCTCACCGGAGAAATTTGCTCGTTCTAGAGCTCACCTTTTCCCTTCAGGTACCTTTATTGAGCTCCAGCTACATTCCCACACCACAGCAACCCCTCCAATTAAACTCTTAAACTCATTGTCTGACTCATTAGACTTTAGTGCCTGAGAGATTATGCAGTTTAAGCCCAAATCTGAGCCAAAATAGACAAGGAGTTGAGTTTTAGTTTTCACGAGGCACTGGCCCCAATC
Source organism: Cisticola juncidis (assembly GCA_013400215.1). Taxonomy (NCBI): domain Eukaryota; kingdom Metazoa; phylum Chordata; class Aves; order Passeriformes; family Cisticolidae; genus Cisticola; species Cisticola juncidis. Next base: position 626,702 of record VXBR01003923.1, on the reverse strand, counting down.
TAGCAGGCACAGTGCAACATCCAGCCTAAACATTGTTGAAAGTTTAATTTATTTTTAGAGTTTTCCACTCTAACATAATTCTATTTTCCTCTTAATCCAGGGAAAAAAAAAACACAAACACAACAAAAACCAAAGTTTAAAAAAAAAAAAAAAAAAAAAAAAAAAAAAAAAAAAAAAAAAAAAAAAAAAAAAAAAAAAAAAAAAAAAAAAAATAAAAAAAAAAAAAAAAAAAAAAAAAAAAAAAAAAGATGAGATTTCAAAAGAAGATCACGATTTTCAAGCTCCTTCACCTGAGTTTGGGAGCCATCCAACTTTTATGCTCCTAAAGCAGACCACAATATCCCTTAGTACACCCATCCTTTTCCATCCCATTGTCCTTCCCAAATGTACCCTTTGTCATCTCTCCTATCCCAGCAGGAATTCCTGGGGGTTGAGCAGCCACAGGCAGCAGCTACAGCACCTCAGCCCAAGTTAGGGCTCTAAGTCAAAAGCAGAGGTACAAATCTTGGCCTGCTGGGAGAGAAGGGAAACTGTTCCCCCGCTGAAGATTTGGGAAGATGAGGAGCAAGAAGGAGCTGGAGGACAAGGCAAACTCTTAGAGGTACTTGCTCGGCAGGGAAGCAGATGTGCTCTGGGCCGAACCTCAGCTGGGTGCAGCACGAAGAGGAACCGGCACAAAGAAGAGGCAGGAAGGATGAAGTAATTGCTGATCTTTACAAGCCCTATGTAAAATACCATTCATGATGGTGGTGACAGTCACTTTCTGCAGACAGGCACAAAGGGCTTTTTCTTCCATGGCACTCTGACAGTTTAAGCAGGAAGAGAGAGGTGGCTAGTGGAAGCAAATTGTCAGCAATCTGTCACCAAAGAGCAGATTGCTTTTCCCCTCCCGAATTTTCCCTCCTGAGTTAAGATTAGTCTCTATTGAAACCCAGAGTTCTGTTCATCACTGGCCAGCACCCACAGAGATGAAATTTCTTTATCAGATCTCTCTAAATAACTAGTTGAAGCTCAAATCACTCTGACCTTAGGAAGAGGAGGAGCGGTCACTGGCAAATTCCAAAGAACAAAGCACGCTGTAAAATAAAGCTCTGTAACGAAAAATCATTAAAGCTATTTTTCTGCATGCAGGCTGCTGTAGCACAAATTCAACCCAATGCAATCACAAGGGAATTAAGGCAAATAAAATTATTGTAAATAAATTACTAGTCCTAAAACTACTTCGATTAGTCTATATTTAGCTACATGTACAACAACAGAAATTAATCTGAGAAGAAAAGATTCAGTTACACATGAAATCTGTTGCAGAGTACCAGGAGTCTCTGAAAGCAAAGGAAAGTCTCCTTTGTTTTATTTGACTTTGTTTTAATAATCACTTTGCTGTTTACCCAGGTATAATGTAATTTTCTTTGCAGAATACCATGATCCATGTGGAAAACAGAAATGTCTCCTAATTATTTCCTTCTAAAAGCAAACAAGAGAATGAAATATCTTGGGTAATTTAATTTGAAAAATGCCAAGAAAGTTTGTTCTCTTTATAGCCAAAGTTAAGGCAAATTACTTTGGTGAGGGCTGAAATAGGGGGTGGGAGGAATGCAGGTTTCCACTTAATTTCCAGGTGCACACACACTTTTGTCTTTAGTTGTCAAAAGGCGGCCTTTCTATGAGAGGATACAACAAACAGATGAAATAAAAGCAAAGCCTCTGTCACGGGAGCTCTGCCTTTGTTCTCTATTTCTGCAATGCCCAGAACACTGAAGCTTGGTCTTCTAAGTCAGATATAAATAAACATGGAAGGAAATGAAAGAATAACACAAAAGAAATCAAATACATGGGTAACTTGAAAGAAGGGATAAAGTTGTATTTATGCTGTTTAACCCTTACTTATCTAGCTTGTGATGCTGCCTTAGGGAAACAAGACATCTCATTACAAGTCAGCAATATTTGCAATAGTCTTCTTTGCAGCATGGTAGCACTGATGGAACATTAAACTCACATATATTTATATAGCAATCACACTCTGTAGCACAACAGCAGTTTCTCCCTGTGGAGCATGGCTCACTTTCACACAGAGGAACCTAGGAGAGCCCTGATCAATATGTAGATCAATACTTTGAAATTATCAAAATATTGACAAGCAATCATTTGTGCATGCCAGTGACCACGGCAGCCTTTGATATTTATATATAGGATCCAGAAACCCAAAATAGCTCCTTGATCTCTAGGACAAGAATGAAAGCAAGGTGCCAGCTCACCTGCAGGTCGGGTCCCTGTTGGTGGCTGATGAGCTGCTGCCCACCCAGCCCAGCCCAGCCCCCTCTACAAATGTTGTGCCTCAGTGCCAGGACCCTGCAATGCTGGATCAGAACCTTTCAGCACAGCACAACAGCGGACACTTTTCTCCCAAAAGTTCCTGTTCTTATCCCTTTCAACAGAACCACAACAGGCACAAAATAAAAAGTCAGCAATTTTCCTGGATGGATAAAGCTTCAACAGCAGTGACAACATTCTCTTGGAAGTGATCCACCATCCATGGAAACAAGACAACACTGAAACTTGCCTAGGTGTCTTGTGTACACAGGTATTTGAGTGGTGCATAACAACATGTGGCAATTAGATACAGTGCCTAAGTACAGATCTGAGCAGCCTGCTAACCACGGTGTGTGGTGATGAAGGAAGGAAAAAGGTGCTCGAAGCACAGTCACTCCAGTTCCATTGCACAGGGAACACCATGAACTGAAGGTGTGTGAGGTGGACAAACATGTAGTAGATTCAGTATTTATTAGATTGTCATTTTCCAATTGGAAATAGCAGAAAGAATTAATGGGATAGCCACAGTCTTCTGCATATCTAGTATCAGAGTATCTCAAGCAGCATTTTCAGATCTTGCTGCACTCTTACAGGAAAAAAACCATGAAAAGGTAGACAAGAGAATGAAAGCTGGCTGCCTTCAGAGAGGTATGTAGATGCTTTCTTGAAAGAATGGCAGGAAAATTTTGCCAGGCAATTGTACCAATATTGCTAAGAGCAGAGCTACAGAATAAAAATGTATTGGTATTGTGATTTTACAATGTCATGTTCCCTGACTGAGAAATGCATTTACAACATGCAGAAGAGGTGGAAAGAGGCAGAATAATATCTCCGATTTCTTCAGATGACTGGAAATATACAGAAAGCAAAGGTTAAAATGTTACAGTGTCTTTTTTTTTTTCCTGTGGAGGAAGCTGGCAGAGGCACTTTTGTTGTTGGTACAATTGCTGATCTACAACTGACATGAAGTTCCAATGGAGTTATTCCCAAATCATCCATGTGCAAAGGAAGCATCTGTGTTCTGTTTTCACCAGACCACAGGGCTAGCAAGCGAGACTCCAAAGAAGGGAAATGCTACAGCAATATCACTTTGCATTGAACACAACAAGGCAATTTCAGAAGACAGCAAGCCTGATATTAGTTCATATCATAATCAAAGCAAATCAAGTGTGGACAATTTGGATCACCTCACCAGGCTTTAGACACACAGGAGGAAAATTTGGTGGTAGCCAGTGGTAATATGATTCTGATGTGCTGTGCTGAATGGCTACATTTGTCATTTAACATTCAGAGTTCCCAGACTCGGATTCTGCAATGTCCTCTGATTGCTGATTGTTTCTGGAGAAGTAGTCAACAACTTAGCTAAATAAATGATAATACAGTGGCTTTTCAATCTACAGTTTGTATTGGATTTCAAGCATTTGAGATGGAAATACCAACCTGCTTGCAGCTGCTGCTCTTGTTGAACAGGAGAGATCAACAAAGAATCAATCCTGGCACTTGTCACCACACAGTAACAACAAAAAAGTGAAAATGTACATCCAAGTGTTGCATTAAAAAACAAAATCATGCACCAAAAAAAAAAAAAAAAAAAAAAAAAAAAAAAAAAAAAAAAAAAATCCTGAATCACAAAAACAGTGCAACATGAATGGCTGTATGACACAGCCACAAAATCTCTTATATAGGAGAAAAAAACATGACAGGTATAAAATGTATGTCTCTGCATTGATCCCAGATAAAAACAAAGAGAATTAGATAATTATTTTTGGCCTATGGCTAAAGCATAAGAGTATAACTAATCACAATAAAATACTCTATGCAAGAAAAAGAACCATGGAGAGAAATTAAGACAGGCACATAAGAGATGAGAGAAGTGGGTGATAAAAGAAAGAAAGGGTAAATCAAAACCCCTCACACAGATCTTTTAGCTCAGCAAATTTAATGAACATCTTGGAGTTTTCTAAATTTACCAAAGAAGTGCTGCTGAACATCTGAGTTGAAAAATCTTCTAAGCTGAGCATAAGAATTACAGACCTAAACAGTGTGAAAGATGTAGCATAGGAAGCCAACAAAAATTCAACAAAATGCAAACTGAGTCCTGTAAGGAGCTGCTAAATGGAGCTGGAAGCTTGATGAGATGGCTGCAGCACAAGAGTCTTAATCTGTATTTGCTGATGCAAGTCTTGAATTCTGAGTGGTGGAGTGTCAGATCACTTGTCTGGCTCTTTTGAAATTCCCACTACCAGCCTGGGGGCCTCTGATCAGGCAGGGAATGGCATTTCTCTCACTGAATCACTAGTCCAAAGACCCATGATCCTGTCAGGGGCTGGAAGGGGCTGCTGCTGATGGAAGACCTGTTTGCATTAAGAAATCCAGCAATTTTCCCTCAGAATAGATACACTGGCCCAAATGCTCCGGCTAAGTGCGAGTTCCACTGCACTTTTCCCACCTCAGTTTTCCCTGTGGTTTTAATTGAAAGCTGTATTGCTTACTGTCCATCCTAAAATATTGACTGATTCTGCTGTGCCTTGCTGGACAGCTGCTGTGCTGTGGCCCAGAGGTAATTGATGGAGAGATCCCCCTGTTCCCCACGCTGGCTGCTCCACTGGGGAACAGAATGTCTTGCTTAATGCCTGCAGAGCACTCCGAGATCCTTAAATGAAAGGCATAAGAGCACAAAATACCATCATCATTAGCTGTAAGGGCCACTGCAGAGCAATGGAAAAATATTCCTTTTCCTTGCCCATCTGGGGTTTTGCACACTGCCTAAGCAGTGCTCCCATCCCCTGCCAGCTCGGAGAGCAAGAGATCAAATCTGTGCCTCTGGCATAATAGTGCAGAGTGCTAATTACAGAACTACCATGAAGCATCTGCTGTAATGCATAACTATAATTCCTTGGCGTGCACAAATACAGCACCTCTGTGCTCAGAGGACAGTGCTGGAAGCGAGTCTTGGGGCTCAGAGCGTGAGTGGCCCTGGGGGGAGGGTCCTGGGGTCCAGCTGAAGGGAGGCAGAGGAACAGGGAAAGCCAGCAACCACTGCTGCATTCCCTTGGTGCAAAAGAGTCACAGCTGCAGGCTCTGCACTCACAGAAACGCAGCAGCACAGCTCTGGAAGCTGCCCCCTTTCCCTTCCCCGAGCAAGGTCAAAGAGCCAAAAGGGAAGTAGGGCTCTGCTGAGGAATGTACAGAAAGAAACCTTTTCACAGCCCTAGGTCATCCAGAATTCATTGTTTGAGGGACACTGAGGAGCCTCACCCTGACAGGGGATGTCTCGGAGAGGTTTGGTAGGAATTAGTCTTCACCAAGGCACAACCTCTCCAAGAATTCCCACAGCCGGGCATTCCTCATTGCCACTGCACAGACGTGTATAAATAGGATGCCTTTGCACCAAAAATAATGCTGGCATGCACAAAATGCACATTAAGAAATCTGTTCATATTTGTTTGGAAAAGGATAATCTTGATTCATGCAGTCAGCAGTTACTGAATGCAGGGACCAAGAGTACTCACACACCAAATAGGATGTTTTCTTGGTTTTAGGGTTGGAGGGATGTAGATCCCATTCCTTCCAATACAGCTCTCTGTTTTAAAGGACTTAGAAGGCCTGTCTAAAAACTCATCCAATGTATCAAGCTCATAAACTGGAAGAAGATCTCCATCAGAATGCAGTCTCCAGGAGAGTCATCAAGGGCTTTCTTATTCCCAGCTGATGTGCATGGATTTGAAAATGTGACACAGAATGTGCCTGCACTCTGCACCAGGGCCACAGGCAGAAATTATCTGCTGGAAACTTTTTGTTTGTATGAAACTTCTCTATGCTGCAGCCTTGATGTGTCAAAATACATGCTTCATTCAGTGCCTGCAGGAAACACATGTCCTAGCCTATGACACCTCTCTTTTCATCAAAGAAGAAACACTTACAGCAATCATTACTATTATTTTAAATAGTGTCACATTTTAAGTATCAACACTAAACAGGAACTAAACCTGGACTCTGCTTTGCAAGAAAATCAGGGACAAATAAAACCATTCATTCCACAATACCAATTTATGGGATGGCATGACTAACCCTGAAGACAATAAGGTCAACAACAACCCACAATAATAAAAAAAACTAACAAAACCAAACAAACAACCCCCCCAAAACCCCTAACAAACAAAAAACCCCAACAAAACAAAAACAAATCACAAAATGACTCTGCAGTTACCCTGTGAGAAAATTCTGTGAAAAATGCTAAAGTGAACCAAGTGGTCCTGTTAAAATCTTTAAAGCAAAAACAGAAATGTAAGCACTCATCCATGCACAATGGCCTAAGAGGAAGTATATATGAAAGACTCAACAGCCTGAAATGGATAAAGGGAGGTGAAACACTGCTTTTGATACAAGACCAATCAGGGAAATTACAAGTTTCTTTCTGTGTGCTGAGTTTCTTGGATTTGTTTTGTCTGCACAGAAACACCTTTAGCAATTCAGTATTGAAATAAGAAGCTTCCTCAAAGGCAAAATGAAGCATCAAACAAGACTGGCACCCAGAGAGTGGGTGGGCACCAAACAGGTTCCCCAGGACAGTGGTCACAGTACGAATCCTTCAAGAAGCATTTGGACAATCAGGTACAGGGTCTGATCCTTGGGGTGTGCTGTGCAGGACGAGGGGTTGGACTCATTGATCCTGGCAGGTCCCATCAACTCAGAATTTCCTATGATTTTATATGTTCTAATATCTCTGCTGGTTATAACAGATTCATCTGAAAAGTGTAACTACCAAAATTCTACCTATGAAATGTGAGGAGCACACCAGACCCCTATAACTGCATTGCACTCTCAGGGCATTTAGAAGGGATGCATTCTGGGAAAATTTCAATAAAAGGTTGAAACTGCAAATAAAGTAAATATTAGTTTTCTCTGGTTGCTACAGAACCGTTTATTATTTTCATTCTTGTCTCAAATTTATTTTCACTTGAGGAATGTTAGGTTCTTCTCTTTGTACGAGGCAAAATAATATTCTTTAGTAAAAGGTCTTTATCAACATAGAACTGTGGGTCTACTAAATGTTTTTACCATTCAAATCAAAAGTATTTAGAATAGACGTCATCTTCTTTAGGATTAAAAAAAGGCTGCAGCACTAATGAATCAAAGTCAGTAAAAAGCACTGGAAGAAAGTATTAAAATACAAATACATTTTTGTGCTTTTCTCAGAGGTGATGACTAGTGCTTCCTGAACACTTCTGAGTTTATTCTGCTGACCTAAAGGTCCTTCTCTTCCATCTTTTAATATTAGATTTTGGGAGATTCAATTGACCACAGCGCTCCATTGCCTAAATCAATCAGCAACATAACATGAAAGAAGTCAAGAGAAAAAAAAGTATTTTAAAAGGTGTTGCTTCCATTAAATCAAGAGATAAAGAAATTTATTACTTATATCCTCATCACTTACACAATTCTACTGAAGACTGCTTATGATGGTACATGTGTGTACATGAGAAAAATCAAGAAAGTTAAAAGATCTTGTCTTACAGAAATATATGTGGGAAATGCATCTGGAAATTGCCTTTGGGACTGTATAGATTTAGAGATGTTACTGTGTTACTTACTCTTTTTTAAATTAACCAGTGATATGAAGTTTTTCCAAACAGGCTGGGAGTAGAATGGCTTGAGAGGAGCTCTGACTGGGGGTGTTGGTTGATGAGGACCTCACCAGGAGCTGGCAGTGTGTGCCCACAGCCCAGACACCCAAAAAGATCCTGGGCTGCATCCAAAGCAGCTTGGCCAGCACGTGAGGGAGGGGATTCTGCCCCTCTGCTCTTCCATGAGTCCCCAGCTACAGTGCTGCACCCAGCTCTGGGATCCTCACCAAAGCAAAGGCATGGGGCTGCTGTGGTGGACATAAAAGCAATCTGAGCACTGGAGCACCTCTGCTATGAACACAGGCTGAGAGTTGGGGCTGCTCAGCCTAGAGGAGAGAAGGCTCCATGGAGACCTCACTGCAGCCTTCCAGGGCCTAAGGAGGAGTTACAACAAAGCTAGGGAGGAGCCTTTTCCAAGGAGGGACTGGATTCAAGGGAGGGATAGCCTTAGGCTAAAAGACGGTAGATTTAGATTACATAGCAGGAAGAAATTCGTTCCCATAAGGCTGGTGAGGCACTGAGACAGTTTGCCCAGAGAAGCCAGGGATGCCCCATCCCTGGAAATGTTCTTAGGCCAGGCTGGATTGAGCTTGGAAAACACTGCTCTAGTGGGAGTTGTCTCTGCCTAAAGCAGGAGTGTTGGAAGTAAATAACTTTTAGGGTCCCTTCAAACCCAAACTGTTCTGGGATCCCATGATATGAAAAAAAAAATACTCAGAAGAGAAATAAGAGCAGCCTATTAGATGGCAGTGCTAGAATTGAGGGAGAAAAAAAGAAAAGGAAAAACATGTAATTGTTTAAAGTATCTTATAGGATCTCTGCTTGGCAACATGATCTCAAAGCCTTAAGGCCACAGACCATATTTTGCTTCAGGTCTTTGGTATTCTTCCAGACACAAGGAATTTATCAAAGCCTGCAGAAACTGTATAAGCAGCTTGACACTGAATCCTGTGAGCTGCTGAGTATTAAGGGAGATCAGTACATCCCTTAAAGTTACTTTTGAGAATTCTTGATTTTCTTTACGGAACACAGAGGAAAGTTGAGTGATTTAAATACAATTCCATTCGGCAAGAATAAAAGCAGATAAATAGAGAGTAATTTGGGACTGAAAATTGAAAAATTAACTGTTCTTAGAAACACAAGTTTTGAGAAGGACAAAGAAAATTAGCGTAGTAAATTTGATAAGAATTGTAAAATACTCAGAGAACTGGTAGATCACCCATCCACAGGGATGAGATAAGCCTCAAGAAATTCTGGAGAGCTAATAATTCCTTCAAGAAATTATAGCAAAAGCACAAGCCCAATATAAAGAAGGGACGTAAAATTTAATTAGACCCCTGTTGTGTAAATCAAAAGTTCTTCATTGACTTCATTTTAGACAAAACTACACAAGATTGCTAAGGATGGTTTAAAAAGAAGAGCTTTAATACGTAGGGGGAATGTGAAGCACAGCTTACTAGCAAAGAATGTAAAAGGTAACAAAAATCATCATAGAATACACTAACGTGAGGTTAAAAAACAAACAAAAATATTGTCCTTTTCATAGTGAGGATGGCCACAGAGCTGAGTACTGCATGCCTTCTTGGCTGTCAGTCTTCACTAAAAAAATGATTCACAATTGAAATTGGCAGCAAAAAGGTAGAAAAGGGAATAAACAGCTCAGAGAGACTTATGATTTGCTTTCAGATTCCATGAGCCTGATAAACTTCATTTTGGGGAATTTAAAACATCTGAAAGTTGTTCCTTAAAACATCTTTAAGATATTAAAACATCTGAAGAACTTTCCCATTAATGGCTGCTCTTCCAGGATTTCTGGAAAATGGCACAGGTCCAGAAAACTAGAAGAGATCAAATATGAAATGTATTTCTGAGATAGAAATGAAAAATGGTAGAAATTACATATCAGTCACCTTAACCTATTACCTGAAAGCCTATCAGCACAATCAAACAAATTTTAAGATCTAGCAAGGGAAACAAGGACAAGGGAAATTGGGAAGAACAATTCTTATCAAACCTATCCAGCCTCTTTATCTGGTAACATAACAGGTCTTCTGACCTTAACTTCTGACAGGGAGAGTGGTCAATCATGCACTGACTCTGTGCTGCTTGTGGGGAAGTAGTCACAGGAAACACCAAGAAATTATTTTGTGTGTATATATATATATATGAGGGCCTTTTTTGTTCCCCTTGAGAATGGCTTTCTACACAGACAGGTACAGTTAATTTTAAAAAAAAAAAAGCTTGCGCAAGCTCAGCCTGGAGAGCAACCTGCTAAAAAAGCCAGACAAGTACTTGGTATTAGAGTGGATCACGGAGGGAGCACAAATCAAAAATGCCATTCTCTAGCAGAAAAAGGTGGACATAGATTAGAGACAGGATTAGAGACAACAGCATGAGCTGCACTGCTTCTGTCTTCCCCAGCTTTCACCAGTTTTGCTGGAGCAATGGATTCAGCTTTGGGTATCTCCCAACAAAAGAACTGTGGGCTGATTTCAGAGATTGCTGAGGATCAGATGTCTGACTCATGACCTACAAGGAAAGGCCACAGAAACTGGGGTTGCTAACTGAAAAAGTCTTCAAGTAAATTACAGGCTTTTGCAAGGAGAGAAGGATAATTTATCCTCTGTGTCCACAAACGCAAAAACAAGAAACAACAGGTTGAAACTGCAGCCAGGGAAATCCACTTTCCATCACCAGAATTTTTTAAGAACAGGCAAGAGAAGCATTTTTCAGCAAATGCAGACAAACTTTGTCTTGTCATTTTCTGCACTGTCTTCCCTCAGGGCATCCTGAAATCCCTTTAAAACCTATAATCTATGATTTGAAGTCAGTTCCCTGCCCATTCAAAGAATTTACTACAGAACCCACAGTATTTCCCTTTGCTACCCTGAAAAGCTGTGATGGAAATACTTTTCAAAAGGCTATATTTTTTGGTAACTGCTCCAATTAGTATGATTGTCAGATATGAGTAAGACAGGATTTGCTGGAGTGATTTGGGTCATGGTCTGTTTATGATAAGGCTTTCCACTTCCACTATGACATTTACCAGCTGAGAAAAACCTAAAAATTTCATAAAAATAATACTAATGAAAAAAGAGTAAAAAATAGCAGCATTTTTCAAACATTAACCGTATTTGCCTCAGAATGATTTTTGTCTCTTACAAAAGCAAAAGGCAAAGTTATCTGTTGCAGGAAATAGCTTATAATCAAAGAAATTTCCTCTTTTCTTATTAATTGATTAAAATCTCCTGTATTCTACCTTGTGGTAATCACCACACAGTCCTTGGTATTTTACTCAGTCACTGAGATATTGTCTAAATGGGAATATATTTACTCTTTCCTATCACTTAGGTTAAAGCAATACCCAAGTGTTTGGGTTTGATTTTGTTTGATGGGTTTTTAAAAACTATTCATATGCAGAATCCTAAGACATGGCCACCCAGAGCATACCACCACTGACTACCAAGAGATCTGGCAAACAGAACTAAATCAAATTTACAAGGAATGAAAAAATAAAAACAGACCATACGAAACAGTCTACTAAATCACTCATGACATTTCCTTGTGTGAAATGCTGCATTCACAGCTGCTAAATATTCTAAATTTCCTCCACCCTCCCCTGGAGGTTTTCTCAATACACTTGGGAAACATCTCAAAAGTATATATCCAAAATAACTTTTACCTGAAAGAAAAAAACACCTTAAGAGTTGGCTCTCTACACAAGAAGGAGCAGCTTTCATACAAGAGCAGATACTGTGTCCATGCTTTTTAAAGAAATCCTGAATTTAAAGATTTGGGACAAATTTCTCACATGCAATGTTTTCTTAAAAGATGAAGAGAATATACAATCAGTAATATCAGCATAAAACTCCTTCCAAGTACCTCCTTCCATAAATGTTATACAAAGATGACCCTTTCAGTTTATCCACAAACACACAACATCCCTAAAAATGTATTGCATTAATCTATGCATGAAATTTACTTGAAGCAATACAATTCCACAAACCTTCAGAAGTACTTCAACGAAACAAAAAAATCCCACTTAACTGTAACAAAATATTGTGTTCAATGGAAATTAAATCTATTCTGATGATACTGTCAGTTATAAGTCAGCTGTACAAGAGGACTCCATGACGGAAAATTTCTGGAAAATTTCTCACCCTCCACTACTGAAATGCAGGTTTTTGGGGAAGAGATCCTGCAAATGGTGCACTCCTAACAATCTCCATTTCCTGTAATCAGCTCTTCAGCTGGTCATTCCTACCAGAACAAAAGGATCCATCAGGATTCAGAGACTGTGCCTCCTGCCCATCAACTCCCAGAGCAGTACTGCCATGAGGATGTCTCTAACAAGGGAAAAAAAAAGAAAACACCAAACCAAACCAAACCCCCACCCAACTCCATTCTTCTGCTACTGCTGTACCTCACTGGATCTTATGGCACGGAATGTTTGCTGGAATGCAAAGGCATAAAAGATCAGCAGGACTGCACAGGTGCTGACAGCTGGACTGGGGTGAGATAATGTGAAAATTTGTGAAACTGCTGGTGGAAAAACACTGGAAAATTCTGACAGAAGAATATATTATCTGAAAGAGTGTGCTTGTTGAAACAGTGAGTGACAGGATTGCTAAGGAGAATTAGATGGCTGGGTCACTGACCAAACCAAGGGAAAGTTTCATGGTGATAGAATTACACATGACTAATGTGGGGATGGGAATGGAATTTGCTCAAGGGGAACAGTGCAACACTAGCAGGAAATTTTGGAAGACGGCAATGGCACACACCTGTTCAAGTTGCAGGCTCAGAAAAACACCAACCAACAATTTATTATTTATATAGATGAAGCCAATAACCCAGAGGTACTCTGATTAAAATAAATTTGCAATGAATGTCTAGCCTCAAGAAATTGTAGACGACAAAGAGATGAAGACTGATCTGACTGCTTCAAGAAGGTGGAAGTATCAAACAGAAAAGAGAGACCAGTTGTGCCAGAACATTTGCTGGCTGTGGGGCTCCATTGACTCTTATAATGATTCCAACTCCTGTTGGAACTTCCAAGTGAGAAAGCAGCAGATGTCCTGATTTAGTTGCAAAAATCAGGCATATGAGAAAGAACAAGTACACAAAGAACCTGTGCTTGCTCTGAGACAGAGGAAATGAGAAAAGCTCTGAGCTGGGGACTGTGCTGGTGCTAAAGGTGGTTTGCTTTGTTAGCCCCTCTATGATGGAAATGGTGGGTGATGGCAGAAAAAAATTTGAAAGACTCAAGAAAAGATGACGAGATATCAGAATTAAGATTAAATGTGACAGGGAAAATGGCAGAGACAGGAATAAAAAAAGAGTTGAGAAGAAGATGCAAATAGGAACTGACAGAGAGGAGCTTCTCTGGGATCATAAATGAGGTTCTTGGAAAGCAGTGTGGCACTCACTGGGCTGGAGACACTGAATTACAGGATTATACCCCAGAACTCAGCACCACAGAATCCTCTCCCAGCTACCCAAGCAGCTCTAGATTTATGAACCTCTACAGCTTCCTGCCTTTCTTAGCTTGTCCTTGTAAAAGCATTGAAGTCAGTGATGAATGGAATATCAACCAAACTCTCCCTCTTCTTGTCTTTTCATTTCTCATTAAATTAGAGAGAAAATGTAAATGTTATTTTCTCTCTCATTTCACCAGTTGTTGACAAGTCAGCAGCTGACAGTGAGAAGACTTCATTCAGAGCTTTGTGCTCTTGCTTCTGAAGCCAACATCCTTCACAGGTGCTACAGGGAACAATTCAGATTGCAGCCCCTTTTCAGTCAATGAGTGCTACAACCCTTGCCCACGGAACACAAAGGAAAAACTAAAAATGAAAGGCAAGAGGGTGTTTTGGGACAGCATTTCTTTTCAGAGTTTGGAAGTGTTCTATGCTAAGTTCATAAAAGGGCAAACCTTTCCTACAACAGTTTTGAGAACTTGAACATGGAAACTCTGGAAACAGAAAGAGAAAAATTGTGAAGTTGCACATGAAGTTTGCTTTGCATAATTCAAAGAAAACCTTGGTGAATGCTTCTGTTTCTCAAGGTGAGAACAGGTTTTGGCTTACTCAGCCTTCAGTAGGTTTCCATATTTCACCATTTTGTTACTGAGTGTGACTAAAAATACTAAAACTGCTCAAATACAGAAGGCAGATGGTTCTAGGTCCAGTTATTGAACAAAAGAGGTACAGGAGAGATGCAATTTATAAAACACAAAGACCATGCTCATCTTTGCTTCATCTTGTTTTTTCCTGTATTTCATCAGGTCTTTTGCCACAGAAATAAAAGAAATGGACACCACCTCTGTGGTTCTTCTATTTCAGTACATTTTTGAGGCAGGAAAAATAAATGGTATGAGACAGGACATTTCATTCAGCTAGCTACCTCCATTTTCACAGAGGTGGGATCATACATTTAGGCATGTAATTTCAGATCAAGCATTCTCATATCCATTTATCATTTTAAGGAGTCCAGGATTCATTCAATGTCATTACTCTCAGCCTCAGGACTGAGGTTTGCATGATGCCCTAACTCTCCCCCCTGCTTCCCTCTAACAATCACACACTACAGAGGGTTTTAAAAGAGGTAAAAAAACTCATCCTTCCCAAAGCAAAATTCAACACTTGCAAAAGAGTGCCAGATTTGATTTATTGGAGTGCAGCCTGAGTCAACCACAGGGCACAGATTTCTTTAGCAGGCTTTATTTTAGAAGATATGGTGCTGGGCTCTGCTGTTGTCTCTTTCACTGTGCAGTGCTTCAAGTAGTGCACACAGCTACAGCAAATTATATTTTTTGTTTCACTGGTTTTCAGTTTAAAACAACCCCACTCAGAATTCAGCAGGAGCAGGAGAGATCCATCACCTCCTGCAGTCTCACACCGAGGATCTTGGTCCCAGGGGAGATGCCTGACCCTTCCAGCATCATGAGCAAACTCATCACTGCTTCTGCAAAACACCTCCCCTGGCAAGACCAGGGAACACTTGCTTTTTGTTAGAGCTCTGGGTCTGCCTTGCCCAGCATAGGGACATTACTCTTACATCTATGAAGATGCTGAAAAAATGTCACCTGGAGGAGATTAAATCCTCCTATTGCTAAGCAAGCGATTTCCCAAGGTGATGGAGCTGGGAATATCTGGGTGCCACCCTGTGCTGGGCAAGCCCTCTAAGAATGTTTTCTGACCTTGACTAGAAACTATGTGGTCTTTTTTTGTCTTTTTCTATTTGTCTCTCTTGTGTAAAGTTTCCTCTCTGGAAGGTCTGCTCCTGTGATGAAGCACATGGAGTGACATTCTGCTACCATCAAAGCCAACAGCAAAACTCTCAGTGGTTAATTAGAATTGGCATTTAGTTTAATTTTTACTTTACTTCTTAGTAGAGTAACACACTAGTTCTCCAGGGATAGGGAGGGCAGGGAACACAAAACTCCAAGTTACAGATACTTACACTCTCTACGTACTGCACAGTTTGGCAACAAGCAAAATTTAACTCCTATTTCCCTTCATTTTACATTCCATCATGCCCTTCAAATGTATTTCATCTTTTGCTGCTTTGGGGATTGGGCGTGTTTTTTGTTGCCTCTATTTTTTTCTCCTTTTTTCGGAATGCCAAACCACTTTTAAACAATTATAAAGGCCCTTGAAGAGTGAGGCCCTTTATCTTTGCACACAATTAATATAACACAGGTTCCTTTCCTGTGCAGCTGGAGGCACCCACTTAGAAGTGAGAGTGGCTCATTCTCTGCCAGCCAGTTCTCAGCCAAGAATCTAACAAAAGGAAATAATTTTTGTGTTTGTCTGAAGTGTTATTCCCCATGTTGTATCATATATTCATGTATAAGACCAAAAGAGGACAAACCCCACCCCAGGGAAGTAAAAAGTAATGTTTTCACAGTTCTACCTCTCCCCAGGAATTGCACACTGATTATTACAGAAAAACATATCAAGAGCCTAAATACTACAGCAGGGAGTCAAGCTGAGGAAAAAAAAAATCTTTCTACTGCCCACACACCCTTTTTTCTGCTCCAGGGGCATGAACACCTACTGCTGCTGGCTGGGAAAAGAAGGGATATGGGAATGAAATAGAAGCTGTGGGATGAAACAAGCAACTCTCCCACTTTAGCCACTGAAGTGATGCTGCACTCAAGAGATGCGAGGCAGCTGCAGAGAGCCCCGCAGGTCCCTGCTGCCCTCTCCCCTCACCCCTGAGCCCTCCCACAGCTCCTCATGGGGGTTGCGGATCCACACCTCGGGACATCATCCACGTGGGAACAGGGGGAGCAAACCTGCAACCAGCAAGAGGAAAATCCCAAGGGAAAGAAAAGATGAAAAAGGGATTGACAACGGGGGAAGGACTGTGAGTGGAAAAACACAGAGACCTGCAAGATAAAGAGCAAAGGATAAACTGAGTGGAAATAAGGGGAACATGGGTGGGAATAAGGCTTTTGAAGAAAAAACAGTGAGACTAGGAAGAAGAAAATGAAGAATGCCAACGGATCAAGAAAATGTTTCAGAGTGTCAAAGACTGCTCCTTATTCCACCCATTCTTTCTGGTTTTAACTAAATTATTACTGGAGGAAAAAGGACAACATTTGGGAGACTGAGTGGGAGCAAACTAAATGCCACAACAATAAAAAGAAAAAAAGTAGGAAGGAATAAAATATGCCTTTTTTTCAAAAAGAAAAGCAGATAATGAAAAATAAACTGGTGGAGTGCACCTGTGTTCCAGGACTCTTTTTACCTCCCTTTTTACTAACTACAAGCATTTAGGCTAAAAATGACTCCACTGATATGCAGTGGATTCTGTGCCAGCAGATGTTATCTGCACATTAAGGTCCAAGAACACAAAAATCAGCTTCCAGCTGCAATCATGCAATGGAGTGGAATTTGCATGGTAGAAGCAGTGACTTGAAAATGTTGAAAGTACTATGATGGATATCTTTATACTCCATTTCCTAGAGGTTAAGCAGCAGTGAATAGATGAAGAACGGAATTTTCTCTTTGACTGAGGTAAAGAAAAACCCCCAGAACCCAACAAACAAAACCAGTAGGAAAAAGATAATCCACTGCACTTTCAGCTCTGCTTGTTTTTGGAAAGAGTGGAATAAATAATTTCTGTTCTTGAGAACAGCTTTAGTCAGACTCAATTCTGTCTCATGTTGTACAGTCACACAAGGGAAATCAACCTCAAGCTACCTGACTTATCAGCATGTTTTAGAAGTGAAGAGAGTACCTGCTGACTGTCCCCTTTGCATCCCTCCTCCAACTCACTGATGAGAGCAGCTGAGCAAACAAGAGCTGGAAAAAAAGTTTGCAATTTATTTCACTAGGGTAACAGTAAATTCTTGCCCCCTCCAAACGAGTAGGATGAGCAGTGATTCAGAGAATTGTCTAGATCACAGTGACTTCTGGACCTTCTTAGTCATACAGTATTTCAGGCTGCCCCTAAAATACTGCTATTTTTTTTTGCTCAACATCAAGATCAGCTCCATTGCTGCTCTCTTGAGCCGAGATGGACAAATGGGTTCTTTAATTTCTTGACCCAGGTTATTATTTAGTATAAGGAAACACTATATCCCTCAATCAACTGTGAATCTGAGGTCACTACTGGGATGCCAAAAAGAGTTTAAGAGATTATTGAACATGTATCTTTTTCTTGTTTTGAAAACAATTCTCCCATGCCTATTTGCACAGTAAAGGGAAACAAATGTCAAATGCAGTATCAAGTTTTATCTCTGCTAAAAAAAAAAAAA
>VXBR01003923.1:568918-608221 GCA_013400215.1 Cisticola juncidis | reverse complement strand
AAAAAAAAAAAAAAAAGGCACGAATCTTATTATTCAAAATCAGCTCCAAGCACAAACATGGCAGTTATCATCCCGCCAGGCAAAAAGAGAAAAATTGGTACATTCAGCACACAGAATCTGCCCTTCCTAATCAAAAGAAATAGTTGCCTGAATTTCCATTCACCTTTCCATGCTGGGAAAGAAGGCTCCAATTGCATTAACACTGTCAGAAAAGCCTGGCAATGTTTCCCCCCAAAGACATATAAGCTGCCAAATATTAGTCGGGCATTTTCTTCTGCCTGGGGGAATGGGACCACTTTGCCATTTCCCACACAGCCCTCACAAAAAGGAGCCAAACCCAATCATACAGCCAGGCTAACAGTAGCCAGGGTTTGTCCCTCAAACTCTAGAAACAGAGGTTAGGGCAGAGGTGTAAAAACATTTTTGCTTTTTTGCACAGCCATGGCAACATAATCTTTAAAACAAATCAATAAGTCACAGTTGGCTGGAGTCAATGTCAGACCTCCATCCTTGGCACTTTGCTTGGAGGTCCCTTCCACCCCGGCCCTGCTATGATTCCCTGAAGTCAGAGGGGAAAGAGATGTGCTGAAAGACCAACAACCTTTCTAACACACACACACACACAAAACAAAACAAAAAAAAGTAAACTGACTACAGAGAAAACAGAGAACAAGTTTTCTCAAGCATCAAAATGAAATTTTATCTCTTTTAACAGAATAAATATCAATAATCAGAATATCCTCTGAGAGGAAAAAAAAAAAGAAAAAAAAAAAAAGGCGAACCTTGGAACAACCACATCAGGGTTATTTGCATTTCTTTCTGTGAAATTTTAATGAAATTTGGCACAGAATTCCACAAGCAAAATCCCACCTGATTAAATGCAAGCATGCACTCACTAATCTGAAATATCTCTGCACAGTTAGAAAAACTGTAGAATAAAAATGAATTATAGTTAAAGCAATATACATTGCAGAAAAAAAAGCATTGTATCTGATATTAACNAGAACTTGATTAAATGCAAGCATGCACTCACTAATCTGAAATATCTCTGCACAGTTAGAAAAACTGTAGAATAAAAATGAATTATAGTTAAAGCAATATACATTGCAGAAAAAAAAGCATTGTATCTGATATTAACTGCAGTTGAATGAAAAGCCTAGAAACAGGAGTTCCCTAACCAACAATTGCATTAAAAAAAAAAAAAGTCTAAATATATTTTCCATACTATATGTTACATTATGAACTATAATGAAAAATACCCAAGCTGAACTCCAAATAAAAATTTCTGTGGCAAGGTGGAAAAAAGTCATCTGTAGTTTGAAATTTATTCTTGATTACATAGACATTCTGGAGGTGCACCACTCTTGCAATTACAATTCAGGTTGGTGACATCATTTTGTGGAAAAGAAATTACAATAAAGTGTATTGATATGATTCCAAAAGTTACATCTTTAGGCTTAAAAGAGATGAAATTATATCCTAGAACCTGGAGGGGGAAAAAAAGGAAAAAATGCAAACCAGAAAATTCAGAAAGAAAACTTAATGAAGAAAAATCCTCAGAGAAACAAAAATTACCAAAACTTACACTTCTTTTTGTTATTGCCTAAGTTGAGTATGAATTACATCACAGTTACATTCATTTTAGGTATTTAAGAGATCTTTTTAAAGCAGAATGAACTAACAAGGGGGGGGGGGGGGGGGGAAACCCCAAAAAACACCAAGAGAGCAATAAACACCTCTTTATCAGTCTGACCCGAGGTATTACTTTCATTTGCTCTCCCTTCCTTGTTGCGAGTTGTAGGGAACAGCCCCCAAAATGTCAATGACCCCTAAAAGATTCTTTGGTAACTGAGAATAGCAAGAACACATGAACAGAGCAACCCAGTCATCTTCCCAGCTGGGGATGCAGATGAATGCTGATATAAAACTGCTTTGGTGCCCCTTTGCCTGAGCAGCACAGAACAAATCGGTGCATTTATCTCAAACAACAACAAAAAGCAAAAACAGCAACATCAACAACAGAAGGGAAGCAGGAGAAAGGCACAGAAGGAATAGTGGGGAAAGAAACTTTTTCACCTGGAAGAAAATAATTCCAGTCAGCAGCAAAGCCTAGGGACCGACAAGCTGAAAGTGGCTGAGCAGTGGAGGCAACTTACATTATTTACATCATAGCAAGTGCCTCTTGCACCTACTATCAGTGAAAAAGCAGGGCTACTTCACACAGTGGCCTCAACTTTTCATTCAATTTCCCAGGCTAAAAATAAGTTGCAGTAATCTCATAAGGTGTCAGAAAGAAAATGAATATCAGAAAGAAAATCTGTCACAATACAGAATAGAAGCGACTAGAGCAATACATATCCTTGATTTTCTTCCTCTCTTGAATTCCAAGGCTGGTCATCTGAGCTAGTCAGAANCAAAACAAAACAAAACAAAACAAAACAAAAAAAAAACAAAAAACCAACAACAACCCAAGAACAACAAAAACAACAACAACAATCCAGTGATTCATGATGACCAGAGAGATGGTGAACAAGATGGGAATGAAACATTGATCAGATGTCAAGAAGCAGACATGCCACATACTTATTTCAGAACAGGAACTTATCCCACTTTATTCTGCTGAAACCATCACTTTAATAACTTATTAATTCTATTAGACATCCCTCTATACCTGCCTTATACTTTTCATCTCAGAGTGTTTAACCAACATTGATATTTAGAGATAAGACAGGGCTGACCACTTTGCATTTCATCAGTTCTACTGGGTTTCAGTAGAAATGTTATACAAATTTATACACGTATCACACTGAATTTTGCATGCTAGACAGATTGAGCTCATGTTCTGCAAGTTTTCCAAAAAGCAGAACCAGCATCAAAGTAAAAAGTGCCCAGCTTCCTGTTCGCTTTGTAGGTTTGCATTTTCAAACACAGTGCATAATCATAAGTGAAAAAATGGATGGAGTCAGCCAGAATTACTTTTGCAAAACAGCAATTTATACACAGAATTTCCACTATAAGGGAAAGAGGGGAAAAAAGGGAACAGTAAGAGCAAGGATGGGGGGAGCAAAGAGAGGGTTTCCTTATTTTTGAAAAATAAAAAGTACAGCTGAAGACTTCTTAGAATTCATCTCTATGAGATTTTTTAGGATAACTATGCTTGTCTTTATGAAATGCATGACATCAAAAGGAAATAGATTTGGAAGTGCTGGGAAAACACAGACAAAACAAATGGCTAAAATGCAGAGCACAGATTCTGAGTTCTTGCAATTAAAACTGATTTTAAGTGTTCCCCACTGTAAGTACCTGTGCTTTCCAATTGTTTACAAGCCTAGTAATTTGAAACTTGGACACTATCTACATCTGAATCTACAACACAACTCAAAATAGTGGAGCCAAATGAGTTTAGAGCCACTGGGGACTTTGCCTCCTGCTGTGGCAATTGGAAGACATGATTTTTTCCCCCGTTACCTTTGGAGGCTTGACCATGCCACCCTTACAAATACTTTTTAAGAATTGTTGGTAATATTTTTGATTCAGGTAGAGGCAGCACCAGGGCCTGGCAAAATCCCAAGCCCCACACCAGCGTTGGCCATTGGGGATGGCAGAGGGATCTCTCCCACCTTCCTGACAGCAGCCAGCAGGGCAGGGAGCAGTGTTTGCCCACAGGCTTTGCAGGTGCCAGGAGAGCAGAGCAGAGAGAGGAGAGCTGACAGCTTCTGCCAGGCATGACTGGCCCTTCCCTTCCCTCCCTCCCTCTCCCTTCTGTGGGCAGTGCTGTCTGGCATTCCATGCCCCACATGCAGCTCCAGGAGGCAGAGGTGGGAATAGAGGGAAAGAGCAAGTTGATTTTGTGTTGCACAGTCACTGTAATCAGCCAAGCCTGAAGCATGAGCACCTGGCATTCCCATTTCCAGTTCCCTTCCCATGCAGGTAACTGGGAGCAATCAGCCCCAGGGCATCCTGCTGCAGATTCATCTCCTGGGGCTCAAGGGGCAGACATCTGACCAAAAGCTGATCTCGTCTGGAGCATCAGCTACAGAATTCAGAAATTTCCCCTGAGTAAACCCAGCAGGTTTATTCCTTTTATCACAGGGCTTTGCAGCTTCTCAGTCAGACTCTCATCTTTGACTTTGGTAAAGAAAAACAATGTGTTTTTCCTAGTTTGGCAAAATACAGACCATCTGAAACTTTCAAATGCAGTCACATACATTAATCACACTAAAGCACATGCAGGTCTTAGGAACCTTTTGTCTGACTCCTAAAAACAGAAGTTATATGCAGATGAAGACAGGCTTTAGCACAAAGATGTCCATCCAGCTGACGGGCAACTGGATCCATCCCTTTCAGCTTACTTACATTTCATTTGTGGCCAAGCCACACGATTTTAAGCTTCAATCACCGACGTCAATCCTTATTCACACAGCTGAACAGTTCCTTTCCACAGAAGCAAGGTTTGCAGGCCCAGGCGCATGCTGAACGCACAAGAACCAGAACATGGAGGGCAAGGCCCCGAGAGCGGCTCCCTGAGGGGGCACAGCCATGTCCTCCCCTGGGCTCGGAGCAGGAGCTCACAGAAAAGCACCAGAAATGCTCCCTTAAGGGAAGGAAGCCCTTAAGGCAGAGGGAGGCCAATGCCAGGGGGCAGGCAGTGCTGCCCCTGGGATCTCAGGAGGTCTGGTCTCACCAGGCACACACTGTGCCAGGCTCAGAGCCCCGCTTTAATCCCCACACGGCCCCAGTCACATTGGCCGTGTGGTGTCAGCTGCTCTCGCCTCAGGCCTGTCCATCTCTGCTCCTTTCCTCACCTAGGCACTCCGTTCCTTTCTCAGTAATGGGACTTCTGAGAGCTTGCTTTCAGACAGCTAATAAAATTCAAAACAAGGCTTCCTGATTTGTTTCTTTGGTACAGTATTCCCTGCTCAGCTCCTGCCAAAGCTCCCCTCCCCAAGGCAGGCAGAAAGTTTCTTCCAAACCATCTTCCTCCCACATATTAATTAAACATTACTCCCAGGCCTTGCAGCAGGCTTGCTTTTTGCTGACCACAAGGTAATTGTAGACAGATTTTCAGCCAAACCTCGTTGCTGGCTTGGGGTTTTTTCCCCTCCGCTTAGGGAGTTCAAATTCACAGAGGTTGTGCTGTGCCTGCTACATCATAATACATTCAGTACACTACAAATTCTCAGCTAAAACTTCAGCAATATTAACATATATAATTAGGAAACCCTCATATTATGATGTTGTAAGATCAGCAAACAACATGTAATCCAAGGATTTGGGGTTTTGTCTGGTCCTTTTTGCCCGCTAGGTGTTGCAATTAATTATACCAGTGCTTTTTGTTTTGCAAGTATTATTATAGTTAATGATGATTAGTGTAGATAATTTTGTTAGGTTGCTGTTTTCTAGCTTAGGGGTATCACTTTCATTCTAAAGTGTTGATTGTTTCTTATCTAACTTTGAAAGTGAGATTAGATGTTTCTTGCATTGTCAAACTATGTAGATTTATATGGTAATTTAAAATCTGATAAGCTATGAGTGGCATAGGATTGTGTAATAAAGCAATCACAGCAGTTGACACTTCAGAGAGAATTAAATTGAGTCTTGCTTTAAGAGAGAGAGACAAAAACAAAATATGTACCACTACTTGCAAGGGACCAAAGTGCTGGGGGAAACATTTAGGGTGAGAGAATCATTGCTTAACTTACAAGCAATGCCCTCATTTTCTCTGCATGTGAGACAGGTGCATCCATTATGTGTTATTTCAGGAGGAGGAATAAAGGAAATTAATGGCCAGATAGCAGGAGCTGCCTAGAATGAGACTGGCTGGCTGAAGATTTCTGTGATGGGACTTGGATTACAGGCTTCTCCTAATGCATCTCTCCTTATGTGCTTTTGCAGGGACATGGATGGGAGAATAATAAGGCAGGAATGACCCCAGTCCAGTGGTTGAAGTTTCTTCTGGAGGAAATTTAAATTCTCCTTGCAGGTGGGGCGAAGCAAAAGCAACACTTTTGCCCTCAGATTTAAAGGCAGCCTCTAAACCAACACTGGAAATTGAATTATGCATAAGAGCTCTGCACAGAAATACCCTCCTCAGTACCTATGAAAGAGAAACAAGGAGTGAAACAGATGCTTTTAGGGAAAGATGATGTCCCTGGGGAGGAAGGCCCATGATTTTGCAGCATGGGAGGCTGCCTGCTGATTTTCTTCTTACAGAAGTCACCCTAATGTACATTCTTAGCCTTGTGACTCAGGGCTGTTGTGCTGCAGCTGAAAAGTGGTAGGACAGAAGAGGCTGAAAGTAAAATCCAGAACGTGCAAGGAGAAATATCTGTTTGAATGTGGCTCTAAACAGGGCAGGGCAGAGACACCAGGCCCTCCTCCTCTCCCAGTGAAGGGCACAAATCCCTCTCCCTAACTCAGAGCATCAGAGGGAGCTCTCTCCATGAATTTCCCTAGGGCACAACCAAAAGGTGTCATTAGGAGGGCAGACTGGTGACTGGAGAAGGCACAGTCACATTGCAGGACCTCTCCCCAAAATCAGTATTAGGGTGGACTTAAAATTTGGCATTAAGGTGGTGGAGGAAGGGATGGGGTGTGCCTCACAAAAATGATCTCATTTTTAGCAAGAAAGAAAAAGAAATGCAGATACTTATGTCAAGTCACTGTGCATTTAAGAGCAGCTGAGTCTCAGTCTGAAAAGCAGAGCTGAGATCTACCTGTTTCAGTTATGCAATCCATATTTTGTGACCAAATTGTGATCAAACACTATTATCACTATTCTTGCAGATTTTACATCTGAATAGCAGACACTGCTGTATTATCAGACAGCTGAGCCACAACACAAGACACATCCCTTTCCTGGCTGCACAGCATGAGTGGCTATCTGAAACAAGGAGGATACAAAGCCTTGGATCAAAGATGCTGGTGGAGATCCTTTGTTCTGGAGTTAACAAGCCGAAAATGGGGACCAAGAGACAAAATTCACCACTGTTTTTAGAAGAAAATTTTATGGCATTGCCCATTCTCCTTTGCACTCATAAAGTCTTAGGCATGTCTTGAATAATTTGGAAATGACCTGGAAAATGTAGCTGAACTATGGAAAGCTCCAAGTGTTCTCTATTTGCTTTAACTCAAACAAAAATTAATATAGTATCATAAATATGTCAAGAGATAAATTAAGAAAAAAAGAAGTCTTTTCTCTGCCTGAAAGAGTTTAAATGCTGCAGCACTGCTGTCCTCAGTTAACACTTTTGAGGCATTAAAGCTGCTCCTTAACAGCAAGTGCTAACAATGTTTTATCAGAGCAAGCACTACCCCTAACAACTCAGACCTGCCAGTGAGAGACTGGTTAGCAATATCTTTTTTTTTTTCTTCTTTTTAAACTTGTCTACATCCTCTTGGGCTAGGCTGCTGGCACAACTCTGTTTCTGCTCCCCTAACTAATATCTTTGTCTTTATTCTACTTTCTTACTCTGGCCATCTCTTGCTCTGCCCCTCCAGGGTCCATCTGCTGCTCACTGCAGTGAAACCAGCCTCCCACCCTCCCTCCAAAATCCACACTGGCAACAGTGAGCCCCTTCCCAGAAGACAAAATAAAGAGTGTGCAAAGTAAAAACAATATCCTTTCTCATAGTCCTGTGTAAGTCATGAGCATCCAAAAATAAAAGTCTTCTAGCAGAAACCCCAGAGTAAAGAAGTAAATGCTTCCCAGAAAGAGATAAGCCTGAACCCTTAAATCACTTAATGCCTTCCCTGAAGTCACAGATCTACTGTGGACCAGAGAAGTCAAATCTAGTCTGCTCCAAGGGATGAAGGGGCACTACAGGAAGGACTCAACTTCCTATCCTGCCCTTTCATCTTCAGCAATCCTTGTTTCTCATCTGACACATCTGTGCTATAGACTGCAGTGACTTTAATACCAGAGATTCATGGAGGATTTTTCATTGTCAAACCCACAGCAATGAACAATTCTAACCATTTCTGGGAAATCTTTTTCCATCCCTCTCCACGCCTGTCAAACTATCTTAACAGCACTGGTTAAACAAAGCTGCATAAACCTGGTATAAATCAGCTGGTTGCTCTAATCCAGGCTTGTAACTCTCTAACATTATTGTGCCTTCATACTGCTCTAACTTAGCCAAGCAGCAAGTAGTATCTGTCAGTGAAAAAACTTTTATTTGTGAAGTATTTCTGGAACATCTCTGCATAACCAAGAGCAAAAACAGTTGCATCCCTTCTTTTAGCAAACAAGGAGCCAGGCAAGATCCTGAGCCTAACCGAGGAGTTTGTACTAACACCGCATGCTCAAGAATATTCATAATCATGCAAAAATCTTTGGCCCATTGACTAAGTCTCTGCAAGTGAACAATTAGTTTCCCCTCTATAAATTTTAATAAGCATAGGGCAGACAATCTACGCTGTAGCTGTTAGTTTTCTCCTCATCTCATTATAACAGAAGAACCCATTTGGCATTTGTCAGCTCTCTCTGTATGTCTCCAGGAGAAAATTGTTCTTGGTATTCAGCAGCTTCCTTTTTTAATACATTGTCATGAACAAAAGCATGCATTCACTGCTTCTCAGATTTCTCCACAGGACTGGAGAAGAGAAAGTTTTGTTTGTCAGTTGTCATACTTCAGGATATTTTTCATAAGCAAATCACTCACCATTCATCAGCTTTATGTGGTTCTACTAAAAAAAGGAAGTGATTGTTCCACTTTTCAACACACAGATGCAACCTCATTATAGGTCCAAGGATGAGAAACTCTAGATGCATAAACTCATAACCAATTAGCATTATGGGGAGATCTGTACTTTGAAACAAATTTTGCGCCAGTAGCTAGGGAAAACTTCCCTGTGGTTATTAATTAGAGTGGGTAATTAAGACTATTTATCTTACTGACTTTTTTCCTTCTAATTCACAGCAATTTACTTAGGAATAAATAACTCTGATCTTTTGGACAATTCTGCCAGCCTTGAACAAATTATGCCTTTTCAGAAGGACAGTTAAGTGTGGAAAGTGCATTCTTTACAGCCACTACAAACCCCATGTAACAGAGGGGAACAAATCCTATTTGAGAATTTGCATCAAAGATAGTTGAAGTAATTTATACTGCACCTGCCACAGGTCAGCAGGATCTCCTCACTGCCCTCACATTCACACTTCTCTAATCCAGGTTAAAAAAAAGTGACAGGGAACAGGGCAAAAAAAGGAATTCCCCAATTTTGTTGGCGTGGGGAATAATCTGACACATAAATACACTATATTAATCCTTCTGTAGGTCTGCAACAGCTGCACAGGCATGGGGGGTTCCTGGTATTATGGCAGTGATTGCCACAGAGCCCTGCTGCCAGTTTTCCAAGTGGTTTACCACTGGTTTAGCTTATGCACCTAGAGGAACACTGCAACTGCCAAAGGCAAAACTCCTCTTGCCATCTTCATTTAGCAAAATATCTGATCTTGTGGGGGGGTTTTTTGTTTGTTTGTTTGTTTTTGTTTTTNGTTTTTTGGTTTTTTGCCCCATACGATCCTTGCTCTTCTGTAATGCTTAGCACCTTCCAGCAGCACACAAAGCACTGTCTGTCCCAGCCAGATGTTTCCCTCCTGCACCTTCCCAAGAGAGCCCTGAGTGGGCATTTCATCAGCTGGCTCCACATGCAATAGGCCAGGTGTGGAGAGTGCATGACATCAGACACTCACCAAGTGCTAGACTCAGTGATGCAGAGAAACAAATAAAAATCCTACAATAATGCTGACTTCTGAATAGAACTTTATTGCTGCTACTGTACAGGCAGTGGGGTGGCACAAAGAGACACAGCTGTGGCTCTGTCCTTCCCTAAAAAAGCAAACAAGTTTGGGCACTGGACCCTGATCATCCAGACTGGCTCTTTCCTACCCGGTTTGGGTATTTCAGCTGTACACATCCATCATGCTGCCCAAGTACATCCAGGGATGGAGCTCACTCCAGGGGTGATAAAGACAGCATTCCACAGGACTTGGATTCTCTTCTCTACAGTTATTTATTAGTGAGGAGGTTCATGACAAAAATAATCAATTGTCCAAACTGCCACAAGTGGACGTGATAGGAGATGTTTCAGACTGAGAAAGCCACACAAGCTATTTTGTGACAAAGCAGCCTTGGGGACCCAGGGGAATCCCAGGTCCAAGCACCACCTAAGTACAGAGTTGGAGGCTCCTGCAGTCTGGGCATGAACTGGGGGATAGCACAGAGCCCAGGGGTGAGGGAGCAGCCCCTCTTAGAGCTGCAGCTGCCGTGTGCACACTCATACACCACCAGGGAGGAGCATAATTTTCCTGGAGACGTGCTCAGTGCTTTATAGATACCATTTCTAAGGCTTGACTCTCTGAAAAGCACTCAAAGTTTTGAAACACAATCCAAATAGGCTCGAGGCAGTCTAATTTTCCTTTCAAGGAGTTATGAATTCATACTTAGACTTCATCTTAACAGATCATTTTTGACCCAATGGCCCATGATGGCTCCTTCAAATCAAGCTGGAGTCTATCAGTCAGTTTCTGTTTAGTTCACAGATCACCAGTGCAGTGGAATTTAACAGCTGCTCACGAGCTATTATAGTCTTTCATGTCAATCTGATTGTCAAGGGTGTAAAACAAACATCAAAAATCTTCAAGAATAATTTTAATTGATATTTACTGACCATACACAAGCAGTAAGCCTTTCTGCCCTTGCTTTTTCTCCAAAGGGTAAAGCCAAAGTACCTTATGACCAGGGAATTAGAGCTGCCAGAACAAATTGGTCAACACAGTAAACATCAGATATATTCTTAAACTCTAGGAGCTTAACAGCACATTTACTCAATAAATCCCTGCTCTTCCTTTCATTCTTATAAAATAAAACTAGCTGAACTTCAAAAAGAAGTTTAAAAGGGAATTTTTTTATTAAGACCTCCTATCTGACTTACTGTAGATATTTTGTGCACTTAAAATTTAAACAATGCAATCCTCAAAATATCATGAATATTGCCTCAAGATGAATCCTCAAGAACAAAAAAACAAAGAAACAAACCAACCCCAAAAATTCCACCCAAACATAAAAAGTTGTGTTCCACAGAGGAACAATTCTTATAAGGCAGAAAAACAACCAGTTTGAGGTCAGATACATCTTTTAAAGCATGCAATATAAACATGTAAATAAACTAATTACTGGGAAAGAGAAAGCCCTGATGAGCCAATTGAACATAAAACCAAACTCTTACTGTAGGCATCAAATTCAGCCTTGAAAAATCACCTAAAGCATTAGTCTCCATTTTCTTTAATAAAAAAAAGAAGTGGGGGAGAGAGGCATTAGGCCAATGGCTAAAACATTTGAAGAGTTCCACACCTTCTTTTCCTAAAAAAACAACCCAAAACCCCCCAAAACTTGGAGTTAAGGGGAAGAAGCTACAAATAACCAGTCCTCTGTAAGTTCAGGGATGAACTCACTCATGAGAGCAAGGGGAAGCCCATCTGTGCTCCTTAGCAGAGCGAGAGGAAGATGATGAATAATTTGTCCCTCTCAATATTTCTCAGAAGAGTTCTATACATTGTATAATACACCTCAAAGAGCAAACAGCTGCTGACTACAAGCCTCAGTTCCTCCACTTCCAGGAAACATTTTTGCACTGAGTGACAAGGCTTTTTTTTTTTTTTTTTCTGTGTCCCAAAGGATTTTGGAGGTGTGTGAGAACACATTAGAAAAGAAGAGCAGTTACTAAAGCAGCATTTAGGTAAGAGGCAAGCATCCATTTTCATTCCCTCAGGCAGAGGATGATAGTACATTCTAAATTACTCGATAATAGCAAGTGATACCCTCCACCTCCTCCACACCTCTTCCAGTGGATACCTATTAAAGAGCAGCCTTAGACCAGAGCTGTAAATTGAAGGTTTTAGGAAATGAGGCTTGGTGGTTTGCATTCAAACCAGCAGCTTTGCTCCATGTGGCACAGGAAGGCTGATCACATCCCCTGAGGTTTCCATTTGCTAGCAGAAGGCAGCTGGATGTCCAGCATGACAATTTTTAGTGGCTATAAAATGCACACCTGGCTCTGGGCAGCTTGAAAGAAGACAACCCTGCCTGTGCACCCACCATGGAGTTCTAGATTATAAACTCAGAGCTGAGGAGAGAATATGCTTAATTCTCAGGTACATCAGTTATTTGGTTTAGCCCTCATTTTCTTTGTGAGTAAAAAGGGATATTAGAAATTAAAGTCATTGCTGGGACAAAGCATCCCTTGCAGAGATTGTGAAGACTACTTAGGTGGGAAGGCAAAGTTTTTAGGGCTGAACTGCAAACTCGGCCAGCATTCTCAAAGAGGAGAACTTAGAAGAATAAAAATTAATTTGAATCAAAAGAAGAGAAAGGAAAAGGGAAAATTTACAGATTAAAAAGACAACATACAGGAAGGCATTGTATGCGTATTTATATAAATAAATAACTGATAGGTTGAAATAAAAAGAAATTCTTAAAGCCAATGCTTTTGCTGGTTTCAAGGTCAGAGTAGATTTTCCCTTCACATTCTGAGGCAAAACTAGGATGACACATTTAAAGCCATTTAGGACTAGGAAAGAACATCAACCCACTTAAAAATATGTCACTCACTAGCAACAAAATAATAACTATTGAAAAATTTCTTTGTGTTTCTATAAAAAGTTTCCACACTGTTTGTTTAAGTAGTTCAATTGTCACACATGCAGGCAAAAAATAATGTTGATCTAGATTAATTGTCCTGTTCCCTTTCAAAATGTCAGACAAAGGGGAAGTTCTACATACAAGTTTTTCCTCTGCTGTGTTGTTACATTCAATCCAGGAGACAAGAGAATAACTCCTGCTTAAAGACTTTTGGCTGCTCGTCAAACTTTTCTTGCATAAAATTTCAGCCCTATCTAAAACAACTCTGCTCAAAGGCAGAAATGAATGAAGCAGATTGATCTTTTCAGTATCAAATCACAAGGAGGGATAGATAAGAAACAAACAACAGCTGAATACTGAGTAAAAGCTCAGCATTTACACACCTGTGCACAGGTGGATTGAAGCACTGAGCACCGGGCTGCTATTAAATCAGAGTAATCAGTGAGACACATTCACAGAAATCACCCTGACAAAGCTTCAACGTGTTTTTTGCTGTCAGCTCTATGAAATGCAGGTCTTCAAACCTAGCTGAGCTCTACTTTTTGGCTTGATAGTGTTTTGAGTGAGGATCTTCTGTATTCCTGCAGAATTACCAGGATCCTCTCATTGTCCCATGTTTACATCCTATTTTCCCCTGAAGGAGCAACTGCCTGGGCGGAATTGAGGGCTTTTGTGCCAGCCATTTGTTCCCCACTGGCCACTACACTTGTCAGGCAGGAAGCAGCCTTGATGAAGTTATTTGTATTCCTAAGAGGTTTCCTTCTGCCTGGGCTCACTCTGCAGTCCCCTAACCCTGACCAGGAACAGCTGACAATAGTTTTGGCTGTTCTGTGCCATTAAGATGTAATGCCTGTCTCACCAGCACACATTTAACTGGTGAAGCCAAAGTCTTGCTGCTCTTCTCATTACACCAGAGTGCCAGAAAGAGCCCAGCAGGTTTGCAGGGACAGCTCTGGTGCACAATCAGAAATCCTCCAGAGAATGATTCTGAATTCTCAGCTCCCACAGGTCACATGTGTTTGCTGTCCCCTCTTGACCAGATCTTGGCTTTCTGAGGTGCCTCCCAGCTGAAAACATTTCATTAGGGTTTAACAGCAGCAATCAGTATCCAAATGCATTAAACTTGAGCTGGAAGAGACCAAAGCAGTTTGTTTGGAGGAGACCAAAATAAGTTTCTCTCTGAACAAATGTAGGGAGGGCAGGCATGCCATACTACACAGGTGCAATGAGACAAAGTCTGCTCAGTCTGCAGCTTCTAAAGCTGCCTCTCCAGAATCCCACCCTTCCCTCACTCTTGAGGGTTCCCTGTCCAAATTAACCAGGTTAAAAACATTTCTAGCTCACCCCAATTCTCTTTTCTGCATCCTTGCGGGTAATGAGTGCAACTAAGGAAGGGTATTTTTAGATAAAAAAGCAAGCAAAAAGCTGCTCAGTGTTCTCATACAAAAATATAACACAAATGTAGTTTTTCTCTCTCTCTCATTACTCAGTTTAGGGGTCCACCCTGAGAGAATTCAAATTTAATCAGAAAAACAAGCAAATATAGTTATTTGATGTAGATAGTAGTTATGATGAAGTAGATGAGTAAGCACACAGCACTTTTGATACAGTCCTGTGTTTAACTACTTTGAAAATACAAATCTAAAATCATTTCCAAAATGTCTTTACTTTTTCCTCAGTCATTCATTCTTTAAACAGGGCAAATAGCAAATAAATATTATTTAAACTCAAAGTACATTCAGGGCAATAGCTGATTCTGTAACCCATTAAAGGAAACTCTGAGTAGAGAGTAGGATTCAGCAGCCGCTAACCATTAAAAATATATTGTTAAGTTTCCCTGCAATCCTTTTCAAAAGAATTTTCAAATATGTCGTTAAGCTCATTATTTCTTAAACATTACAGATATTAGCATCATCATAATACCACCATTCACACATCTTCCTTTTTTCTGTCTATTCCTTATCTAAACTTGCTGTCCTCTTCAAAGCCAAGTTCTTTTACTTAAAAAACCGCCCTTCTCCCTTGTCAGCAAAGCACTCTCATTTTCTGCCTTCAAATCCCTCCATATAACCTACATTTCACTGAGATTGACAGTAGTGCTCTAAATGCTGTCAGTATCGCACCCTATCTTACAATTTCACTCTTATCCTGTGTATCATATTCTTCTAGAATCAGATTCTAAATTGCTTGGGGCTGAAAGTCGCCTTTCTACTTTTCCTTATCTAAAATCATTCCAAAGGGCCAAGCTCTTCCCACCCTGACTGGTTAATTTGCAGGAGCTTTGTGGCAGCCAGAAGCAGAGCCAACATTACTGTACCCATGAACTAGGAGCCAGCTGAGCACATGTGATTGCAGTTCCATGTTTTCCACATCAGTGGACTGCACCACTGACAAAAACCAGGCTACGTGGCATTCTGAATGTACATCAAGGTCAGCTGCTGCTGCTCATTTTCAGGCATGCCTCGCACAGAGCTGTGAATCTATTTTAATTCAATTCAATTTCCATAAAATTGAAAATAATAAAAAAGATCAGGTGACTTAATTATGGTTTTTCACATTATTATGTCCTTAAAATTATACAATGAACTGAAAAGTACAAATGATAGTCATGAAATCCCAACAGCAAAGCATCTAAGTGAGGCAAGTGAACTGAGATAATGGAATAAAAGACGCTCTCTGATAAACTGAGGGTGCACACTAATAATACAGCAGAGTGTAATAAGGACTACACATTCAGTAGTCTAAATATAAGATGTATGTCATCAGAAAAACAATTCTACCTTTATGTTAAATGTGATAGAATGTTAAGCTTTTCAATAAAGGAGAAAAAGCTATTTTTTTCATGATAATTATATGGATTTAATGGAAACTCTCCCTGTCAAAATATTAAATGCATCCCACCCCAGGAGGCCTGACCATCTAAAACATACATCTTTATCTACTCCTTTTGAAGCAGCAGTATATACCAGTGAGCTTTCTAATTGACTTTTTTAAAAATATAGAAAGCCTTCATAAACATAAAATGAGCCAATTTAAAACATTGATGGTCTTTGTACTGAAGTGCTGATGAGATTAAAAAGCACATCTGAATTACAGAAAGCACTGGCTTTTAGAAAAGGTACCTCTAAGAAATTATTTAAACAATTTTTGCTCAGTGATCTTCTAAGCCAAGGAGAGAAAAGCCATTTTACACAGGCTTATTTTCTCCATCAGCCAAGGTATCACAAGGGCCTTGGTCTGCTTTTGTAGCTGGGGCACAGGAGCAAGAGCAGCTTTTGAACACTGCTGTCTTGTCATCTTTACAGCGTGAGACACTCAAGTGGCAAGAGCAGAGTGGCTCCCAAAATATCCCTCTGGGTGATGGGTGGAGCTCCTTTTCGTTTGTCCTGTTCTTAGCCCAGTGCTGCTGGGGTTGGTGTCTAACCCCGGGAGGACCCCAGGCCAGAGAGGGGAGGATTGCACCACACTGAGGTGGCACAGGTCAAACGGGAATCAAAATCTGGTCTTCAGCTTTCATAGATTGGAACTGATAGGAAAGAATCCACTGTTTAACATCAAAGGAAAAACACACACCAAAGTACAAATTAAAAAACGCAGGCCATCATTCTTTCCAGTTGAAAGACACAGCAGAGGTGATAAAAGACAGAAATATAATTGGGGCATGCTGTTTGAGAGAGAGAGCAGCTGGGATGCTGGGCACAGCAGTGAGCACGGATGCCTCAAAGCCACTGGGCACTACAGGGTCCCAGCAGCCCACTGCTGGACAAGCTGAGCCTGCACAGGCCAGGTCCTGGCTCTGTGTTCAGCTCAGACTTACAGGAGGTTTAAAGCCCTGACCCTCAAGAGCTGCAAGCTCTGAATCCCAAATTTAGCTACAGCCACCCTCTGGCACAGATTATCAGCCCCGTTGTAGCTGAGTGTGCACAGGAAAACCCCAAGTGTGAGAATGCTGGGTGATCTTGGGAGCTGTTCCAAAAACACAAACCTGCCACCCTTTTCCTACAGAATCCAACAGCTGCAAAGGATGCCTTGCAAAATGTCCAAAGCATGGATCAATGTCTGAAGCTCGATATGGCCTGGTCATTATCTTGCTTTCCTGTACTTTTTAACCACATACTCCAAGCAAAGCTTCACTTTTGCAGCATGGAGCTCCTTGCTGTATTGGGGAGTCATGAAGCTGCAAAGACTTTTTAACAGCAATGTTGCAGCACAGCATAGAGGCAAGGAAAAACTGATCAAGAAACTACATCTGAAATGAAAGGTTACTGATCCTAAAAGAGGAAGTAAGCCAGGAAAGTTACTCTTTAACATTCTCTTTGATCTGTGTATGAATTCTTCATTTAATTTGCTTAAGCTTCAAAAAGGTAGACAAGGAAGAATTTTTTTATGAGAAAAATGATTTCACAGCAAACCAACTTCATTTGAGACTTCCAAAAAGCCATTAACTTGTATATGATGTACCTATATTCTAGACCCTTCCCACAGTTCAATATAAAGTGAAGTAAAAAAAATAAACCTTAATCATAGCATTGTACAGGAGATGTGTCTCACTAAAAGTGAAAACCTTTTGAATAAGATAAACTCAGATCTTATTACAGAAAAATTTACAGTAAATATTTGCTTTGTATTTATGACTTTAGAAACAAACAGGTAATGGATGTGAGATATGGAACAATATTAATGTCAGCTCCCTGAGAGATACTGAAAAATGCTGTGTAATAGATTTGCACAGTGCTGCCCAGAGGATTTTCAATGCCACATGGAGACAGCAGATCCACAAACAGCCTGCAGGTCAGAGGATTTGGATGTGTCTAGGAAGGCACTGGGGTGACCCCATTTTATTGCCTGCACCCAAGCCTGTGCCACACAGCTTTAGGTTTGACAAAGGGATTTAAAAATGATAAATCCCTCCAGCTCTCCAATCTCTCACACACACTGGCAACGCCACATTTCTCACATTTCCCCACTGGCCCTGGGCATGGAGACAAAAGCAAGGTTGGCTTTCTGCCCTAGAGACTGAGAAGCCACCACAGAGTGTTTGTGCTTTCTCCTGGCCAGTTTCCTCCAACTTGGCTGACTCCTCAAGTGGGAAAATAGGAGTACTGAGGAATGGGCCACCCACAGTGGGGCAGACCACTGACACTGTCCCAAAATTGTGCACCAGCTACCCTCAGTGCATTGCAGAAGCATTAACTGACTGCACCCGGGGTGCTCAGCCCTCTTTTACTGCACATCTTTACAGAGGAAATGACCAACCAACCTGATCTTGTCAACTGTTTCGCCAAATATTCCTACTATGGCCTAATGCCAGCACAAATGCTGCTGTGAACATTAGAGAGGTATAATTTGATCCTCAAAGTCCCTTGATCCCTTTCCTCCTTCAGCCCTGCAGATAAAGAGTGCATCATGAGGTGCATTGTACGCAGTTTTGTCAGAGGAGGCAGTAAAAGCTGGTCCCATGGCCACATTAAATGTCCCTGGGTACCTCTTGTTAGAAGAGAATAAGGACTTTTTTGTGCTTTCTTCAGCCAGCTCTCCTCCCAGGGTGATGTACTAAGTACCTGCCAGCTGTTTTGCATTTGGCAGAGGGAGCTGAATGCCTTTTTTTTTTTTTTTTTTGCAATAAAGGCCACTACATACATGTAAGATACTAATTCAAAGACAAACAGGCACTTCTTTGATGGAGAGATGAGAGTCTGTGAGGCAGAGATGGGTTAATAAATGTGAAAATGAATCTTCTAAGGATAATGTGCCACTGTCAGATAGCAAAACAGCTGAAGCACTGTTCTGACATCTCCTCAGGACACATGATATTCTCATAAAATGTGGGCAGGGGAGAGACTTTTGATGTCTGGCCCTACCATTTATATTTTTAGAAGGCTACACAACAATACTCTGACACCCTGAGGTATCTAAAGGTTCAACAGTCCTGTGCAGTAGGTTCTGCCTCCTTTCTAAGGCACACAAATCCATAAACCTTCACTGACCTGTAGTGTCAGTGTGTTCCTGCCTGCAGCCCTTTTTTTCTGCTGTGTTAGAAAGCCTGACAAGACTGCTTATTGAATTTCTCCCTTTCAACATCAAAGATACCAGCCATGCTCTCCAATTATTTAATAGATTCTGCTATAGTGGAGATCACCGATTCATTTTCACCAGAGATATCCAGTCATTGTAAAGAGCAATTACATGTAATAACACCCTGGCTGTTCTCAAACATTCTTTTATCAAACACATAGTCCAGTGATTACCAAGATGGGCAACGATCTGATATTGATAATAAAACTTAATGTCTTTGGTGTTACTTTTACCAAACTCTCAATGGTTTTTGCTCTGCAGACCCCAGCAGCAAATGCAGCAGCAATGTTTGGACTGCCTTTTGCTTTAGCTGTTCAATATTTATTTCATGGTCATGCTCTTTAAGCTCACAGAAAGGTGCCTCTGATTCAGCTTTTTCTGCGTGGTGGTGCTGTCTGGGGGAATGACACAGGGAGACAGGAGATGCTGGCTTCTAAAGCAGCTTCTGTTGCTGGGCAGCCCGGAGCAAGATGCTTTGTCTCAGCCTCCCCAGCTGCAAAAAGGTTCCTACTTAACTGTGCTCAGGGGCTGGAGATCAATTTGTTAATGGCTGTGCATTAGCACAGTGCACAGCTCTCTGAATGTATATGCCCTAAAAATACTAACCCTTTCTGCCCTTATTCGCAGATGGCTTTCCAGACCAACAGATTAAAGTATTCCTTTTCTAAAACTTTTCCTGAAATGAAAACCTCGGTGGTAGCCACTTACTGAGCCTCGTCTCTCGATGGCTCTGAGGTGGCAAGTCCTTGACTTGAAGCAAAAAATTTTTCTAACCCTTCCTTTCACAACTGTGATAAAACCAGCAGCAAAATTAGAGCACAGTGCTCAGATGACCCTGAAGCATCAATTGTGAAGAGCAAAATGAGAGCATCCACCTTCTCCAGACTCATTCTGAGCCCAACCAGCTGACAAAGGCTGTAGTGATGAAGACAATCACTGTCCTCAGCAGATGCTCTATCCCCATCGATGGATGGCAGTGATCTGTGTGAAGTTCCTTGCCCTAGAAAGCTATTATGTCCCACAGGCATTCTCATGCATTTTTAAAAAAATCCTTATTTTAGCTAGACAACATGATCCTTTGTCTTTCATACCTTATCCCGTCTACTTGCAGGGCCACACTAGACACCAGTTTCCCTTTGCATGTTTTTTTCCTGCCTTACAAATCCCCTTCAGGCCAGCTGTGGCCAGTTAGGCAGGACACGAGCACCGCTCCTGCTGCAGGGATGGCAGCCACCACAGAGGCTGCCCACAGCCAGTCCTGGGGGCCACACAGCACCAGGGTGACATGCCTATGCATGAAATAAATTTACATGAGGCACTTCAACTGCCTAAAGCAACTTCATTCATTCCACCCCCTGGATATGGAAACTGCTGGACATCATTTTCGGAATTTGCCAGGCTGGAGCCTTAAAGAGATGAGTTGACTGAAAGGCAGCAAATACACACATGGTAGCAGAGAGTAAAGAATGAGCACTCTCCTGGGAGGGAAGGGTGGGTGAGCACAATTATTCTGCCACAGGAGCTCGGATCTTGCACTCAGACCAGAGCCCCACACAGTCTGCATTCCAAGTTATCCTCTGGTTTTGGGCTGAGGCAGGTCCAATGTGCCAGGAAGCCACAGCATGGGGGGCCTGACTCATCCTATTCTGCCTCTGAAATCACCAAGAGTTTTGGGGGGTACTCAAAACCACAGTGTGGCTGTGTGATTTTGTTTACAGAATTGAATCCCCCAGACCAAGGAGACTCCAGGTGTGAGCAGCAGACACCAGTCCCTGTGTGGGGACTTCTTGAGGGGTCAGGGACTCTGCAGCGCTCCAGGAGCAGCACCCCTCAGCCCCATCACCCCCAGTTTCAGCAAAGGAACTGGCCTAGTTTGCCTCACTATGGACTGCTCCAGCTCTGACTTATAATTGGAATTCATACCCTGCAAAATCTAGAGCCTGCAGCTAAGAGATACAGCAAATTATTCAGCACTAACCAGCATAATCTGCACTGGTTTTCAGGATGCCTGTTTCCCACTGCTCCCCAGTCACTTACAAGTGCTCTGTGGGCACAGAGGAGCACGTGTGGAACACCCATAGCAGCTGGGAAGGAATTTTTCTTGTCCACATGGCCTCTCTACTTGTTATTCCAATGCCACATCCATTCTTTTTCCACACCAGGCAGCTGTGAGACTTTGTTAATATACCCCCTGAAATCTGTTTTCATCTAGCATTCAAAACATGACTGTAAATGGTTTATTATTGTCATACTTTTAGATTGCTTTAACTTTAGGAGCAGTGCATTTCTGCTCTTCATTTCTCCTGGCAATGCACACTGCTTCTCTTCCCTGTAAGGTGAAAGATCTATAGACTGCTAGTTGTCAGTGCTTGCAAGTAGCCATTTAAAAGCAGATATTTTTTGTCAGCATTTTTATATGTGAAGCTTCTATGACAGATTTGGAAATTGAAGCCCTTGATTTATCTCCGGGCTGAAAACTAGACAGAGGCAAGGACACCATGAGCCTCAGGAATGAAATTACAAACATGTCATTACCTCCTTTAATCTGCTCTTGTTTCTGTGAAATTGCTCCAGACAACCCCAAAAAATCCATGTGCTTTTACAATAAAAAAATCCTCATTTCAGGCTATTTTCCTCCCATACTGTTTCAGGCCTCTCACTGCTAACTTGTGTGAAAACAAAGGCTAGTAAATAGACTTCTTCTTCTTAACTTGCATAGGAGCTAAGCCAACAGACCCAACCAACATACAAAACAGGCATGTCTAAAATCACCATCCCCTTCCCTCTTTTTAATCTCCATTTTTAATATTTTTTTTACATTATTTATTAAATCTTGTTTGTCTCACAGGAGAAAATGATTTGATAGTGAGCCACACTAGCAGTCAGTTCAGGCCACACTTGGCCTAACATAACATCACAGCTGGCACCCTGAAACCATGACAGACTCTGCTCAAGACACACGTGATGGGAGTAGCAGGGGTTGTTGCAAAGCAGGAGTGAGAAAGTGGCAAAAAGCCCAACTCTCATTTGTCTGCTCAAGCATCTCTATTAGCTCTTGTTTTTCCACTGTACTGTAGCCCTACATAGAAATTTAAAGAATTAGTTTGTGCTGTTACCCATGTGACAGCATCCATGAGTGACTGAAAATGTGAAATGTGACTGAAATGTGATGAGAAGGGCCTGAGTAGGGGTGTAAAGGGATGCACAAAGTAGAGCCCCTTTCCTGAGACACTCCCCAAGTTGATGCTGGCACTGGTGGCAACTCCCAAGCGAGCAGTGCCAAGTGGAAAACTGCAGCTTGCCTCAGCTGGGTGTAGAAAACTCCCTTCTGGGTTGGCTGCTGTGTTTCCCATGTGAGAACACTCTGGTCATCCTTAAACAATTCACAGCTGAGACAGTCATCTGATTGCAAGAGGATGGACAGCCTTGTCTTTTGTTCCTTTTAATGTGGTGGAGAACAATTGTCAGGTCTCATCTGGCCTCAGAAATCAGACAGAAAGCAGCAGCAACAGTGCCTTCATGACTTACATAGTCCTAAGTAGGTAAAGAAGTCACCTGCTGTGAAAAAGATCTCATTTTGCTTCAGAAAAGATCTGGGGGGAAGGCCACTCTGCCTGGGTAATTCCAGCCTGCACCTTCAAGCTCCTGCAGCACCACCACACAGCTGAAACAAATCTGTGCTGGTGAGGAGAGGGAGGAATGTGCTTTCCCCTTCTTTCTTAGGGGATTTCACTTTGCAAAAGAATGGGTTAGCTCCCTAGCTGTTAACCTTAAGAGCTTTTCTCATCATCATTGACCCAGTAAAGTTGTGATCTTATTCTTCTGAGAGTCAGCAGTGGTGACAAACAAAGCCTGAAGCAAACGTGGGCGTCTCTGCAGCCACATCCCTTCACAGAAGAGCACTCATGCCAGAGCTCAAACACTGACACCAGGGGCCACACAGACCCATCACCCCTCCTGCTAAGTCTGCTGCCTGACCAGGTTTCTGGCAAAAGCCCAGGTAACAGGTTCCAGTATGGAGCCCAAAAGAATATCTGATTTATGATACAGTCAGCTCACTTGGCAAAGCTTCAGAGAAAGGTGAAAGTTCAGAAATGCCCCTTTTGCGAGCATCTCACACCATCCAGCTCTTCACAGCTGTTTTAAATTCATCCCTTTTCAGTGGGCTAAGGAGCTACACCGAGGCACCCAAATCCATGCCCTAGGCACCCACACAGATTTCAAGCAGAGCTCTGGACTCTGCTATGGCAGAGAGGCACTACAGGTTAGATATCAAACCACACAATTTCAATCCTTATGCTCCTTTACCAATCCACCTCTTTGTTCTCAGATTCCTCTCTGTGACATGAAACCACTACCCACCCTTTATCACAGGTATCCTGAGAGAATAAAAGCACTAATCTCCTAGAAAATTTGGAAGTCCTGAATAAAGTATGAAGTATATGCCATGCTCTGCCACTCACTGCCATGATGCTGTTGTCTGCCTTCAGAAGAGGAGCTGGAAGTTGTGGGGAGCAGCACTGGAGTAAGAATGAGGTAAGAAACAATCTGATTTTCTCTCTCCTCCCACACCCACTAAAGGGTAAGTAAAATAGCCACAGCTGAGGCCAATGACAGCCAGGTGCCAAACATCACCAGGGCAGAACCAAAGCTGTGTGTCCTGAGCAGAGAAGAGAATCAGCCCTGTCAGAAAGTGATGAGCAAAACCTGTGTGCAGGAGACAATTGGCCTGACCAGAGAGGAGAAGTGGTGTCCCTTTTCCTTAAAAAATAACACTGTTGTCATTAGGTCAAGCTGCTTTTGGGAATTCAAATCGGTGATGAAATCACCAGAGGAAAAAAAAAGAAGTAATATTTAATCCCCAAGGATTAACAAAAGCCATGTTGTCATTAGCCACGAGCCACCTTAATGATTCCTATTGCTAGGTACTCAGGTTGCAAATTGCCTTCCCACATAAATTCTGTCATTGTGATAGCTTTGTGATGAATGTAAAAATTTGCTTCATAACTTGACCATAAAAAAGCATAATTCTAGCTTTAAATTACTGTTTAGATCTTTCACTTATGGCATAAATACTCTTTATTGCACAATATGAATAGTTTTCCATATTAATTGTGTAATAGCATTTCCTATGGGCACATAATTTTATAATTTATATGGCATTTCACATTATTTGGGGACAGGTAAATTTAAAACACTTTGTTGCATAATCTCCATTTTGGAGGAGATCTTTTGAGATAAACACATCAGTGCTTGGTGCTAAAATTAAATCTTCATCTGCTTAAATGTGTGGGTTATGAGCGCAGCAGAACCATTTACATGTCAGTGAGATGGGAATCAATTCCACAGAATGGAAAGATTACTTAATCTGAGATATATTTTCTTGTTTTAGAACTTGTGATTGACAGACTACCTTATTACTCTTCCTTTTTTTTCTTAACTTTAAGAATATCTAATGAAATTAATCACAGCCTGGAGGAGACAGTTTGAAACCTGCTAAGAATTATATATGTCAGAGCAAGCTTTACAACTCACTTGGACTAATTTGCTACTGGCAGATATATCATTGTCACACACTTCTGTAAACTTTGCATTTGCAATTTTTTGAACTAACCACACAGGCTGAAGAACTGCTTTTCAAGTTTCAAGAGTGCGATAGAAGTGTTGATGCAGAGCTTCTAACTTGGCAATTGCTCAAATAAGGATGTATTGTTCTAATATGTGCTTTCTAATAAGTTGTTCAGTCCATATCAGAGCAGAGACAGAGTGAAAAACAATAATTATGCTATTTTAAAATAAAGCACAGAACAGTGCTAAAGTCAAAAAACAGAGAAATTTGTCTGTACAGGAACTTGGACTTTATGCAACCAGGTTGTAGCTTAGTATCAGATAATATCTTTAAATCATTAATATTATTATTATTAATTAACTCCCACAATAATTTGTCTTTCTTGAATGGACAAAGAGGGTTGCATTACACTATACCCAGACTATGCAAACATTTTATAGAAGCAGCAAAAGTTGGAGGCAAGTCTCCAGCAGGTTGTCTCTTCAATTCCTGTCACTGCTGTCAGTTCCCTGTAAGTTACTGATTTCTGCTTGAAATAAACACCAGGAAAAAATATCTATGCTATTAAAACTGCTGCACTAAAGCAAAACCTTAATTATTCTCTTGAGTCGAGTTACTGCCACATCTGACTGTCACACAGCACATCTGTTTCCAAAGTTGTTTTGCTCTGCGCTGCTGAAGACGAGGAAGACGCGGAGCCGTCCTGGGGAGAACGCGCTTCTCCCGTGTCAGGATTCAGAGATGCCTGCTCATTTCCAGACTAGGCACTGCCATTCCAGCTCTGACAGGCACCTGAGTGGGGTTTATTAGCAAATTCAGGAGATGCTGCTGAATTCAGCTTCTTTCTACATCGGTGGCTGGCACAGACATTTGCTCCCCTGAGACCACGTGAGTGCAAATCTAATGGGATTTCTAATACAAGTTAAACTAACATATTAGCAAGAGGCAAAGGCTAATTTTTAACATGGCAATCTTTGAAGGGTTTTAAAAATGTGCCTTAAAGAACTTCATTTCGTACATGGAATGGATGTGAGACTTGCTCAAAAGGCAGTAAAACCTGGCTAATCTGATATTGATTTTGCTCCTATCAGCTAAAGGGATTTGGGGAAGAGAGCAGCCCCTACAGTAACTCCTCCCGACCCCAACATGTTGACAACAAAATAGATTTGTACTGACACAGAGTCAGAGACAAAAGGTGCCTGGGGATGTGAATAAATATACTTAGAGATATTTCAGTATATATACATGTATATGTATCTCAGATGTTTTTGGAGATCAGATTAGATGCAGATCTGCATTCTTTAGCCATGCTGTTATAGGACTTTTGGTTAACAAGAGGCACAGGCACACTGTCAGAGAGGCAATCCTTGGCCTCACTCATCACTGATCCAGCACCATCTGAAATGTTGGTTTGCAAGATGTGTTTCAACTTTCTAATTCATTACACTAGGAGGCAGTAAGAAACCCAGGTACTTCTTTCAGACTATATTTAAAAACAAACAAATAAAGCAAAACTTTGAATACTGTTAATACTGTTTAAACCCTTCTTTCCTATCCTTTTCCTTTTTTTTTTTTTTTTTTTCTTACCCCTTTTGATTATCAGAACTTTCCTAAAGAATCTTATCTGGTACAAATAAATTTAGGAAAGAATAGGCAATTTCAAAAAATTAAGGGATCAACTCAAAAATGTTTTAAAAAATTTATTACTATTTTTTTATCAATTCATGGGAAAAGGCAAGCCTTCTGGTGAGAAATGATTTGAAAAGGGACTTTTCACACAGCAGTCT
This sequence comes from Cisticola juncidis, assembly GCA_013400215.1. Classification (NCBI taxonomy): domain Eukaryota; kingdom Metazoa; phylum Chordata; class Aves; order Passeriformes; family Cisticolidae; genus Cisticola; species Cisticola juncidis. The sequence goes on along the minus strand of VXBR01003923.1, from coordinate 582,146 downwards.
TACAGACATTTCTGCTTTTGGTTTAAAGCCTGGTTCTCCACTGAGGAATTGCTGCTGTAATCCTGTACCAGCCAGATGAAACCGCTGGATCAGCCCCATTAAAAAAAATAACCAAAAAAACCAGCAACAACTTTAGCTGGTTCTTGGTGCCAGCTCTGGGGTTGGTTTTTGACAGCAAGCTGAGCACCAGAGTGAGTGTTTGGCCAGCAAGGGGACTCCTTTTAGTCACACTCTACCGGTTAGTCTACACTCTGCTCCTTTAGAAATCAGTCATTTGCATTTCTTGCAGCTTAGCACAGTTACTGAAAGCAGCTGTGTCCAGTGAATTTTATGAGGACATTTAATTCCCAGGCCTTTCCCTGCAGGCTCACATTTCACTCACATAACAACTTCTTAGGAATATCTGCTCATGGTTTTCCCTTGTCATATTTGACAAATCCTCCTGTAGCCTTTCTCAAAAAAACCCCAAACAACCCATCCTGGTTTCCTGTGACTTCTAGTAAATATATAGGCCTTCAGAGAAAACAAAAAAAAACCCCAGTAAATAACAAGTCCCTCCATTATTTTCAGATTTTTTTTCTATCCAGCTGTAATTGCACATTTTCTAACATGATACATGGGCAATTCCCTACCACGATATGGCTGTGCCAGCCACTGATCCTTCCCAATATCCTCCCACTCCAATTTCTATGCATTAGCTTAGAAACAAGCTGAAGAGTTGTCCCTGCTTCTTGGCAGAGGTCAGTGCATTAACATACTACTGATTTTTGCAGAGGCTAGATGAGGTTTGAGTCACTACTGTAACACTGTAACACTTCATGCAGTTTTTTTGGACATCTCTGATGCTGCCTAATGAGAACTTTGGAAAAAGGGCATTTAAAAGGGGAAAAAAAAAAAAAAAAAAAAAAAAAAAGAAAAAAAAAAAAGAAAGAAAAAAGAAAAAAAAGCAACTAGGAAAGAAAAAAAAAGGCTGAAACAAGACTGAAACAAACCTTTCTTCTCTTCATTCCTTGCCCCAGCATGACACTGCACTCAACACTTCGCAAAAAACAATATTTGGGTTCTGTGCTTAAGTACATCCAAGCGAATCAGGAGTAATTTCACAGAGGTCTGGGGGAGTTAGGCTGATTTTAAACTGAACTAGCTTTGGTATAACTCAGCCTTATTTCCATGGTGCTCAGCTTCACCTTGTCTCATGCATAGGTGATGTCTGCCAAATCACTGTTGGTCATTAGAAAAACTAAAACCATAAATTAGCTGGCTCGTTAGGGATATAGGGCAGCAAGGGCTTTCCTTTATCTTCTTATATAATGATCCCTGTTTCTACAGAGCACTTCATTTCCATTTGCAAGAGAATTTCATGGCTTGTACAATGAACTCTGCAGCTCATGAAACTCTGACAATGGTCTTCACTCCTTTCTTTTGGTTAATTGTAACAAATTTCATTGGCTGGGTATAAAGGAGATTATTTCTGGGAAGGAAGTTCCTGCCCGAGGTATATAAGGAGGTGAGAGATTTCCAAGTTTTGTCTCTTGAGCTTATTAATAGTGCATCAAGGCTTAGCCTCTTTCAGTATGAATTTAACAGAGGGGTTTTAGAGCTCCTTTTAGCCGTGAAGGAGTGAGAATGCCACTGCCATTGTCACAGAGTAACTGTCTGTCATTCTTTTTTGCAAGCACCCGAGGAAGTGGGTGGCAGCTGGTGACAAGGGCTAAGGCTGCACTTGCCACTTTCTTGTGATAGCTGGAGCAGAGCTTTGGCCTGAAGCAGTTGCTGCTGTCTGCCTCATGTCTCCAGTAGAGCTTTGAGAGAGGAGTTATGCAGATGTAAATATTTATATCAAATACTCCCGTTCCAGTTGAAGCTGCTGGTATACTTCTACCCCAAAAGAGTAGGGAATGCTTTAGACCACATCATAATTTCCCATTAGTTATGGGGAGAGGGCTTCTGCTGGCTACAGGAACCTCAAGCTATTCCCTTTTACCTTATTGTCTCCTACAGATTTTATGCTCAAGGTGCTGCCTGCAGGCAATCTGCTCCCTCTTGGGCTTCCGAGTTCAGTGTGGCTTTTTAGCAGTGCCCTTTGATCAGCTCAAGGCTGCCTGTGAGTGACAGTGCAAGTCCATTCTGTTGGGACTCTGATGCCTCCTCACTCCCAGCTCTGGGGACTTTAGGGCACCTCAGCAGTGTCAAAGTGACACTCTCACAGTCTGTCACCATCTTCTTCCAGAGGCCTTTTTCTCTCTCTGGCTTTGCTTTGAAATTTCTTTCATTCCCTACCTGAACCCTTAATACTTTCTGCAGTTGTATCTGAATCTTTAGCTATGCCCCCCTCCTTTAATTGTGAACCTCACATTCACAGTTTAACTGTGAGACTTTCGGTGCAGCATTTCCTCCTGCCAACATCTTTCTCTTTTCTCACTTGTGTTGTGTTTCTCGCTCTTCTCCACCCCACACAGCCTATATAACTTTCTTCCTTCTACTCCTAGTTCCTTACAAGTTCCCTATTTGTTAGCTTTGAGCATTAAAGGGAATTACCATTTTGTCTGGTTTTGCCATACAAAAGGGCATGATGATCATGATTCAGTTTCTGAATGAAAACGCAGATTCAATGCCACTGGGGCATTGAAAAAAGCTTTGCTATTTCCCTCCCATTTTGACTGAAATAAAGAGTGCTGTTGGCAGAGAAAAATGTGTGATTTGGTGATCATATAAGGCCTGAGCTGGTGTTTCTGCTGACACACATGCTCTGCCAAACTGCAGCACAGCCACAAGCAGCCACACACCAGCTTCCTTCCCACCCTTGGTTCAGCTACCAGCACCTTCAGGAATTGATGCTGAAACTCCCTCCCACTTCAGTGGATACTGCCCAGCTGTACTGAATGTAGGGGGAAAGTACATAATATTTTCCACTGTTGCCTTTTTCCTAACCTGGAAATGCAACTCAAGATAATTTTAGTAGGGAGGTAATATAAAAGGGGATCTTTAATGAAGGTCTTCAGCAGTTGTGGAGAGATGTCCACAAAAGCCCAGCCCCTCCAGGAGTGAGTACATTTTTATAGGTTTTAGGAAATTAGCACAATTGATAAAAAACACCAATTAGGAGGACAAGTGGTGATGCAATTCCCCACAGGTCAAGTCCTTTCTCTGGAGCTGCCCTTCAGCACTAGTTGTGCTCTGTCCATGAAATGTATCTGGAAGAGTTCTCTGCCTTGGTTCCCAGGAAGAACCAAGATAGCAGGAGCCTTGTACCTCCTGGGCTTGGAGCTCTGGAATTTGTTTTGAATTTCTGCTGAAGGAAAGGCCATGGAAAACCAGATGCTAATGCAATAGGCTACAGAGCTATAAATACATGTGCATAGAATACAGAGAACATACAAAAGAAAAAAGGCAAAAAGCAAATGGCATCACCACCACCCTCTTTTTATATATTATGGCTTCCCTTAGAAAGCCTCAGTATGATTCCTGCTGAAAAACTAACAGCCAAACTTGTTGATCAATGAGTAAAGTCAGAGTTAGTTTGCCTGTGCCACACAAAGCATCACTAACAGCTGTGCAGGTATAAAACAAATAGGAAAAAGAGGAAGCTGTGTCCTAAGAGACTGTGGTAGTTACAAAATCATGAACCTGGAGTAGCAGAGAATGTAAAAGTTGTCTACGAGGGCAAGAAAAATGCATAGAAAAACATAGGAAGCATTGTGCTTGTGTGTGTGCCCATTTCTGTGCAGCTGTGCCTGTTGTTTATGAGCTCATCAACTGGAAAAATAAATAAACCCCCTAAATACAAGCCAACCACTAATTTCATGCAGAACCAGAAGAAGACTTTGTATTCATATTTCAGTAATTGAAGTTGTTCAGTCTCATGGGATTAACCCTCTCATATATCACTTTCAGCTTCCCTGTCAGACAAGGCTTGGTCAGGGGCACTGCAGTCCTGTGCTACCTGCATGAGAAGGGCACCAGCCTCAACTGTGTCCAGGTAAATAAAATTTAGGAGTCAGACTTCCCCCAGGGAATGCCAAAATCAGCCCCAAACTGACACAGAGGCACTGCTACACTACCAACAGGAGGATTGCTACCCTCCTCTCCAGCAGCTATCACTTGTTACCACCTTCAGGCAATAAATTAATGTGAACCTGGTGGCAGCAACTCATCTGTGTCACCTCTCAGGTGGGTTAGAGCCGTGCAGGATGGCTGGCCATGAGGAATGTCCTCATGCACCCTCAAAGGCATGGAAAACTTGGATGCATCTTCTTAATAAACAAGCTCTTCCCACAGCCTACATCAGCTTTTCAGAATTAATTCCAAGGTCCTGGACCTGACTTTAAAGGCTGGATTTGAGTCTAGTTAGAAGTCTTGCTAGAGATCATAAATGCAGACCATCATCAAGAAAATTATTCCTCTATCCCGCCGAAGGCTTTACAGGCAGAATTTGTTAAAACTGGAGCACTGAATCTCACAGGAAGAAGGCATGATCACAAACTGCATTGGTTTCATGTTCAAGTACAAAATGCTTCTCAAAACATAAAGTTCTTACATAAACATTGGGGAAATACGAAAATAGATAAATAAATAAAACACTGAAGCACAACGCTTCATTGCACACACATTCCTTCACGGGATGTGGATGAGGAAATAGATGTGACAGCTCTTAGTCATGTTGCTTACTGCTGCTCAGGAGGGTAATCTCCTCCCATGTGAGTGAGTGCAATATAATGATGCACTTTAACTGGATCACATCATGCTATCCATATGTGCTTTTGCCTCTGAGGTTACCATTAGATGCTCCAGAAAAAAAAGAAAAATTACAGAATTAAGTAAAATATTTCATTTGTCCCGAGATGGGGCTGGCTAATGCCCTGATACAGGACTAAAAGCCCTTGCAAATGGTAGTATTTTCTTTTCTGTCCAACCTTATCTGTCAAGGTTCACATTCTGATTTTCTTCTCTCTTCTTCTTTGCTTTGTCTTTTAGAAATTCCCACCTCTCTCTAAGTTCAATCACTCAAAGTCCTTGAAGTGGGAAGCACTGCTCGCTCGCCAGGTGATGCCATCGGCATTTGAGATGTCTCTTGCTGCTCCGCGGCTTTGCGCATCTCCCGGTTGGATCAATTTCCTTCTGCACCTCTAGCCATGAGAACAGGCTGAAAAGAAAAGCAACAGGCCCCCACTTTGGTCCTACACCTAGAGAAGGACAAAACTCTCTCCCATGTCCCTGGCATGTGCAATTTTCCTCCTCTCTCTGCCCCCTCTTTCTGCACCCATCCAGCACGGCCCGGGGGATGTCCTCCCCCTCAGCACTCCAGGCAGGGATGGTTGCTATCCTCACCAGCTGACATCAGGGCTAATTTCCTGTAAGTTGTCACAGAATAAAGGAGAGGGCCTCTTTCTAAAAAATCTTTCCGGCTTGCTTGAAAACGCTCTCTTGTCTTCTTTTCTTCCTGTGTGCAGCTTGCAGAATCAATAAGGCCCCAGCCCCTCACCCTGAGCAGCGGAGGAGCTATTGCTGCAAACTCAGCGGGAGGAAGAGCTAGGGCAAGCAAGGAGCCCAGAGATAATCAAAAGTGCCCTCCCATGGCTCAGGATGTTGCCAAGTGCTTGGAGCAGGACCAGAAGGCAGCACACTATGACTCTTTGTCAAGCAAGGCATCATCTTCATTATCCCCACTTAATTATCTCTGAATTTCACTAATTGCACTTACCTTTACCTTACACTTAGCAAAAGGGCTGGGCCAAGTGTTCCTCTGTAACACTACTTCTGAAAAACTCTGTGTATCTTCTTGCAGGTGCCTGATGGCTGTTAAAAGGGGCAAGGAGCCCCTCTTACACATCAATGTTTAATGTGTACAATGCCATGACAGGCTGGTAAAGAGACTCTGTATTCAATGAAATTATTCTCAGTATTCAGTGTAATTTCAGGCAGCCTCTATAATTTAAAAGAAAGACTCTTTGTTTTCCTGTTTGAAAACAGACAAAACCCCACAAAACTCTAAATTAAAAACCAAACCAAACACAAACCAAACCAAACCAAAAACCCATAGAAAAAGGGACTCTCATTGTTTATTACTACAAAAAGTGGGAAAGAGGGCTGGGATTTTGTTGGCTGTTGACGAAAAAGAAAATTGTTAGCAGCATTTACAGATTTAGGACTTTTTTTAAGGGAACCACATGAGGGACATGCCAGGCTGGAGTGATAACTGCAAGAATCCACTCTCAACCAGGGAAAGGCACAGAGCCAAGTGCGGTTACCTACGGGTACAGTTTTGGCTGGTGATCAGGATGGGACTAAACTTACAGCTTGAATGCAGAAAACTATTATTCCAGGGGTGATGGCATCATTTGCTGGACTATGTGATTTTGCTTGGGTACCCCCTGTAGACTTCCAGCATCCTTTGCCCTAAAAATCATGGGCATGGGACTGAGGAAAACGTGAGAATCTGTACAGCTGCTATATTTAAAAAGCTTCTAATTGCACTTTAAAAATAGGTGAAGAGGACGTATTTTGGTTTAGCAAAAAGAAGTAATAAAGGTAAGAACAAATTCTACTGAATCTAACAGGAATCCACATTGGTTAAATGTGTGCTTAGCTCAGGTCACAGGAAAACTGAGCTGCACAGGGCAAGAGCACTCTGCACGGGGACACCAACCTGGGACTGGTTACTTTTTCATAAACACAGACACACTCAGAATTTCCTCTCCCCTCTGACATTTGTCCCTCTCCCTTTGAGGCCGGTGGCCTTCTTGCCCTTTACAACATCAACTCAAATGTGGTAAGTGGTGCAGAAAACCTTGCATGAATTCCACAGCTCCTTCAAGAGAGCTAATCCACCATTTAAGTCCCACAGGTTTAAATGCTTTTCATCACTTGACCTCTTCATAAGGATGAATTTCCCCTACAGTGAGGATGTCATCCGACAGCTGTTACTTTGTCAGTCAGAAGAAACTACAAGGCAATACACAATAAATACTATATAAACATCAAATCAAAGAATAGAATTTATAATTCTGTCTCACAGGTTATTTCCTTGGATTACTGTTTAAAATCTCAGAATTAATGTTTCAAGAAGAATATGATTGCAATGATTCTACCAGAAACAGCAAAATCTGTGTGGTGAACAGTCTGTGTGTACAGCCACTGGTCTAAATCAACTCCACTGCCAAACTGGCAAGCACCAGGTAATGCATAAAATGAATAGACAATTCAGAAATGTCCAACAGATAACTAAAATTGAAATTTTATTTTTTTTTCAATAATATTCATCAGACAATTTTCTGACAAGACTCTTCTGAAAGATGAAGTGCAAATGGGAACCCTGTAAGAATGTTTAGAAGAACTGTACATGACATTTTTAAGCGCCACCAAGTACACATTGAATACTTTGTAAGTATATAGGCATAGCAACATGCAAGTGTCATGTACCCAACATTACAATATGCATTTTGTCTGCTTAAAGTTATTAATGAGGAAATAAAATGAAATTGATGTGTCTTATCATCAGTGCAATATGTTTAATTCCCATGGATTTTTTTTTTTTTACAGGTTAGTGGTTGTATTTCTGAACCATTCAAATATATCCTTCTCAGAGCCATAAACTGCCAGTGTAAGAGCAAAGCACACCAGAGTTCCTAGGGGAATACACTTACACTGACCATGAATAGATGAAGTTCTTATAGTCCTTTCACAAATTATGCCTTATTATTTATTCCAGGAAACTTCCTGCTGAACTGAAGGGGTTTTGTAATTATAAAATATCTAGGCTGAAAGTAAAGGATGCACAAGGATTGCTTTATAATTCTTTTGAAAAAGAGCTAAATAGCAACTCAAACATGTGCATTAAGGACTTGAGCCTTGTTCTTTTGAAATCAATAGGCGTACTGTACTCAATTTTGATGGAGGCAGGACATATATGAATCCAGTAATCCATGAGTTCACTCTCTTGGCTCACTGTTTTAGCAGAAGCAGATGACTGAAGGTTATATTTGCATATTTCTATGAAAGCTATATGGGGGTATAAGCAAATCTGCATTCATAGAAAAAGGACAACATGTGCAACTGCATGTTTACTAACATTAATCAATATGCATAGAAAGGAGAGAAAGAGGAAATGATAAAGAAATCAGCCCAGCAATTAAAGACTACCCTCCTCTTTATAATCAACATAAAGAGTTGATGATCATCCTTACAATCTTCTTTACAAGCTATTACTTTAAACTCCCTCCCCTTACACCTATTATAAAAATCCGTCAATATTTCATTTTAGAACAAGACTGAGAAAATGATCATGTTTAGAAGAAAACAGCATTGGTGATTCTCAGCACATGCATAAGGGCAGGCTAAGGCTGTCTGTAGTTTGTGCTGAAACACGAGATCAGAGCTCACACATGAAACACTGCTGGCTTGACCCAGAACACAGGGAAAGTGCTAAAGTGCTGACCCCAACAGGCTTGGCTTTGCACCTGAAATCTTAAAAAAAGGGAAGAAACAAAAACCCTTGAACTTTTCTTTAATAGTAGCACAGACTAGTCCCTTTAGAGGAGATACTTTTCTTTCCTCCTTTCCAATTAGACTGTTGCTTTTAGCCCAGCAGAGAATAAATGACTTAAGACACAGAATGTGGAGGGCAGACCTACAGTAAACACAGAAGCCATGAAGAATTTTTTTCAAAATTTTTTTTCCCCATCTACTGCAAGATTTTGGAAGCCCCTAGAACTGCAGAGGCATTTCAAACTGGCTTCACACCTTCTGTCTGGTTGTGAGCACATTAAATATTGCTGAAGAAAATGAACACAGCTTGGCAACAGGATGATTCCTAGATGCTGGAAGAATTCCCTTAAGGGCTGCTGGAAGCGCACGAGGCTTGGAGCATCCTGAGGATGTGGAGTGATACAGAAGTGTGCTGTTCAACCATGTTTGTACCCTTATTTTCTCCTGAGTTAAAAGAAGTGCAGAGTGCCGGGTAAGATTCCTCGATAGCAAGAAGGAACTGTGCTAGCTTCTCTTAATGCCAAATAAGCAACTTTCATGTGTTTTAGAGGCCTTAGGTCCACCCTGGAAAGCCCTGTAGGAAGTCCTACTCTCAAAAAAGTTTCTACTCTGTTCTGTTGACATCAAAGGCTTCTCCATTAATTTTTCTCCTGCTGTTTGCAACAGTCCTTCTCTGCTCCCCATGCATTGAGTGTTTCTAATGTAAACATGCCCTGGCAATATTATGTTTACATAAGTAAGAGACAAGTCAGGATATCTCAATAGTGTTGATATTGCATATTTAATTCAAAAGCTTGCATGTGCTTTTTAAAGTTTCTCTTCATATGTGCATGCCTTACTAGGAAGAACTGTGTTGCAGTTTGCAGTTGGATTGCAAATTATTATCTAGAGCTGACTAAATATTGATGTGTTATAGCAGTTTATTTTTAAGCTGTTTGGGTTGAATCCCCAGCCAGCATAAATTGGCCCACGTTTAAGGCAACAGAGTGAAGCTGATTTATACCAGCTGAGGCTGTGTCCTTATGCCCTGTTCAAAAGCTAGAACTACACCAAAATTAATAAGAACAGGGCAAGAATTGTGAACCCAGGCAATATTTTTACCTATTTTTAACAGAAAATAATATAATACACTGATTTCATTTCAAGACTAAAGCAAAGATTCAATAGTATTTAAAATGTATACAAATATCTCATAGCTAGTATTTCGACTAAGAGGTAGATGTCATATTCTAGGAACAGTATAGTGTGGAATGATGCTAATGGCAGTTGCTAAATACATTTATTTGCCTGTTACACAGGACACACAGGAGTGTGGATGATAGCAATGGCAAAAACAAGAAGGTTTACAAAAAAACCTCTTGTCTTCTTTTGCTATTTTGTGTTATCTGTCTTTCGGTGCATTTCTTCTGGAAGAGCATGATGGAAAAGAAGTAAAAAGAGCTATAATACAAAACTTCATGTTTACAAAAACATTAGCTTTATCATTAAAGGCATCCTCTGTACTGTAATGGAAGCATTTTGTACTTACAATTTAAGATTACCTGGCGTTACTGAGCAAGTAGTGGAAATTCCAGGTGAGGTGATTCAGCAAAATAGGGGTCAGAAGAATGCAGCTCTCTCTCTCTCTTTCTCTGTTGTTCATGCTAAAAAATACCAGGGCATATGGCAGCATATTTCAGCATCTTAACATACTAGGCTCCCTTGAGGACAGAAAAAAAGATGAAACTTGTGCTGTTGACCCAGAAATAAGATTACAGAACAGTGTTGCCAGACAGTCAGAGTGCTGGCAGCAAAGCCATTAGAGGAGTCAGTGTCTTACTTTGCCTAAAGGTGTTTCAGTGGTATTTAATGGTGCTCCAAGAAATGGAAAGCAAAGCTGGTGAGAATGAGTGGCATAAACGTTTTTGATAAATTGGTTATCATTGCCAGTAGAGGAATTACACATATTGCATTAGGATATCCACTGCTTGTAGATGCACCTTCCACTTTTACCTTGTGACTGTTAGGGGTCACCCCCTGCTTGAAAATAATCAAAATGCATATTATAATTACACGGTTTTCCAATATCCATACACAGCAAGTACAAGATACTTACATGTAAGTACACTGTATTTACCTATATTTTTGCATAGTTTTTAGTGTGTACTTTGTGCCACTTAATAAAAAGCATTACTCAACATTTTTGTTGTTGCTGCTTTTATTTATTAGACAGCTTGCTCAATTAAAGTTGGAGTAGCTGGGATTTTTGGTATGTTCATCACAGATTACCAGTTCCTAGGAGTGTAGAAATTAGACATTTGGAGGAGTCTGGGTAAGCGGTGGGGGAAGCTGCAGTGTGAACATTACAGTTTTAAATCACCTCTTTAATTAAGAAACGCAATACCAGATTTATTGATGCTAATTTAATAAACTTACCTTTAATTTGAATGGAATTCTAAAGGTAAGAAGTCCGTTTTCCTTTTGGTAACACTTTACAATAAGTGGCACTAAATTACACTAGAACTGCTATGTTACAGGGAATTACATGTAACTACACTGTAACTGTTGAGAGAGCTACTGTACATGTGCGTACACGGCAACTTCAGTGCTGTTACAATCATGAATTACATAATTACAGATGATTCTGTCCTTTCTTTTCATTGAAATAGCTATATATATATATTTATATATATATTATACCGCAATGAAAACACACAAGATGTTAACTGTCATGTCTCACTTACAAAAGTTGGTTTTTCTCATGTGTTCCTTTTGAGAGGGAGTCTCAGTGCAAGACGAACCATCCTTAAGTAATGTGGAAACTTTTCGAGATGTTCTAGCTTAAACTCTGAGCCTCAAGTTAAACATCATGTTCCTTAAACTGTCTCTTGGTTTGTCAGATGACACTAAAAGAGTGGGATGATGCACCCCTTGTCTTCTGATGCACCGCGCTCTTGTTCAGATCATGAGAAATGTTCTTGAAGCATTAAAAAAAATAAAATAAAGTCTACATCAAAAACTTTAAAAATAATCAGCAATAATCGACACTGTAAACAGTACACTGGCAGAAACTAGCTACCTGGTCTGGAGAAAACTACTCTGCAAGTGAGTGAGGGAGAGGATGTCATGTACATTTTAGTGAAGGTGGTTCCCATTCACAGCCTCCATTTTACACACTCACTGGGTGCCTCACACCATCATAAAAACTTTTTTTTTTTCCTTCTTTTCTTCAGAATGGGAACTTGGGCAAAAAAGAATGGACAACTGGCTTTTAGCCTACCTCATGTCATTAGTGTTGAGCCATGATTCTGCTTACAGAAAAGAGGGATGCCTCTTTATACCCAGTGTGGTAAATTGAACCCGTGAAGACCAGACAGGCCTGCAAAGTGCTACCCAGGTAGAATGCTCTGTGTGGGGCTGCTCACACCCGCTGTGCACAGCTGCAAGGGACATCACCAGGTGCAAGGCAATGGAAGATCACATGGGCTGGAAATGAGCACGTGAGGAGTTTTAATTGAAAGCCATTAAAAATTTTGAAAAAACCAAAAAGCTGTTTTAACAGTACAATTTGTATGTGGGTTTTTTTTTTGCCAAGTTGAAATGCTGTTTCTATGCCACTGGAGAATATGGTGTGAAGCAGTTGCCACAAGGCCAGCCCTGCTTTTGGAGGTCCTACCTGACCTTGGCTGGGTAATGGTTCAAGTAACAACCCTACTGTTCAAGCGAGCTGGAGCTAGGAAGGATGAAGGGAGGCGTAGACACCACGCTGGTGGGGAATTCCACTTGAGCAAATAAGGCCCTCATCCAGGGAAGCACTTTGTTTATAAGCATGTGAACAGTGCCTTATCCTCCAAGGGAACTTCTCTGACGCCTGAAGCTGACTATGTGCTTAAAAGCTTTGTTGAACTGGGCCCCAGGTCCTGAAATAAAACTTTGATACTGTTCTATAGCTAATGTAACTTACTGCAGTGATAAGAACCCATATTTTTGGTATTAAACGGAATGACTTCCTTTGCCAGCCTTTTACATGTTTATGTTTTGAAAGACATGAATATCTTGTAAACCTATACTAGTTTTCAATGTGTCTAGTAGCACCTACCTGGTTCTCTCAAACTACCATATTATATTAACATATTATTGCATTTTTCCACAGATGGGTATGGAGTGAACTGCAAAACAAGCATGCAATCACATCAATGCAGACTTATTTCTTTAAAATGTCATACTGTATATGATTTATTATGTTAACACTCAACCACATCATATTATTTATGTCTGTATATTTTGAAAAAAAGTGCTGCTTTGATTGACGTCACCCTTTTCTCTTAGAAATTAACAAGATAAATGCTTCAACAAAAACAATTAAAATACTCTAATATTGTCCTTAAAAGGTTTATATTCTTCTGATAAATAATCTGTCACAGCACCTTTATCTTCCGTTTTACCGTACCACATGATGTCGTATTCCAAATTCTCCCTTCCCCACACAAAAATAAAATCCCAGGAGAAAGTCCTTTACAGCAGACCATCATGCTTTTATGCTTCACAAATACATCGACCAGAGAGAAATACTTCTTTTGTCAAAGGTGCAAAACACAGGAGCACAGCGAGCTCCAGCTAGACTAACTTGCGTTCTCCAGTGCAGAATCATTTCCAAGACCTGTTATGGCAACCTTTTCTTTTCATTGGAAGAGGAAATAAGCCGATGGGCTTACAGTGTTTTGTTGTCATATTTAAGAGCATGTGATTTTTCAGCTGTCAATTA
>VXBR01003923.1:458107-568902 GCA_013400215.1 Cisticola juncidis | reverse complement strand
AATTACACACAAAAAAAAAAAAAAAAAGAAACGAAAAAAAAATCAGAAATAATCCAAACAGAGACCTTCACTGTGGAGCTAAAAGCATGGCAGGAATTCTCTATCATTCACGGTGACATAAGTTTGTACCTCACAAAATGCATAGACAGGAATTTAATATAAAGAATTAGTCCATTTACTGTATACACAAAACATATATCTTTTGTTTTAACACTTCTATTTTTTCTTTTTTTTTTTCTTTTTTTTTTAAGGTTTTTTTTTTAAGGTTTTTTTTTTTTTTGGCAAACCAACATAGAGAAGCAGCTCTGGAACTGCCAAATTAAAAACTGAGAATTTTAGCAACTCAATCGTACTTTTTAAGGATAGTAATCAAATGTGGTTGTAATTTAAAACCTGAGGCTGTGCACTGGTTGTTAGCTTAAAACTACCTTTCCATATAACATTGTGCTTCCATTGTATAACAAAGAAAAAATCAACAAGAACTAGAAAAGTTTGCTGCTGAACAGTGCTAGGACATACAGACAAAAAAATACTAACACATGTTATCTACTCAGAATATTGATTTTGAGTCATATCTAAAGGGATATAATGGACATTAGAAAATGCTTACTTGTGACTGACTTAGCTACTGCCAAAAAAGTTGAATATGTATCAAATAATGTTTAATTGAATTTATTATATGCACTATATACAGATACTAAAATGCCTTGCCATTGTGCCCCATGAACACATCAAATTTGAGTAGGCAGGTGAGTTCATGTTTAGCAAATAAATTATAAAAACATAAATTACTCAGGAAGTTCTCTAATCTTTGTGATCCCAACAGCCAGTAAAAGGGCAGGACAAACTGTTTGAAAAGAAGCTCTATTACCTAACTTTGCAGAATCTCTATAGCTAATCAGCATGTTTTCACCACGGAAACATGGCACTGTTGTCAAGGTACCATTTAAATCATAACAAAACAAAGCAAAACAAAAAAAAAATATTCACTGGACTGATCATTTTTCCCACCAAATCCAAACATACAGGAAACTATATTAAACAGATTTCAATTTGTTTCCAAGGGCATACGTTTCAAAAACAAGTAGCTTTTTGAATTATCGATAGACAGGTATAAAATATTCTTTGTAAACCTCTAATCTTAACATTTTCTGTAAGTATATTAGGACCTTACCTAATAGTTCTTGTTATGAATTTTGTTCTATGACATACTAGTAGGGACATGATAAAAGAAAACTGGAAAAGAAAGCTGCGTAACACTTAAATATGTAGAAAACTTGGATTAAGATGATGATTAACATTGTTAAGGCTGTATATTCAAGCACTGTATGTTAGGAGAGCAGTGGATATGATTTTTAGGCAATAAGAAATGTCCTGTTTTACGCATGATACTGTAATTATAGAATGATGATGTCAACAGCTGATTGTTGGCATAAACTGGCTACTTATAGCAGGTATGTGAGTTAATAAAGATAGCAGAAGATGGCAGAAATGAATTCTGAGAAATGATAGCCAGTTTTCTCCAGCAGTCAGCCTGATAAGTAAAACTCCAAGATTCTAGCTCTGCATCTAAATGAAATACTCCTTTTTCTCCTCTGCATTGACTTGGCTGCCTTCTGCATTGATAATGGCTGTGTCGGCATCAGGGGCATCTTCAGCTCCTTTTGCTTCATTTGTTAAATATGTTCCTGTAGGAATCAGTAAAAGAGAAAAGAAAAAAAAAGGAGAAAGATTAGAGATTTTTTACAACTGTGTTATAGGTAGTACATTTCAAACAATGTGCTCTAATTTTCTAATGAATGAAAAATATTTTTACACAGATTTTAGTATACATGATAAAGGTATGCACAGCTTTCTAATTTGTTAAGAAATATGATACCTATACTGGTAAAGGTCCATATACAAACTAGTATATCCACAACAAATTAAGGAAATATTTTAATAAAACTCCACTTTATCTAACTGCAGTAATATGCAATATATTTTTCAGTTATAGAATAAGTGATAAAATCTTGTGTAATTCATGAAATAGCTATCCATCAAAAACAAAGCAATTTTTAACACTTAGATATAATTTTTTTTTTTTTTAGTGGCCAGTGATCATTTGTATTTCTGTTTTTCTTTGATCATATCTATGCTCTAATTTTACAGAATTGTATCATTGGAGGTTCCAAGAATTAAAAAATTGAGGCAGTTTCATGACCATATTATACTATCACAGTTATTTTTTATACTCTGGATATGAATGAAGAAAGAAATGTGCACAATAGTAAAATTTCCCTTTGTGAAAAGTATTATTTATGCTGGCATAATATGTACAACTGTTCATTCAGGAAAGTAAAACAAAACAGACACACTTTCACTGGCTCATTAAAAAAATTCTTATTTTCTCCCATGTAGTACAATCTAACAGAAAAGAAATTTTTTATCAATTTACGTTTTCTAGGTATATGATTATCCTATCTAAAATTTACTGAATTTATACCAACTCTCATCCTCTCTTTTTATTTTTGAAAGGTGTGGAAAGGGATTCAACTGAGTTTTAGCAATAGGCCTACAAGCTGTACAGAGGTTAAGTCTCAAGGCATGATTTTGGCACTAACTAGGTCAAAATCAAATCACAGAGAAGTCAGAAGTCAGTGTCACTCCATTCCTGTTATCTTTAGTGGCAGAGGGGACTGAAAATGAAGGGGCCAGAATTATTAAGGTAAAATCACAGAATAAAGTAAAACTAGCCCCAGGAATGAACCCCTTATTCCAGCAGGATCATTGATAAACTGATTTGAAAATACACCACTGGTTTTAATATTATCTTTTAAACATATACTTTAAATATTAGCATAATCCATTAAAATGAAAAATCTTGCTCACTCAATGCATATGTATTCTGCTGAACTGATATGCTTGTTAAAACTATGAGAACATGAGGAGAACATGTAATCAAGTATCAGGAGTTAAGATCCAAAACCAAGGTGCAATCTTACCCCCTGGTCTCTCTGAATCACTGACTTATGAAATGACCTTGGGCACGCATTAACTCTGTGTCCTTTGCCTTGGCCAGCCCACTGGAAAACTGGTTAAAACTCACAGGGTTAAAACTCACTTGCAACTGGACTGAGAAGCACTTTTTTGTTCAAAACATTTAGCACAGGTGGGAGGGCGAAAGGGAATGGCACCCCCAGGTGAAATCATGCCTTGTTTTCAGGAGTGACTGAACTTGTGTGTTACCTTATGTGTCCTACCTTTATGTCTTGCCAGGTATCGACCCAGGAGAATTATAGAACATAGTGTTACAAAGACAACTACAGCCACTATCCCTCCTATAAGAGCATGGTCGGGTCCGGTCTGTCCAGCCAAAGCATTTGGATCTAGAGGGAGAGATAAAAAAGCAAATGTAGTCCAACACAGAGGAAAAAAAATGACAGGAAGATTCACAATGCCAAGTTTTATACTGATCATCCTTAAAATAGGGCATATCTCTTTAATATTCAGCCCCGTTATTCCCACTTTTACTCCCAGAATCTTATCGACAACACAGTGCTGCTTGTATTCCCAGATTGTTAAAACCCCGAGGACATCACAGTTATGAAAAATATTACCTTATTCTTCTTTGGCAGAGGTTATTAAATGGAAAAGGTTTCTAGCTTTGTCCTCATCATTTTACAACTGAAAACCTGGCCATAGCTATTTATAGAAGGAAAAACAAGGAAGTGAGAATTGGGGATCGGATAGCATCAGCAGAATAGTGTCTGCATAATACATAATTTATGGAATTGATTCTCAGTGGGGAACCCTTATAAGTTCTCTTCCTCTCATTCCTACCCTCTTGCACCAGAAAAAAAGGCAGATAAAGCACAGCCGTGCCAAGTTCCTCTGCACATGGCTGAGTCTGCATGGATTTGGTCAGATAAAGGTATCAGGCAACCTGAAACTCATCATTCAGACTCGAGCATCAGTTTGTGAATTTACTACAAACGCTTGATTAACACCCAATGTGAGCAAGCTGTAATAGATATCACAGAGTCAGCTGTGATGGAAAAGACCTTTGAGACCATCAAGCCCAACCAGTGAAGTAACACCCCCTTGTCAACCAGCCCATGGCACTGAGTGCCACATCCAGTCCCTCCTTAAACACCTCCAGGGGTGGTGACTCCACCACCTCCCTGGGCAGCCCATCCCAATGCCCAGTCACTCTTTCTGTGAGGAACTTCTTCCCAATGTCCAACTTCAAGCTCCTCTGGCACAGCTTGTTCTTTGGTGCTCTTGTATTCAGCCCGTCGATCCACCCTGTCCAGGTCCCTCTGCAGGGCCCTCCTACCCTCCAGAAGATCAACACTGCCCCACAACTTGGTGTCATCTGCACATGTGCTACTGCCAGAGGGACTCAGTAGGGTCCTTTTTCCAGCTCAGGGAAGTACTGTCAGATTCAAGTGTTCTGTGCTGGTCATTTGCCTGTTCTGTTGCCTGATGAGTCACAGAAGTTGCAAAGAGACAATCATGGGAAATGGCACTGCTTTGGGGTGAGTAATTCTGCAGAGCTTTTAACAACAGACCAGCAACCTGTGACTGTTGACTCAACAGATAAATGCAGAAGTTAAAATTTTAATCTGAGGATCATGACAGGGTTCCTATGATAATGCAAACGCCTCTGCTATGCAGTAACAGTAATTCTCTGAAGATGCTATTAGCATGTGCTGTATGCCACAGTCATTCCACTCTCACTGCTTCAAGGGCATTTCCCTTGCAGGAGCTGCTTGAATTCTTCAAATAGTTTGCAAACAACTTTTTTGCTTTGCAAAAGGGAAAGGCAGGGAAAAATATTTACACAGAGAAGAGGGCAAGTCTGTGAAGATGAGAAAAAGGCCTCTGATAATGCTGAGGAGGTGTGAGTCCATAATACCATGATTACATTTTGCTGACCAGGACTGCTATATGGCATGGAGATGTATGGATATGCCTGGTATGGGAGCCTCATGAGGTGTAACAAGGCCAAGAGCTGGTGCTACATCCAGCTCAGGGTGCAGTCCTGCTCTCAGCCCAGGCTGGGGGATGAACAGATCCACAGCAGTCTGGCTGAGAAGGACGTAGGTGTGCTGTGGGTGAGAGGCTGGACACGAGCTGGCCTTGTGCTCTTGCAGCCCAGAAAGCCAAAGGTGTCCTGGGCTGCATCCAAAGCCCTGTGGGCAGCAGTCAAGGGAGGGGATTCTGTCTCTCTGAGCCACTCTTTTGGGACATCATCTAGAGAACTGCATCCAGACCTGGGGTTTCCAGCATAAGGACAGGGACCTGGAGTGATTCCAGAGGAGCTACCAAGTTGATGTGAGGGGTGGGGCACCTCTCCTATGAGGAAAGGCTGATGGGATTGGGATTGTTCAGCCTGGAGAAGACATGTCTTTTGGGTGGCCTAATTATGGCCTTCCAGTACCTGAAGGGAGCCTGCAAGAAATCTGGAGAGAGACTATTTACAAGGGTATGTAAAGACAGGACAAGGGGAAATAGCTTCAAACTAAGAGGAGGCTAAGAGTAGATTTTAGGATGAAATTTTTCGCTGTGGGGGCGGAGAGGTGCTGGCACAGGTTGCCCAGAGAAGCTGTGGCTGCCCCATCCCTGGAAGTGCTCAAGACCAGGATGGATGGAGCTCTGAGAAACCTGGTGTAAGTGAAGGTGTCCCTGCCCATGGAACTAGATGATCTTTAAGGTCCCTTCCAACTCAAGCCATTCTATTACTGCAAAATCTACAAATGCACATGTATATAAATGTAATGTTCCATAGATGAAGGAAAAGAATCCCATTTTCCCTTCATTTTGCAAACTCTGAGGAGGCATTCTGCAATTACATTTTCCAGGCTTGCTGGAGCACAGAGTGGTGTGACCACTGGTACAGATTCAGTTCTGCTCTTAATAATCACTGGACTCATCAGGCAGAACTTTGTCACTTACTGCTGCCTTTCTGAGCTCCCACACCTTTCTCTTCTGGCTACGAGGACTTTGGGGAAGCTGGTTGTAGCACTTCTGTGGACATGCTGGAAAATGATAGACATTTTGCCTCAAATAAGCTAAAATACTGAACAAAGTCAGCTCCCCTGCATCCTCTTCCACCTCAACATCCTCCTGGCATGGTGCTGCTGGTGGTAGCACCACGTTGAGTACACATCACCAGTCCAGTGGGACACAGGCTCCATTTTGATCATTAAATCTGATCCCAAATCCTGTGCACCAGCAGACTCACAGGGGAAGGCCAGAGTGCTGCAGCACTGCCTTCCCAAAGCAGGAGATTGCAGCATTCAGCCTTCCTCTCCCATGCCTGGCAGGGGCTTTGTTTTCTGAACTGGGCAAGGAGGAGGTGGCTGCTCCCTCGAGGAGATGGAAGGTGACAGCTTGCTGCAGGGATGTCAGCCTGCTTGAGCCATCTAGAAAATTCCTCCTTTTGGGGTGCCTGTGGCAATGTAGAGTAAAGCCCCTCCCTGCAGCAACAAGGGCAGGGCTCATTGGGACTCTGAGGACCACCCATGTCCTGTGTGTGACCTGCAGGAGATGCTCTTCAACAGCACTGGGACAGGAGCAGCAGGAACGTGTTTTCCCACTAAAAACTGGCTCCTGCTGGTGTGCTGCCAGTAACACCAAAGAATAAAAGGAGATCTTTCCAGGGATAATATACTTCCTGATGCAGAGCATAATCCAGAGGAGGGTTAGCACAGAGCTTTATCTACAGGCATTTTTGCAAAGCTGATTGAAGTGCACAGCCTTAGCTGAATACCCAGACTTACAACGCATGTCCTCTGTGAGCTTTAATAAACATTACAGATAAAAATCCTCACAATACACTGAGATAAACACGTCTCTGTGTTCTTATCCTCTGGTGATTTCAGACAGAGAGTGACTCACTCCTCCTCTGACATACCTGATGTGACTACATGAAGTGACCCAAAGCCAGCCTAAATACAAGGTTTCCACCTATTAGTGTGGATTAATGAGATCCTAATACTGCAATAGGCTGAATTTTTTATAATTAAAATTATTGTAGGTATTCACTGGATTGCAAAGTAGCAGCATTTTTTTTTGCTCTAATCTTGACTTGCTATCAAAGACAGATTATATTGGTTGGTATTGCTAGAGAAGTTAGTCCAGAAAAAAAACCTTATACATGATCTATAATCATTTTATTACCAGTGAATGATTCCATTGTTAAAATGGAAAAGGAAAGGATGGAGAGAAAGGAAAAGATGGAAGCAAAGGAAATAAAGATTGATTCTTAAAAGTTGACAACATTTTCTTGAGAAACAAACCTTTTTTCCATCTCAAAATGAAAATCTGTACAACATAAGCAATATTCTGAACAGGAAGCATACCTCATGAATAGTCCCCTCATAGAAAAATAATGGTAGCATTAAATATAAACATGCTCTACATTATGCATACAGAGTAATGCACTATACTTTTGCCTTTCATGAAATGATCTAAGCCCCATGAATGAATTATAGATCTGGGGCTTTCTATCGTGGTATAAATAATTACTATTTCAAAATGTGCCCCAGCAGTATCTGAAAGATAGAAATACAGGGATTTGGAAAACATGCTTTTTTGTATTTTAGGTATTTATACAGTGAACATGCATAATCATTCAAATGTTCTGGGCACAAGTGTTAGTTTAGCAACTGCCATTAAAGCTCCTGAAGCCACTGACCACTCCACAGTTTGCTTTCCAAAAAGCAGAATACTATTCAGATTTTTTTTAGAGTCATGCTTTAAGCTTCATGGACTTTACCAAGTAAATCCTACCCTACATAGCTCCAGCAAATGAAATCTTAGGTATGCAACTGTGCAACAAACAGTTATAAATCAGCTGTTTCCATTAAATGAAAAAAAAAAAATGGATCACAGTGTTACTGTTTTAATACATACTGGGTTTTACTGCGTGAGGACAGACAGCTACAGTAGTCATGGCCTGAAACAGTGGTATTGCAATTTTGCAATCAGACTTGATCTCCAGAGATCAGTTCTTTTTTCTGCTTATTTCATCCTTTGATGAAACTAAGAAAATCATATAAAAACGTAATGACACTAAACCTCATAATCCTCTTTTATTTGCTCTTTTTTCCTGAATTTAGAAAGCTTTCTTCAAAATACTGATTGCCAATGCTGTGAAAATGTATCCAGTTTCAACTTTTGGGATTTCCCTGTTACTGTTTGTTCACAAACTGTGAATACACTTAAATGACATAACACACACTTCAATTAAATAACACTCTTAAAATCACTTAGAGGGAAAAAAATGCCTCATTTGTTAAGAGATGAAACACATCACATAAACCTTAGACTAATAAATAAGTAGATATGTGCTTTTTATGACCTGCTGACAAAGTTTCAGCGTAGAATATTTAAACATGAATTCACACTTTGGTTAAGCAGATAAATTTTGGAATAGTTTTTCATGCTTTTGCATAAAGTGTATGTTAATTATTCATCTAATTTCAGTTTCTTCATGCATAAGTTTCCTCCTTATTTATGTAGAGCTGACTTGACTGAGCAGGCTGCAGGAAAGGGTCAGATAACCCTCTACTGAGCAAAGGCAAAACAAGAACATTTGTGAATGCTGAAATGGCATATTTTGGGGAATATGTGCTCAAGTGGCCCTTTTTTTTGCAGAAATTTATCAATATGTATTTTTGGCTCATATGTCAAAGTTTTAAAAAAATCACTCTGAGCATCAGATGACCTAGGTTTTGAGGCATCCAAAATAATAATTTGTTTTGACCATTTCTACTGTACAAAAAATTGGAAATATCCTAATTTACTGTGGAGCTTAAACAGCATTCACAAAATGAAGAGTTATCAAGTATATGTATTATTCATAAATTACTGTTCCTTAAGGCTGGGAAAAGAAAGGGCTGTCCCATTTCTCACTGAATCCACCAGCTTACAGTCACTTTTACTGATTTCATGAATAATCAAATTGTGTGGCAAAGCAGACTTGCTCCAATAAGGGATCCTGGGGCATGGCTCTGTGTCACAATTTATATGGCAGAAAAATCTCTTACAATGACTCCTGGTTCTTTCCCCATATCAGAGACTTGTTATAAACTCCAGTACAACTCACCAGTATTTCAAACTTTTGCAAAAGCTACTGTTTTAAGGGATTTGCTCAAATCAGATCAGTAAAGCAATGTGCATTTTAGGGTAGGAAAACCAAAAAAGTACAGAATTTAAATAAATAGCTCTGCCTTATTTGAAAGACTGTTGAAATGGTGCAGGTTGAGTGTGAGAATTAGTAGTGGAAGACTCTGAACATTTCTGGAGAAAATCTAGCCAGGACCCTCAAATCATGAGATATCTAAACCTGCACTGCTTTGAAGAGTCCTAACCAGCAGAGACCAAACAGCACCAGCTGTGGGGAGGGAGTAGTTTGAGGATTTCTGAAGTCCATCAGTGAATGTAAATTACATTAGAAATATTCCCCAGTGATTTTTTTTCTTCGTATCAGCCTAATTTCCCAAGGAGATGAGAGCTTGTGTAATCATTCTCTTTCACTCTGTTCAAATTACTTATGAACTGTGGTTCCATTACAACGAGTTTTAAGAGACAGAAAAGAACTTAAGAGCCCTGTTTTCTTATAGCTAACCTGAGAGGACAGGTTGCAGCAGGGGCTCAGAGCTTATTAGACACCAGAGAATGTGCAGGAAGGATGCCTTTATAAAAGCCTTAATAGAGACAAAAGCTTCCATCAAAATCTCTGGCAAGAATCAATTTTTCATTAAAGGTTTGTCTCCATTGCAAATATTGGTTTCCAGTGGCGCAGATCCTGTTTGAAGCTTTTAGGTGGCATTTATAACCTTTGAGCCCTTGCCTCCTCACCTTCTTCTCCTTTTCCCAAAGCCCACCCTTCCTGCTTCTCTTCCTTCTTGTTTCAGATCACACTCCAGTATTTCTATAATTCAATTAAAAAGCCACGAGGCACAATCTCATGGAAATCAGAGATTTCCTTCTGCAGCTTATGACACAAGTTTGGGTTTTGAAATGCATTCAGACTAATGTCATTGCCAAGATTTAGCCATAAGGTTCATAAAATATTTAACTGTCCCACCAGAGCAAGTTTGGAGAAAAAAAGTAAAACTTAAAAAAAAATCAAAACAAACAAGCTAAAAAACCCCTCAAACTAAAAACTTGAACCCAAAACCTCAAAACAGAACTTCAAGGATCTGGTTTTACATCAGTAGGAAAAAAGACTAAAGTGGGAATTGTCCCACAATATGGATAGAAGGTTAGACTGAAGTGATAGCTGACAAAGTATTTGCCCTAGGAAAAGTGGCAGTAGTGCTGTCTGTGATAAATGCTGGTAAAGTAGAATTTACCCATTTCAGCATCTTAATTTGGGCACCCTGGAGTTCAATTTCTCTTGCATGGCCTGGAAGGCTGAAACAGGTGTTTTTAATCTCTTTTTTGTAATACACTACTAACCACTAAAACACATGTATGCCAAACTTGTGAAACTATTGTTAAGAGGGAAAAGAAACTTTCTGCACCTTCATTTAAACTGCAAAGAGTAGTGGCCCAAAGGGGCTGGTTGTGAAATTCGTTGAAAATGCGTTTTGTTATTAACCAATTCTGAACTTAAAATACGTGACAAGCTTCTTTATCCTTCAGTGCCTGAAGCAAAGAAGAACAAAAACAGTGTGCTAATATACAGCACACATAAACTGCTATTTTAATAGTAGAACATCATCAACCATAGCGAAGACAGGCAGAAAAAATTACTTCTAAACCTTCAAAAGAATTGATAGCCTTTTCTTCCCGTGCTACTGCAGTAGTACATTTGGCCCATTTTGCCTCTAAGTGGGTTTTTTTTTCCTGCAGTACTGAATTTTATGTACATTCCTATTAAGAAGAGCCTGCATTCCAGAAAGATAAAAGTCCCACACTAATGTTTCAGCAGCTGAAACTACGGCTCCTTTAGAAGAGCTCGTGTTGTTCTCATGAAGCCAGGACTTCTTTCAGCAGAGAGAAAAATGCAAATGTCTCCTGATATGTATTTGTGAGTAGGTAGCCCTTGTCAAAGTGAATAAAAGCCTTACCCATAGCTATTTATTTTGTAAATGTATTTTTTTTAATGCTTAGAAGAGAGCTGTACACCCACAACATTAAGATGAAAAGTTTAACAATATTTTTCAGGGTCCTTAGAGCCTAGATCCATATTTTGTGCCTGTGTCATTGACACATTTTTTTAAAAGATTTTTTTTTCCCTTTCTCTTCTTTTTTATCGTTAATGCTGCTTAAAAAGCTTCAGTTTCCTGAAGGGAACAGTTCCCCTAATTAGAGCACATAAAAGACTTTTCTTATTGACAATATTATATTTTTGGCTGTCAATAAACTCATTAATTGCTTCAGACTTTGTCTTAGGAAAAAAAGAACTAAAATCTGCAGCATTTTGCCTTCATCCTATTTTCTATAGAGGATAATTAAGTCAATTCTGGGTTTGAATTCTGTCCACCCAGCTATAACTTCTGTCTACTGAAACAGGAGGCTGTAGGGAAAGACACAACTGGCACGGATGACATGAGATTTTCCCTGTTAAGTTGAATGAGTCAACTCTTTTTAAGAGGGTTTTTTTTTTTTTTAACTCTCAAGCCTTTTAATTTTCATTTTCTTGTGAAGTTCCAGAATGCTCAATGCCTTCATTTAAGTAAAAAAAGATCGAACTTTGGAAACATCCACCTATTGGATACTTAAAAAAGAACTTATCTCTACCTAGAAAAACGAGATTCATGACTTCCTACTTCAGGAGGAAAAAAACACATTTCAGAAGTGTTCTCTTTCATTTGATGACTTTCCATCAATTAACATAGGAAGATTCCTGCTCTTGGTTTTTTTTTTTGTCAAAAACGGCCAGAGACCAGATGGACTTAGTGTGCGCACAGCTCCTTTTCCTGTCACCAGAAGTTAATTATCTATAGAAATATTAAACAATTCCCTCATTAATGCAGAAACTGGAGATGCCAGTTTCTTCTTCCTTTCTTAGAATGTCTTTAATCTGTGGCTTTTGGCTGGTTCCCACAACCTCTGACACGCTGGAGAGAACATGCCCAGGACATTCTCACATTCCCATGTGGGAAGACAGCGTGGCACCCGTGCTCTGCAGAGCTGGCTGAGCGTGGACCTGCTGGTGGCTGCCAGCACAGGGCTGGGGCCACACTCAGATGGTCTCTGGCCACACTCAGATGGTCTCTGGCCACACTCAGATGGTCTCTGGCCACACTCCCATGGTCTCTGGCCACACTCACATGGTCTCTGGCCACACTCAGATGGTCTCTGGCCACACTCACATGGTCTCTGGCAGTCTTACCAGTCACATTTCAGGAGAAAGCAACTCATTATCACCTCAGTACATGTTAGAAATTATGGGGAGATTGCTGAGAGAGTGATCACTCAAAGCACTGAAGGGATTGCTCAAAACCTCCTCCGCTGAGGGAAGCCCCAAGAGCTTAAACCCACTGGAAAGTCGCATAAATATTTCCAGTGTGGCCTTTTTGCTGCCTTGTTTTCCATGCTGTTACATGAAGTCCCTCACTGATTGCTTCTCAGAGCTAATCACTGTCACTGCAGGGCTCAAATAATAAATACTACCACAAGCAGGCAGTGGGAGAAAGACACACTTCCAGAAACTCCATGAAACAAAATGAATGGGGAGGATCAGGAGAGACACACAAAGCTGTTCCTGATGGCAGAACCTGGGGAGGAGGTTTTGTCACCAGTAAGGCAGAGCCACACATGTAAAGTTGTTTGAGAACAGGTAAGGGTGGGTAAAGATCAGAGAGGCAGCAACAGATTCACAGTTGTACAAGGTACACTATACTAAATATGAGAGTTTTAAAACCAAGAAGGGCAGATTTAATTTAACTGAAGAACAGCTCTAATTAAAACTTAGTTCTGTGGTGGAAGAAAACCTATTGTTCAAATGAATTCTTTATGCTTGTCACACTAATTTTTTTCTTACCAAATCAGATTAGAGTAATTATAAGCTTATAATGACATCAAAACACCCCAGTAAACCAGCCACTTACAGCCAGAATCTGACACCTTACTCAGGCTGAACAGCAATTTAATCTGTCATGGGACTACTCAGTATGAGTAACTGTAACACAAGAGCCTCTTTGGCAGTTAAGAGTATATTTTATCTGTCAGTGTATCTCCAGATTAGCCAGGCATACTTGTGGTTAGGGTAGTAAATGATCCAAAAGAGGATGTTGACTTATCCAGCTCATCTCAGAGAGATGTGAGAGACATTAGCAGAGATACACTGCTGTAACGCACAGAGTAACAGGTAAATTATTGATAAGGTCAGCACCACTGTTAATATGTGAGGCATCTTCTATAGCTGCTCTAATTAGGGCACAAAATGTTATAAAATTCTTTGTGACAATGGCAACATCCATTTGTGAAGTTCCTGTCCAAGAGATAAATCTACCTTCAATTTGCTTGAATTTTTTCCCTGTGGTTTAAATGAATGCTATCCATTCTTTATGTCAACCCTGTACTAATGGAAACAACAATATTTCCCCCTTTTAATAATGACATGCTTGATGGAATTCAATATATTAACCAAATTCTCCTCTGGGAACATTAAGCCTGTTGTTTTCAGATGCCTTTAAGTTAAATACCATCCAGCTATTAGTAAGTGATTGTTTGCTCTTAAAGCCATCGATTGGTAATGGCTTTGCTAAGAATAACGTTGGTCTTTGCTTTCCTAAAGGCTTTCTGTATTCATAAAAAAAAATATACAGTTCAATACAGCCTTTGGTTTATGGACTTTTTTATTTTATTATTTTTTTTAATCCTGGCAACATGCATTAATTTCCAGCAGCATGGTCTCCACTGTCAGCACCTCTAGCTGATCCTACCAAGGGGGTCACATCCCCACCAGTTTGCAAATGACAGATTCATTTCCTACCTTCTCCTGAGACAGCCACGAGGAACGAGAAACCAGAGGTCCACTGTAATTACTATGTATATTTCAGATTAAATAAACGTGATAAAAGCCTCCATCTGGCTGTTGATCAAATGTGCAGAGGCAGGCTGATTTTCAGTGACACATTACAATATGTCTCTTGTAACAGTCCCCAATGCCAGCCTGTAAATTACTTACATTTGGGATTACTCGACTACGGCAGACAGAAATATTACTCACTGTTAAAAGTGCTGCCTACTGGGAGCATGGGAGACGTGGTCTAATCTTAAAGTTGTTAAGCAAGGCATTAAGAAATAATGGGGCCATGTTTATTTTACTAAATGCTGATTGTGCTCATGCTGTTGGAAGATGGCAGATCCAATGAGCTTGTTCCAGATGCTGGGAAGCTGTAGAAAGTCTAACACTGGGGGAATAAGTATCAGTTGTGTTCTAGAGAACTTCAAAAATCAGAAAAATACTGTGAAATACACCAATAGTTTCAAATTATACATTATCTGCAGAAAAAAAAATAAATTCAGCAATTCAGGGCCTTCTATATAAGAAAAATCCCAACCAGAAACCTCAAAAATGAAATAGCATTAATTTCAAGGAAAAAACAGACAATGATGTTGCCATTTCATGATTTACTTTACAGCTCTCCTTGCAGTGGTGGCTACAACACGTGGACAGTCAAACTTTAGTGCATTACTGCAGGTATTTCAAAAACTTATGGTAAGAAAAAAGGGCTGGGGAAAATGTCTGGAGGATATTCATGGAACAACTAATTGTTGTTTGAAAGGCTTTTTCTATTATTTACAGCTTCTTGAGTTTTACAGCTCACAGATCAACAACAAAATTAATTCAAAATTGAGACTACAAGGCTTATTAAAAAAAAAAAAAAAAAAAAAAAGGGAAATATCACCTCCCAGTCAAAGGATGGATATTTCTGGTCCACCCTATTACACTCATGGTTCTTATTGAACATTCATTCTGTCCAGAAGGTGTACCAGTGTCCTCTGTGTACATCAAGGAGAGTTTTGGCCTTGTAAATTCTTGCTCTAAAACACCCTTGCTGTTCCACAGCTCTTAAAAGGACAGCAACTTTGTGATGCAGTGGTTAAAATTTGTTTCCACCTAGACATGTGTCTGGATAAAAGTTCTTGGAAGCATAATGAGCCTTAAGAAATATCTGGAAGTATTAATCTCATCTCCTGTGTGATCACTCCAACCATTTTCCTTTCTTTCCTTACCCAGTTCTTATTCTGTTTTAACTGCATGAGATTTGCCATATAAACCCTTCACTTAAATTGTCTCATTAGCCTGCATCACTTAGCATCCACTCTTACTTAACTGAAGTGGTTCATTAAATGACATTTCCTTTTAAAAGACCTCTAAAAACTTAGTCCTCCCTTTAGGAAGTCAAGAAGACAAATTGTGAAAGTAGAAAACAGTGTTCTAAAATCGAGAGTTAACACAACATTTCCAAATGCCACTGCTGAGAAACTTTTCTTTAATTCTTTCCTTCCTAATACGTCTGTTGCCTTTACATTACAGCCATGTAAGGGACATGGTATTTTTCTCTGAAGTGCTCTGGATGCTGAAACTGATTAAAAATAAAGATGCCCTTCAAAAACATGCTGACACCCTCTTTGATGCAGAAGCTTTTGTTAGTCAGTGAAGTTTTGGATATGACTATCTGACCAACACCTCTAACAATACCATTCCCGACATGCAAGTAGCACATGCTACATTCAGCTGAAAAACAGAGATTGTTTCTGAGAGCTGTGAAGACAAGAGAGGGTATTTCAAGGGTTTTACAGCCCTTAATTCAGTAAAACATGTAAGCATGCAATAGAACAGGCTTAGGACATGATTTAGTGCTTTTGCTGATTTGGAACTGCGTTGTTAGATCCCAGCTCCAGTCTACAAGACACTGGCTACCAGAGGAGGCAGGCAAGCCAAAGAAACAGCTAGGAACCCTTGAGCTGTCAGAAGCAGTGCTTTTTAGCCTTCCTTGCCTTCTGGAAACCTCTAGCAGGCTGCTCCTCCTCCCGTGGAGGTGAGACTCATGAATTCAGAGCCCACTGTGACAGCTCTCTGACACCAGCACGGCTGGGTCCGGTGCCAGCGGCGAGCCCGCGGCGCTGGGCACAGCAGAGTCACCGAGTGCCCCTCGCTGGGAGCAGCCTCTCACCAAAGCCTGCTCCTGTCACCCCGGCCAAGGAGGCAGCACGGGGCCTGCTCCTTCAATCTCCAGTTGGATACTTAAGGTGGGAAGGGGTTTTGCTGCACCCCGAGGCCGAGCAAAATCATGAAAGCTTCTTCTTGCTGTGCCTGTGTCTGCTCACAGCAACACCTGAGGCCCAGAGGCTGGGGAGGTGCTCCTGCAGGACATCATGCTGGTGGCACCCTTTGAGAGGGAGGTTTTTCCAGGGAATAAGCATGGAAAATCAGATTTAAATCCTTGCCATTCAACAAATGCCTCGCTGTGAACTTTGGCAAAGCGTTCTCTTTATCTGAGCCTCAGTTCCTCTGAAATAAAGTGAGGCTCAGGAATGATGTATTACCTTGATTCACAGAAGGAATTATAAAAGAATGATTTTAGATATCACAGTCTGCCTTTACACACCATATTCTATATAATAGTATTTTAAAACATTTTAAGTGGACTTCTATGGGTTTAATTTTTACTAAGCTTTTTGTTGGAGATATATATACACACATATATATCTTTACTTTCTTGTATAAAAGGAAACTGAATATTCATTATTATGAATTTGCATAATGAAGAAACTAAAAGCTAAATGCTTTTATTTCAGAGGAGTGAGACTGAATGAGACAGCCCTATGCAGTTATGCCACTGGAAGTAATTCACACCAGGTAATTGATAAAAATAAACAGAAATATGGGAATAAGCCAGAAATGGGATGACTCTACTTCCAGGTTATGGAAACAAACAGAGAATACTAGGGATGCTGTTAAACATTGTCAAACAGGTCAACATTAACCCTTGGGTTCATAAATAACCTTGAGCTTAATAGGAAAGGACATTCTACTTCAATAATAGAATCATTGAAGATGTATGTCAGCTGATACAAGATGGTACCATAGAATTAATGTTTAAAAAATGAACAGCTATACTCTCCTGGCTTCAGTTTTCTTTTTCATCCCAGTAATGTCTACTTTCCCACAAGTGCTAATAATTTATGCATTACAACTAAACTTTGAAAGCTATGATTAAAACATCTTTATATTTAGTTACACAAAGTTACCTAAAATCTCAGGGGAGCAATTAAATATTAAATGCTTTATTTGTATGCTAATCAAATGCAACAACACTGTTCGGAACTTTAAAATTACATGAAGCAATCAAACCTGCACCTAGTGGTCAAGGTTTCAGGGAAGAATAATCAGGTAATCTTACCACTTTTTTCATCACTGAGCAACAAAAGCAACAACAGCAGTCACAAAAAAAGAGCCATAAAATGTTAATGCTTTAGAATAATGTCTGTATAGCTAGAGTGACTTCTCTTAATAAGCAACCATTCTGGCATGAACAAGCTATGTACAGGGACCACAGTGCCTTTCATTGCTGCCACATGGTTAAATCTTCATGGATAATCTTCACAAACCACTATTCTAAAACCCACCACGGCTCTACAGGCATAAGCCCCAGCACACAAACAATGAGGAGGTGCTGGGAGAATTACATGCTGAAGAAGAGAGAGATGAAGGAGGAAACACTCTTGCTGCCTTCTGTGAGAGGAGAAGGAGAAGAGATGACAGAGCCAGGCTTTTGTTAGAGGTGTGCAAAGATGAGAGGCAATGGACACAGGCTGGGACATAAAAAGTTCAAACTAGCTATCAAGAAATTCTTATTCACCACTAGGATGGCTAAACACTGGAAAAAGTCACTCAGAAATGCTGTGGGTTTTCCATGCATGGACATATAAAAAAACTCATCTGAACGAGTTCCTGAGCAATCTGATGCATTGTGGCCCTGCTGTAAGCTGGGGTTGGACCAGCTGATCTCCAGACATCTGTTATTTTTCTACTACTATTTTCTACTATTTATCTACTTTTTCTGTGGCTCCAGGAAATGGGCCATAAGCCACCAAAATGAAGAGTACATGGGAAAAAAAAAAAAAAAAAAGTTTTGCAGTTTTCTGCACCTTAAAATGAACAGTCAATAACAAACAAGCATCCATGAGGACACCAAGATCCTTCTATTGCTTTAGGTTGTGCTGCTCTTTCTGTGTTGTCTTACATTGCTGCCATCACTGTCATATCCATACTGCAAAAATTCAGAAGGGTCCACAATTACTTTTCTCCTATCTTCTAGTGATTCATGACACACATGAATCAGGGAGCAGGAGTTCAAATAAAACCTTACACCACAGAATGCAGGTGTATGTTAGTAGAGAAAAACTCTATGTGATATAAAGGGCCTTGTCTTCCTGTCACAGTTTTTTTTCTCAAAATAATCTGTTTTTAATCTCACGAACAGGGTTTCAAATTCTAAGGAAAAAAAAAAACCAAACCAAAAAACCAAACCAAACTATAAATTCTACACTAGATTACTTCAGAGAATGATTCACAAAGCATTATCCATAATGAAAACGTCAAAGATCAGCAAATTGTCCCAATGGACTTTCCATCAAATTATGTTTACAATTACTGAGAGGTTAGATTTGCAAAGAAACGAGCTGACTTTTCAGCATTCTGTGGCAATTGCAGTATTTTCAGTCAGGATTTCAGCTTTATGGCCATCTTGACGAAACTAGCGTAATTCTGTTTTCCTCAGGTACAGCTAGGTTTATTTATAGCAAGGTCAACTCATTTGAGGTATCCTGTATCTCTTTACACAGCAGAGAAATTGTCACACAAGGTAAACTCTGGATGGTGGTGTTTCTCTGTAATGGTAGGGAGTAGGAACCAGCAACCACACAGATTGCTTGTCTGCCTGTCAGATTTGATATTCAATGCACAAAACATATTGTAGATAAAAAGTACTGAATCTTATATCCATGTAATAACAGTGAGCACATTTTTTTCAAAGTACGCTGCAGACCCTGAATACAGTGGGGTTTCTGATGGAACTACCACATGGAAGCCCTCATACAACAATCTGACAACTAAATACATGGTCTGAATCTTCTCCCCAAACCTGCTGGAGATAAAAATCCTGCTGCAAAAATTCTGCCTTGAAATTTCTCTCTGCCCCTGAGTTTCCTGTGGGAAAACTTTCCGAAGAGCATCAGCCACCTCTTTTCTCCTTCCACTTTCCCACATCCCTTCCTTTCTGGTGACATAACTTGGCTTCAAGGAGAGGAAAATTTCCCAGAACATCTGTTAATGATATTGTGTCCCAACTCTATCTAGGAGTGTGCTTACACTCAGTTTTCTGTGTCTCCTGCCGTCTGCAGCTGTCTCACCATCCTTTTCCTCTGCTGCTTTTCCATGAAAGAAGCTCACACAGCATCAGCAAAGCTGTCATTTAAAATGACTTCACCAGTGTCACAAGCATCTCCACAAATCCTCTTACTGCCTTATTATTTTGTTTCTTGTTACTTTCTGCTGTTGCTTTAGAAGTGAAGAACTTTTCCTTGTCCCAAAAAAGACCCATGAGACCTCTGGCGATTTGTTTTTCCACTCCATGTGAACGTGTGCTCGAGATGAGAACCAAATGAACACTTAAGTATCTTTAGTACATCTTAAGGCAAATTTGAGCAGCAAAGTCATGAAGAGTGTTCACAGAAGAGTGGCTTAAGCATCTAAAGGACAGCAAGACAAATGCATCCCTGAAAATACATCCTTGGATAACTGATAGGCTGTACTGCACATGCCCAGAGGCAGCATGCCTTTTTTTACATCTGTGGACCTGCCTGACCCAAAAGGTTGTTTTAAATTCATAAAGTAACTGTCTTAGCCCTGAACTGCCTGAGGGCCCAAGCAAATTGTTTTACCTCAAGAGTGTTAAACACACCCTTGAAAACACTGAATTCAAACCAAAATGTCCTAACCACAGTCATTTTATTAAAGATGCAGCATGAAGTGGAACAGAATCATGATGTTTCCTTGGGGATGTAGAAGTTAACAAAGAATGTTAAAATAAATACAACTCCTCCATGCGTAAAAGAGGGAGAAAACACCTGAAACAGTAAGGGAACCAACCACCACAACAAAATTACATGTCAAGGCCATGACCACCTTCACATCAACAGAAAGAAATGAAGTCCCCAGAAATGGAGAGTGATGTTTTGGGAGATGTAGGGCTTTGTGACTTTAATTAAAAAAAAACCCTACCCCTGTGGAGTGGAACCGTCAAACACAGGAGTTACTGTACCCAAGACCACTCTGCAATGCCTCATTCAGCAATGGGCTCCCCTTCTCTAGCTGGCTGCCTAGCATCAGGCACTGAATGTCAGACTCCTGGGCTTTGTCCTCTTCT
The DNA here is from genome assembly GCA_013400215.1 of Cisticola juncidis. Classification (NCBI taxonomy): domain Eukaryota; kingdom Metazoa; phylum Chordata; class Aves; order Passeriformes; family Cisticolidae; genus Cisticola; species Cisticola juncidis. The sequence goes on along the minus strand of VXBR01003923.1, from coordinate 548,512 downwards.
GACTGGTTGCACCCAGAGAGGCAAATTCCTCCTGGGAAAATCACTGAGAAGATGGGTGCAGTGACACATCTCCTACCTCATCTCCCTTTTGTGTGTGAGCAAGTGTACACTGACCAGCAATGGTGTGATTGAATCCTGCCTGTGATCAAAACATTCCAGAACCCTTAACAAGATGTAAACTGCAGCCAGCAGAGTGGTTCATCTGTGAATGAAGTGGAACTCTGCATTTGAAGACATCATATGTGAAGCCCATGGCATCATTAATATGTTCCTCTCCTTTCTGTAATGATTAGTTTGATGCCTTACTGTGCAGTCAGGAGAACACACTCAGTTAAAAGCCTCCCTCTTTCTCTCCATCCCACATCTCTTCAGGGGTGTGTATTTCTGTCACAGCTGTGGATTTAAAACATGATCTTTCAAGCACATGTACATTTAGCTGATAGGGTGTATCACTCATTTGCATTCACCACTATTTAGTTTACACAATTCCCTTTTAGCATCTTACGACAGGGATTTATAGTTAATTGACTAATTTTCCATACTATTAACAACTTAACATTTTTATGAGAACACAGAAGAAAGCAGTGTATGTGAAACCCTGTGAAGTTTTCTTGTAAGCACTGCTTTTTCACAGAATTTATCTTCCAGTTACTAATAGGAATCTGTAGAAGCCAAGATGCACAGTTAAATGTAAATCACATTGTCTAGTGTTGCTTAAATTTGTTCTTTGAAACATCTGCTTTTCAACCTCTATTTACCTGTCTGCTGAGAGTCAGACAAATTACAGCAGGATTTTTTTTTTTGCCTGAGGAGATGTCACTTCACAGAACAGATGGAATGAAAAGAAGTTGGCTTTCCTTTTTCTGAAATATGATGGGAAAAAAAAATCCCAGAAAACCTTGCCCAAACCAAACAGATAGTTTTGTTTTTAGTTTTCCTTCACATCCAAAAGGAACTACACCAGCCAACCCTTTAAACAAATACTATCATGACTGAGTCCCTCATCAGAGGCTTTAGCACTGAACAGTTTAGCATTGTCTATGCTTCATGCTTGCCTTACTTTCAGTATCTAAGGATGCAATCTTGTCCCATCTGACTCAATATACATTTCAAGCTTTTAAATATTTTAAACCAGCTTAAAACTACCACTAAGAGCTGTTGGCTGACAGAGATGGTTTTCATCCAACCCAAACTACTTCTGGGACCTTCTGAGTGTGAAGTGCTCAGAGATGTGTTTCTTTGTGTGCAGAATACAAACCCCATTCTGCAAAGCACTGAGCAGGTATTTTTCTCATGCACACACTGATGTGGTGGCCTGGCATGTATATAAACTCAGTGCCACTGAGAAGGCTCCTTGAAGCATATTTGTAACATTTAATGGAAGCCTGTCTTGTTAGAGCAAAGAACAAACTCTTGAACTGTCTCCAGCCTGGTGGGAAAGAACCACCCTGTGCTGGTAAACCCCCAGGTCTAGCAGTAGAACTTCAGGAAAGATCACACTGATCATTTCGAGTCACATATTTTGGCATCATAACACCTTTTTGTGGATGAGTCAGTAATTTTTTAGTCCATAGACTCACACAGAAGAAAATACTGAGGAAAGACAGATAAAGTCTCTCCTCTTAATTATCAGTTCTCAGAATGTGACTTTAAATTATTCCATCTCTTCATGTGCCAACAGGATGGACAGGGTTACTGGAGGGTTAAAAGAACTCCAGAGCATCATCCTTTAAAGCAGCAACAGTGCAGGGGATCCATGGCACTACAAAAGTACAGGTTCAGTGGGTTGCTTAAAGAGAAAAGGACGTTGTGAAGCATCCAACACAACACTTTGAAATGTCTCATAGGTGCCTTCTGAGGAAACATAAAAAATGGTGGCTGTGATTGCTTTTTGTAACTGACAACAGCATTTGATATCAGATCTGGCTTTTTGAGGCAGGACCTGTGTGAAACAAGCAGCTGTGCATCAAAACAAAAATATTCTTCCAAGGTGCTACAAGAAAGGCTCAGGACATAAAAGGACTGATAATTATAACAGCACAAACATAATGAGCTCCAAGTGTAATTGATGGTGAGTTGAACTCTTCTTTCAAATTAAAAAAAAAAATCAAACTATTTTCAACATGGTTAGGGAGAGTTGTTCTACTGCTAACATTTTAATAGTGTTTTTATACCTACATTGTACAGGAACTTTTTATTCCAAGAACACCCTGAAAACTGGATGACTCATTTCAGTATGTGAAACATTTTAAACAAACTTGAAAATCAATTATAACAAAAGCAGTGTTACCCTTGTTGTGGAAATTTTGGAAACAAGCGAAATAGTATTTTCTTCCCAGCATTTTGTGCTTATTAACATTTTTGATACAGGTATATAAACACAAACAGATTTTAAAGAAAACAGAAGAGACTGGAAAGACTGTGAAAGGGGGAAAAGAATCTGCCCTAAGAATGGAAATGTCTTTCTGTCCATTTTTCCTCACTTTAGTTCATAAACATTGTTGAATCACAGTGATGTAACCATGACTTTTGGTGCTTCCTGTACGACAGAACACACTAAAATTCAGCACAAAGTCTTACTGTATCTCTGTGGATGAAACCAATCAGACCAAGAAGAAGTACTGGGTCCATTTGTTCTCTCTATTTGGCAGAGTTGGTGAAAGGAAAGGCAGATTTTCTGAGGTTCCTTAGAATTATGAATTAAAATCAGCACGCCCTTCTCCTAGTTATTGATTATTATTAGTAGCAGGAGTACCAGTATTATTTAACATATATAGCTCTCTTTACCATTTGGGAAAATTAGAATTATTGTTATAAATTGGCCTTGTGCTTGCTTTCTCCAAATGCTGTCCCTTTACCCTCCATTAAAAATAAACTATGAGAAGTTCTTTAAATAGTGATAGGAAATAAGATATGTATCTTTCCCTGGATTTCACTGCTGCCCCTTTCCACCCTTCATGCTTTTAAAGGCAGAAGAATACAAACAAAGAAATAAAATACAAGGAAGAACAGAGGCTCTGCTTTGGATTTGCTGTGTGTGCCAAAGTATTCAGTATTATCAATGAGGGGGTGCTGAAACATGGAATGACATCCTCTCTGAGAAGAGTGAGGATGGGAATAGCCCAATCAAAATCAGCCCCTGTTCGATCAGCAAGAGACTTCAACCAGCAAAACCAGATTTCAAGGCAGAATACCAGTCAATGTTCTAGTCAGTGTAGCATGATTACCAAAAACCAGGGCGCAAACAATACACATTTTAGGATGCTTTCTCTTTTTTGTTTTTTGTTCTCTTTTTCCCCCAATTAGTTGGTTGCTTTGCTGTTGCTAAATTCCTTTTGTTTTGAAAGAATTTAATTTTCTGTCCACTGAAGCAAAAAGAACTGAAGAAAAGAAGTGAGAAAATGATGGGGCAACTAGGCAGGTAAAATCCTTGTAAATCCTACTCCAAACTGCTTAATATTCTGAATCCTTACTTCAGGGAGATAAAAAACCCTGTTGGCACAGTCTGAGTTGCACTGATGTCTGAGTAGGAAGAGTTTACTGCAGATATGGAAGCTTTACTTCTAAAAAAAAAGAAAGAAAAAGTGAGAAATTAAGATTCTTCTGTTATGCTGGGGTTTTCTATAACACAAGCCCCAGTGATAAACAGAAATATAAACAAACAGAAATTAGAAGAAACAGAAGTGGTCACAAACTGCTGAAGGTCTCCATTTAATTAGCATTCAAACTGATAGCGAACCCATCTAGCTCATTTTGATTCATTATGAAACACTACTGGAGAAACAGAAAAATAACATAATTCCTAATGATTAAGACTGCCATTATGTATATTTGTATAGGCATCAGACTCTTTTCAAGTCGCTGGGACCAAGCCAGGATTCCAATTTTTGCCTGAAGCAGGCGAGAGACTCTGCTGAAATAAAACTTTAACATCCCTATTGCAAACAAAAGCCTGCCTGGGAGAGTGTGTGCTCAGCTCAATTGCCTGAATACACACACAGGGCAGAGCCTCCTCTGCATCACCCAGTGGAGGAGAAGTGCTGGTAAATGTTTGTTATATATCCTTTAACATAGCTCAAGCACCCTATGCATTAGCACAGCTGCAGCACTGCTTTTGCTGAGGTGCCACTTTTGTTTTTTCTTTAGCACCATGAGATCCAATTGGGACACATTTAATGGAGGGGCCCAGAGTCACCTCAATACCTTCTTCACCCCCCAAACTATCCAATCCTGAATATTCCCTTCATATATTCAGTGTAATGTGCACAATTTTATACATGGGATATTTTATACATGGAATTAGTAGTTTAGACTCACAGGGCTTGAGCACTCCAAGCCACTGTTCTTTAACAGCCCTCACTGATGTGTAGAAGCTAAGAGCCTGTTCAGGGTATGTAAAACCAAATAACTTGGATCAAAATGTCTCCACAGATCATGAACTTCTAACCATTGACACCTCTCTGGTTGTTCCCTGTCATTTTTTCTCTCGCTCATAAATGGCTGAGTATTGACAAAAAACCCAAGAGTTCCACACACTTGTAGATAAAATCCACACACTTTTAGATTTTCAGGGCTAAAAGTCAGTGTTTTTGATTCATGGCTGGCTGTGCTTTCTCTCCCTGTGTGCCAGAGGGAGAGGTGTGACTGACTAGGATGTGCATCCTCTTGGCAGCCAGAGCTCCTCAGCAGGCATTTCAGGAGATGCAGAATCAGAAATGACATTCTAAGAGGAAAGATCCACAGCAGTGTCACTGCACCAGCAGAGGTGCCTGCAGAGCAGCAGGGCTCTCCTTTCCTGTCCAAAGACCCAGAGCACAGCTTCATATGTGCTCCATGACCTTCCCGAACATGAAAAGCAGATTGAATTTCATGTGTATCACCAGAGGAAAAAAGACCAATAAAAAGTCCCTAATGACACAGCACATTTTCCCAAAGAAAAACCAAAACCAAAATCAAAAACCCAAATAAAACTCACAGTATTGTGTCCTTTAACCCACTATATAAAATTCTTATTTTTATGGCTCCATTCATGGATTTTGTAACTTTTGAATATTGAAAAATGAGGAGGTTTTTGGCAGGAAAAACAATACATATGTATAAATTAATCACAGTGAACTTCATGGTCATATAAATATTCCTTCACTGAGATCATATAAATATCCCTTCATTGGTATTAGGCTTACATTTAGATTTGTCTAATATTCACCAACTTAATCTGATTCTGTACAAAAACTGTACCCAAATTTTCACCTGTGTTTGCTGAGGCAAATAAACTGTGACACACAGCAGCACGTTTACATGCTTTGTACATCAGGAAGATTTCAGCAGTAAATTTAACTGCTGGAAGATTTGGGTTAACCATGTCAGATTAAGGTGCAGGGTTGTAACAGTTGTGATTTAATCATCTCGCAATTTCCCGTATTTTTATCTGTGGTTATAAAATCTGAATTTGTATTACCCCTCTCTCTGCTTTATGTTCCTTATTCCCACCATTATTGTAACAGATGCTCTTTGGGTCTCCCCTATCACTTTTTTTAATTGTGGAGCCATTACTGCTATTACAACCTTGAGCCACCCAGACAATATTTCTTTGCACACAGCACCAGTGCAATTGCCAAATAGTTTGATAATCATTTTACCACTGAACTCACACAGCAGCTGGCCATAGAGAGGAATTATGATGTCCTTTACAGCAGTGAGACTCACAAGTGATGAGAATTCTCATCAGATGGTATCTTTTTTTTTTCCTGATAAAGTGAATTATATTGTCGGATGAGTAAATGCCTTTTTCATCTGTAATTTTTATTTGAATTGTTTGGAAGGAGGAAAATTTATAACTTGCTTTTATGATTTTATAATGTCATTGAAATTGAGTGACTTGGCAATAAAGAGTCCAAATTAGTAATTCATTTTGTTAAGATGTGTTACATCACTATTATTTATGGCAATAATGGGGGGATTAATCTGCACTCTCAACCATCTTTGTCTCCTTCACAACCATTAGACTTTTATTTAGCTTACAAATATAATCTTAAATTTAGGGGAAAACCTTGCAAATTCTGTAACAGGAAAAGAAAATACACCTTATTCAAAAACATCCTTTAGTAAAGCACAAAAGACTTTTATGGCTACATGCATAATCAGTTTCCTGTGTACTTCTATGTTTTCAGGGTTGAGACCTAATTAAAATACACTATGGCACCTTTGAGAAATTATTTTCTGTGACAAAAAGTTCCAGTATTTGCTATTTTTCAATCCTAGCCATGTCCTAGCCTTTAAATTTTACACAAGTAAATAAATGTGACTTTGTAAAAATAATCTTTCATAACATTACAGACTATTTAAACAAGAGAGCTTTGCTGCTTTTATAAAACAAGACAGCCCCAATTGAGACTGCAACTTTTTGGGGTTTTTTCACTAGGCAATTAGGAGGGAAATGCTTTTAGTTTGGAGTTCCAAACAATGTACTGAGATCACATTTTCCAGGTAGTGCTAGAGACACAATGGGCAGGATGACAAAACTCCTCTCCTGTTGCATGAAGAGGTTTCTCCAGCATCTCCCTCTCACTTTCTTGTCTCTCCCTGCTAAACCTCCCTTTGCCAGAAATGGTAGAAGACTCTTTTAAGAATATCCTAAGTCAGTACAAATTTCTGAGGGGTGAGTTAACGAGAAAAAGAAGGACACAGTGGTGTTTGAAAATGTTGGTTATTTATGAAATGATCTCCGACTTGGTTTGAATTTTAAACATCTGTATCAAGTGATTCTCACCTATGTTTGCTGTGGTATGTGAACTCTGTTATTGACAACAGCATATTTACATTGTCTGTACACCAAAGATGCTTTAGTAATGAATTATCCTTTTACAAAATTTATTTTAACTAGATTGGGTGAATGTAGAGGTATATTACAGTTGTGATTTAGTCATCTTGCATTTTTTTGTATTTTTATGTGTTGTTATCAAATTATTAAATTTAAATTTACTTTTCAGAACACTGCAATAAAAATAGCCTTGTAGTCTACAGTTAGTCAACATTTACAAAGGCCCATTTTGATGACTTTTGTTGTTTCTAGTATTAATTAAAGCAATGTTTTCAGGTTATGTTTTTCTTCATTTTAATGATGACAAATAGAACATTTTTTCCTGTACAGATAATCTGAGAACACAGGAATGTCTGTACTAGATGGGAAAACACCACCATCTAGTCCAATTTAATTTAAAACCAAAATGAAAAATGGAATACATAAAGTTTCCCTTGCTCACTCACCTATTTTTTGACTCCAGAGTCTAGAAACTTTCTGCATTGGTGACTGTATTCACATAATTCATGTTTTTCATGTCATTTCTAATTTAATTTAACTGCTGCCACCTCTCTCTCCAGCTATCTCTTTCCCAAGGTGAAGAGTGCTGGTGTGTTTAATCTCTCTTAGCACAGACACCATTTTCAAAGATCAGCCATCCTTCTCACGTTTTTTCCCCCCGTCATTTCTATCACCTTTTTCTTTTTTTTTTTTTTTTCCTTCTTTTCTTTTTTTTTTTTTGTTCTGCTGAACTCCATGCTGCATTTCCAAAGAATGGAAGGCACACCCAAAGGTGCACACCTTAAGGTCCACCCCACATTTATGAAGTGACAAAGCACTGATTTCTGTTTGGTTTCTGCCCCTCTCCTTGCCTGAAAATCCTTCTTTCTCTCCAGCAAAAAGCAAAAGTGCTGCGAGGTCAGATGACGGTGACAATGACACTGTAGGGCTCTATCACTCATTTCCTGGTAGTGAAATAATTAATACCAATTCAGGTACCAATTGAAAGATTTCTGTGCTCTTCACAGTCCTGAAATATCTCGAGTTATTTTACACATGGCCTGTGAAAATAGCTCTACTGGGCAGGAGGAATAAGGGGGGATTATCCCCTTTAGATGAGAAGGAAAAATAAGCATATTCTCTGGCAGACTTTTATAAATACTTTGACACTGAAAATTATGAACCTTTCCTTGTTTAATCATAAAAGTGATTTCAAATGTTACATGAACTGCAAGGTGACCATGCCTTTCTGCTAAGTACTCTCACTACATTAAAAAAAAAAAATCTGGAATAGAAAAGGGGAATGTTCAGCAAATGATTAAATAGTTTTAATTGGTTTTAAATTTCTTCCTTAAACATATAGTTGTACAACTGCTCTCTAGCAGCAGTAATATTTAGCATTATCTACTATGGTACTGCAGATGTTCAGATATATATTTGGAAAAAGTAAAAAATTTGAAGTCCGATTATTTTTCTGTCTTTGAAGCAGGTTCTGTGGACAACTCTGACAGAAATTGGGTCTAATCTTAATATTCACACCTTATCAAAGTTCTGAAGTGCTACATAAAATGAGCAAATAGAGTTAATGCTTGATAAGTGCATAACAATATAAATGCTTTAAGCTTATCATGAAAAATTATTTATCTATAATAACACAGACTGGGTGCCAAGAAAAAAGAACAAACCAAAATCCCTTATTTTTGTTCTACTTGTCTCAGCACGCAATGATTCAGTGAAAAAAAAAAAGAATCAAATTAAAGGAATATTTGGACATGATTACGCCACGTTGCCTTCTACACAACCTTCCAAATAAACTTTCTCAAGCAAAATTCAGATAATGGGGTTTATCCTTAATGTCAGACAGGGTCCCAATGTCCCACAGACACACATGCATTTGAATTAAAACCCAGATGGAGATTCCCTGACTTCCCTGGGATTGCTGATAGAGCACAAAGCGGGTGGGGTTGCAGGACCAGGGTGGGATCTGCAGCCTGGCTACTGCCCCTTGTCCAGGAGACAAGAAATCAGCTCAGGGAAGGCACCTGGAAAAGTGCAACTGTTAAGAACATTTTGCATTTTTATGCAGTCATGAACTAATTCTGTTAATATGTAATCATAATGTGTGTTGAATGTTAAATGTTGACTGTTAAAACTGACAAAAAGTTCTTAAATTTCAGCACAGGCCTGACAAAGCTGCCCCATCTGTAAAGCTCAGGCTTTGACACTGCTGGACTGCAGGTCCCACTCTCTGCCCTGCTCTGTATGTAAGGGGTGCTGCCAATGCAGCACAGCTCTGCTGCTGATACATCATTTTCCTTTTGATTGCTGAGAGAAAAGCTGGGGAACGCAGGCAGGATTAGCTCACATTCCTGAAACAGTGAGCGGGCAGCACGTGTTTGGTGGAACCTCCTGCCTCACAGTCTTAAAATCCTGCTTTTTTCAGTCCTGCACACTTTCATTTTTCATTTTCATTTCATATTTTTCTTTCACTACAATACAGGCAGTGCAAAGGCAATAATTGATGGAATATCAGTGGATAAAACTGAGATCTTAAGATGTAACATTGATGGAAAGAATAAACTTATTGACCTAGGTCAATTCATTAAATATTAAATGAAGAACAGGTCCTTTTTGGTGGAAAAAGTGTCCATTCCATTTGGAAAATCCCATTCACTACATTTGCTAATAAATAACCCATCCACAGTAATTTCTGACCTAGATCTGATGTCTGAAGTTAAGTTTTAGTTGATGTTCAGGACTAATGAAGCTGATTCTTGGAACTCTCAACTGACCAAGACTCTGAGATTATTTGACTGCCATTTTCCTTTTTCCCTTTTCCAGAAGACATCCTTTTAACATACTTTTAAGATTGCAATATGGCTAAAATAACTGCTCTTTTCCAACACTGGTCTTTTGAACAGAGTACAAAAGACCCTCTTCTAACCCTTACAAAGAGAATTAAAATAGCTTTTTCAAGCATTAAAAAGCCATTTATTGAAGGGATCCAGCAACAGATGGGGAAATGTATGACTGTAACTCTTCTACACGTTTGTGTGCCCTTTAAAAAATTATATTATCCCATAACTTGAATCCTTTGATTATAATTTATTTGGAAGGGAAGGTGACCTAAATTTTCACGTGTGATATTAAATGTAAAGCTCAGATCTTTCCAGGAACCTCTCTCCGCTGGAGGCTTGCGAGTTCCAGTGCAACATTAGGCATCTGCTGTGGCTGCCATGGTATAAATGCTAGGGATGAATGGAATACAATGGAAAAGAAGAGAACAGAAGAGAACAGCCACGGTGAAAGGGGCCCACAGGGATCATCCAGCTCAACTGCCTGACACTCAAAGGTCTTTAGGGATGGCACTGTCCAAAGCCTCCTGCTCACTGACAGGGAGGGGCACCTCTCTCTCCAGGAAGGCTGTTCTGGTGCTTGACCACCCTCTTGGTAAAGAAAAATTTCCTAATGTCCAGTCTGAATCTCTCCTGGTGCAGCTCTGAGCCATCCCTGGATGCCAGGGAAGAGATCAGCAGTTCCCTCTCCGCTTTCCCTCCTCAGGATCAGCCTCTTTTTCTCCAGACTAGACAAGCCCAGAGCCCAATTCAATGGGTTAATGCCAAATCTGACTCTGAATGAAGAGGGCAATTTAAATGTGGCATATCCACAATATTACCCCTAGGAAATTATTTTTTTAAAATTAGTTAATCAATAGTAAAAGTGAGATAAATAAAAATGAATGGTATTAAGAAAAAGCGTGATAGAGAAATACGACATTGAAATGAGCAGCAACAGGGAAACTGAAGAGGTTACAATGCACAGAAAAAGCCACCAATTTTATTTTATCCAGTCTAGTTTTTCCTATTGCCTTCTTCAACCATGTTTGGCCAATAACAGACCCATTGAATTTCAGACATTTGTTATTTTAAATACTCATTAACAGTTTTCCCTGGGTTCTTTACTAAAGTTTGTGAAAGCATGAAAAATTAGCAGCATCATTCTGTAGCCAACAAAAGACAGAGAAAGGTTTAAGACATGCCCAGTCCTACAAAACCTACATCAGATGACCCCAAAAGAAAAGGAGACTGTTTTATATGATCTCTGTTTTAAATGCTAGATGTTGAGTATGCTTTATTTCATTTACATTGAGAGACAGAAGTGTAATATAGGACTGTGTTTGAACACTGAACTAAACTGAAATGCTGCCATGTATCAACCAACCAGAAGTTAAAAGAATTCTTCATAAAATGGTTTAATATGGTAGGATTTTAAAGCTGTTCTGTCTAGAAACCAGGATAGATACTAATAGGTTTAGAAGCCTATTAAAAAGACAACACATTGTCAACAGTAAAAAAAAAAATTAAAAACCCCTCTGAATGTATTTGAGCAGCATTAACTTCCAAAGCCCTTGAATCTGCTCCTTATGTTCTGTCTTCAGAACACAGCTTAACAGTTCATCACTTTTTTAATAAAACAGACACATTCCAAAATGTGTTTTAGACTGACCCATGTGTTGTTCATATTATGGGCATTATTTTTTCTGTTATTATATACAAGTGCATGCAGGCATTGCCTATATAAAAAACCCAAAACAAAACAGAAGAAAAAGTTTCCTGCCCTTGAACTTTACTGATGTTCTTAATTTCTCCATAACACTGCAAATATAACAGGAGCAAGATGTTTCAGACTGCATACAAGCCATCTATTTTATTACAGGGTTGCAGGCAAGCCCACACTACTGTGAATTTCTGTTGTGTATGAATTATTCCCCTGAATGTTTATTTGGTTGAGTAGAGTTATGCAGAAATCCTACAGTCCACTCACATTTATTAATAAATATAAATAAACACATTCTGCAGAGGAAAACAAGATTGAAATCTCTGAGGGTCATAGAAGTAATTTGAAGTAAATTCTTCCACAGAAAGGATTTGGTAAGAATTAGTGAACACGACTCAAAAGCACCAGGAAGTAAAATCCTGAGTATTTTCATTAGACAAAAACAATTAACACACTTCCCCACAGGCATGCTATAATACAGGGACCTACAGTAAAAACAACAACAACAACTAAACCCATAGGGACTGGGAATCTATAAAACCACTCACAAATTACTTGGCACAAGGTCTTGTGGTGGAGGAGAGCCAACCTGAGTGCAACAAAAGACTAATTTCTCCTTAGCATTACTAACTCCAGAAATATTGGGAGCAGATGCTTCTGAGATGAACTGAAGGGATAAGGCCCTGGAATTAGCAACCCTTAAAAACTTAAATAACCCAGAGCTCCTATTGTTTTCAAAACCACTCAGTTTATCCCAAAACCCCACAACAACAGTCTGACATATGGATGTCCACACACACAATAGCAACCCAGCCTTCACACTAAGAAAAGTGCATTGTAGGTGATAAAACGAGTTCAGGATTGATGGCAGTAATTGGGCCAAAGAATCTCAAAGTGTGCCCAATATTTACAATTCAGCCTAGCAGCAGAGTAGATTCCTGCAATGGATACAGTAATTGAGTGGAACTCAAAGCTAAACATCAGAAATGCCCCTCTGTACAGAAAACTGCAAAATAAAAAAAACAAACCAAAACAAAAAACCCAAACAAACAAACAAACAAAAAACCCCCCAAAAAACCCCAACCAAACAAAACCCTCAAACTCCAAACCAAACCAAAACCCCAAATGCTTTACATATTAATTTTCTGTGCCATTCCCATGCTCTAACAAATTAATATAGTTTTAAAAGCCAGCTTCTGTCAAGCATGTCCAGGGACCTTGTCCAAAGTCAATGCTAAAGTCCATTACTGCACTTTGAATTCATTAAAATGAAACTTGTCTCTTCTCAGTTGGGTGCTGAATGCACTTCTTGACCTGATGTGTATACAGTGGAGACTTGTTAGCCACAAGAAAAGAAACATACAAAAATAAAATGTCTTCCTCAAATTGTCAGTCTGGGGGATTTTTTTTAAATATATTCCCATAAAGATTGATATTCTGGCCTTTGCTGTCTGGGATCCTTGTCTCTAACCCTTTATGCTAGAAAAGGAAATTGTACATTAAGGTAAATTGCTACTCCTGATACTTCTTTCCCTTGATTGATGGTTTTCTATTACAGGCTTGCAAGAATTCAGACTGGAAAGAAACCCAAGCATCTTGATTGAAAAGATTTGATACATTCTTTTCAAATTCATGCTATCTAAATCACAGCAGGATGACTTGTAATCAAAGTTTTTCAAAAAGAACATAAATTTGGGGAGAAGGAAAAGGCCATTCAGCCCATTGCAAGTCATCCTGGTTAACACAGTTCTTCTAGAATAATATCTCCCCTCTCCTTTAATGACCCCAGTGCCTCCAATTCCAAACCTGGCTCAGTAGGCTATTGAAAAATTGTATTTCTTTTTGAGTGAAAAGTACTTCCTTGTGTTGGTTCTGAATTTCATTTTTTCAGGCAATTCCAGTTCTGCTTCCCTGTTCAGTCTTTTATAGTCAGCCAAACAGTGAGTCAAGTGTTACTGAATAAGGTTTTTCACCCTGTATTTCTCAGAGTAGATGAGTTTGTAATTCTCTCTTTTTCTCAATTTTCTAGCGACAAAAAATGAACTCAGCTGTGATTACGAGACCGTGGACTTCAAACCAGACTTCTGTTCCACTCCTCTCCTTTAAAGGTGTGTTTGAAGCTAATCTTTTAAAACACTGGCATTTGATTTTTGTTTGCCTTTGTTGACAACTCACACACACACACACACACACACGTGCCAGCCCCTCCAAGCACCGTGACACTCCCTCTTCTCCAAGTGCACCTGCTGAATCTGACACAGAAACGACATCCCAAATGACTAACACAGAAAAAAACCAAAAAAAACCACCCCAAAATAGGGGTGTGATTCAGCAATTTATCTCAATGCTCTGAAAAATCCTAAAAAAAATTAATACCTTAAGAATACTCCTTTTTATATTCGCAGTCTGAATAACTTCGCATGCAAAAATTAATAGGTCAGGTTAAATAATCTCCAAAGTCATTCTCTGTAGATTTTGCTTTTATTTTATTTTTCTTTTTTTTTTGTTCTGGGGAATGCTATAGCTTCAAGTTTCACCAAGGTCATCTTTCATCCAAAACCCGTAATATAATTAGTATCAATTCTGCATTTTGTGAGGCTCACACTGGTGGTTATTAACTGTGTTTCAAGTGGGATGTCAGAGAAAGGAAGGGCAGAGAGAGTAATCTTTTCAGCTTCAAAGGCACATTGATGACTTTAGTTCACTGGTTAGTGAGAAAGACATGCATTTTTATTAAAGGTGTTAGCAATACATTTGAAACTATAGGCATTTTTCTCTCTTTTTTCTTTCTGTTCCTCGTTTTTAGAACTTGGCACCACTTCTGTCTTTTTTTAACATCCCACATGGCACTGAAACAGTTGCTTTAGATGTCCTTGCTGTTAGCTGTAACAATATTTAGCTATATACTTTTGCTTTTAACAGTGAAGCACTTCATCAACATCCTGACAGCACAGAACTTGCCAAAATCTGCCATACTCAGTAAGATATATAATAAAAAAGGTATCAGTTTTTGCTGGTAGTGCCTTTAAGATACCACAAACACCTCTCCAAATGAAGTAAAATTGAGCTTTGTGATCACATATAAATACAGCAACAGTGAAGGACATCCAACAGCAACCTTTGCTTAATCCTTCTCCCTGCTATAAGAATTTTCAATATATTGTCCTTAAAACTTATCATTAAAGATGTGCTTGACAACGCCTTTGAAACAAACCAAATCAGTCTTAATAAGATTCTAAAGATCACAGATTGAGTTCTTTCAAATGAAATTCAAGAATCAATTTGAAAGCGAACTTACAGAGTCTTCTTTACGATGAATATTTGCTTTTGAGAAGAAAGTGCACATGGAATGTGAAGCCTCCAAGAATCAATCTATGGTTGTTAACCTCAAAGACATTTAAGTGAGAAGCAAGGCTCAAGTTTGCAACAGTGAGGATAACTAAGTGCTGCAGACAAACACCAAGGGGGAATTGAGGATTCTCTGTTTCCTTAGGTCCTAAATTAAGTTTACATAGGTTCTGGTGGGTGCTCTTTAATAAAAGAAAGGTTTCTGTGTCTCATTATAAATCTATGAGATTGCAAACCATACAAGAATTTAGGCTAACTGAGCCAGCATGTCCCTCTAGACTGAGCAGATCACAGGTTTTATCTGTGAATAACACACCAAACTACATACAGCCCCACTGAAAATTAATGAGCTTATCTATATGTAAGGTTTTACCTGGAAGAAAGGAGAGTACAGCCAGTTTTTCTGTAGAGGAAACACTTTGGGTATCTGCAGGCCATTGCCAAGCTTATCGGGCATCACTAACAAAACCCTAAAAATAGCCTGTGTCTCTCTGGACTGGAAAATCCAGACACATCCACTTCAGAACTACCTGCAAGTGAGATGGGATAAACTCATTTCACCAAACTGCTCTGTAGAGATGTAAATACTAGGTCACCAAAATATCTTACAATCAGTAGAATTCTGGCTTTTAAAGCAGGAGGTACAAACCCCTACTTTTAAAAAAGTCATTATTTTGAAAATCACATTTTAAGCCTGAATAGAGTAGGAAGTTAGGATGGATAATATCGTTTTCATATCTTGTTTACAGCTGAATGTTGAAAACCACTAACTTGAGGTCAGCACCCAGCCAGAAGTGAGATGAGAAGGGTCAGTGTGACATCAGTACACGCTGACTCTGGTCACGTTACATCGAGGTGGTGACACTGGTGACCTCAGTCCCTCTTCCCAGGGACCTTCCTGGAAGTGCCTGTGCTGTTCCTTGCCAGCTGCACGTGGAGGCTGGGCAGAGGGAGAGCTAACACCCCACAGCCTGTGACACCTGAGGCTGAACTCAGAGCACAGCATGCTCTTGGCAGGCAGTAAAAATGCTTCCAGCAGAAGGGACTCTTAATTTGGAAAACCTCTTGCACTGCCAGTTTACAATAGAAACTCTCAGACTGCATAATTCATACCCAATAGGGAGGGGAAAAAAAAAGCCAAAAAAATCCCCCAGTGTGATCAGAGCTTAGGCTGGGAATGTTTGAATTCCTGACGCATTGCTGAAGCCTCTCTGGAGCTCAGCTGTATAATGGAATCTTTATCAGACCATCAACCAATTGTGATACTTATCTGCACAGCGTTGCATTTTGGGTTAAGTGATAATCCATCAAGGCTGGAAATCATTGTGTACTTTTTAAGTTGCCTACTTCATTACTGTGAGCTGACAGCTGGATGGATTTGTTAGCACTAGAAATATTTGTCCCAGACACAAAGAGCAGGTTCCTAATATATGATATTATGATATTTTCTTTCATGTATTCAGCATGCCTGTGGTTTAATCTATGTCTCATTTATGATATTCATTTACTTGGCAAACTATTCAGATCATGAAATCTATCTTTATTTGTTCCAGAATGCAACAGCCTCCTTTCATGAATAATATGACCAAATAATGTGCAATAATGACGACGGTCTTCATCTTACATCATAAGGGCTGTTAAGCAGAGAAAATTGCCATTTTATAAATGGCACAGGTCTCTGCTTTAGTTTGAAAAGGTAAAAATTGCAAAGCACAAGTACTTTTCATGGCAGTGGAGGTAACTAGCCTCATGTGGGTCATGTTGCCAGATTTTTTTTTGGTGGTTAGGCTGCATCAGTGATGTGCATGTTGCCTTGATGATTACTCTTGGATTGATATTGCCACTATGAAACATCTTTTAAAAGTATCTGCGAACTGGGAATTCCACACAGAAGCATTTGGGTTCCATTTTGGTCTGCTCACAACAGACATCAGGGTATTTCCATTTCCATTTTTTAGCACGCAGTGATAATGCAGTTTCATATTTAGTTTCACACTGCATGGAAATTTTCCTCCTTCCATAACCACATTCTGCTGCTACTTACTGCCCTGCTGCCTCTGAGACACAGGAAGATATCTCATGTGGATGCATCAATAGCCAAATTTTCTAGCCTTAAATTTAAAAATAAATAAATAAATAAATAATAAAAAAGGTTACTTTCATACTGTGTTTGTACAGCCTCTTGCTTGGAGCTGGCAAGAGCTTGGTTTTGGTCTGTGATCACCATGCATGTGAACACATTCTGTTTGCCATTATTTTAATTCTATGGGGACATAGAAATCTGTAGAAATCCAGCTAATAAAGTATGAAACACTTGAGGTTTTTTTAATCTTGTTAGTTTCTTGCTGTTTTTTGGGGGGGAGGGGTGTTGAAAGGAGGGGTTAATTTTTTTTTTCCAGTTTATGTTATAAGAAGGTTTTCCTGGCTCTGTATCTATCAGACNTGTTAAGCAGAGAAAATTGCCATTTTATAAATGGCACAGGTCTCTGCTTTAGTTTGAAAAGGTAAAAATTGCAAAGCACAAGTACTTTTCATGGCAGTGGAGGTAACTAGCCTCATGTGGGTCATGTTGCCAGATTTTTTTTTGGTGGTTAGGCTGCATCAGTGATGTGCATGTTGCCTTGATGATTACTCTTGGATTGATATTGCCACTATGAAACATCTTTTAAAAGTATCTGCGAACTGGGAATTCCACACAGAAGCATTTGGGTTCCATTTTGGTCTGCTCACAACAGACATCAGGGTATTTCCATTTCCATTTTTTAGCACGCAGTGATAATGCAGTTTCATATTTAGTTTCACACTGCATGGAAATTTTCCTCCTTCCATAACCACATTCTGCTGCTACTTACTGCCCTGCTGCCTCTGAGACACAGGAAGATATCTCATGTGGATGCATCAATAGCCAAATTTTCTAGCCTTAAATTTAAAAATAAATAAATAAATAAATAATAAAAAAGGTTACTTTCATACTGTGTTTGTACAGCCTCTTGCTTGGAGCTGGCAAGAGCTTGGTTTTGGTCTGTGATCACCATGCATGTGAACACATTCTGTTTGCCATTATTTTAATTCTATGGGGACATAGAAATCTGTAGAAATCCAGCTAATAAAGTATGAAACACTTGAGGTTTTTTTAATCTTGTTAGTTTCTTGCTGTTTTTTGGGGGGGAGGGGTGTTGAAAGGAGGGGTTAATTTTTTTTTTCCAGTTTATGTTATAAGAAGGTTTTCCAGGCTCTGTATCTATCAGACCTGAAAACCAAAGACATCTTTGAGTTAGAACAGATGCTACAATCTCCTCTGTTGATCTTAAATCTGTGAGCTTTGAGAATTCACAGCACTAATTGCACCACCAAGCCTGACTAGTGGAATGAAACCTTAATTAAATGGTGCTTCAGAAGAAGAACAAATACTGTGTAACCCCTAGAATGGGCCATGTGGATGACTAAGCCCCATGAAAATATTGCTGTAGAACTTAAGAAACTTCAAGTCCTGTTCACAACAGTTTTGTTTTGATGTAAAAAAAGAGTCCAACAGTTTTGTCTACCAGCTGGTTGCAGATGCTAGGGAAGGTTTTCCAGCTGTAGCTTGTGGATGTTTCACTTGGGCAATGGCTCTGACCAAGACAGACCTGTTTAGAGATTTGGGAAAGAGGCCTGGAAAATAGGTTTGAGATCACATCAGGGTCTAATGCAGGTTTATCCTGATTTTTTAACACACCATCTATACAGCTGAGGAACATGCAGATTGCAAAAATAATGATAATGAAAGAAATCAGAATAAAATCAAGAGATGGCAGTTCTTGGAAGATGGATGATGAAGACTCGAATGTCTAATGGAAAAAAATCTAAGGCACTATTGTTTGAATCTCAAATTGTTCAGCCTTCTGACAAACCCAGACCTTGGGTAGGCCAGTAAGAGACTAGTGAAAAAATAGGGAGAAAGAAGAAATAAAACCTAGAAAGTTCTAATTTTCCAACACAGTTTGAATAAACCCAGCCACAAATTAGATTTTATGTTACTGCCACAGATATAAAGTGGTATATAAATGAACTGGCTTTTAACTGGCTCTCTTAAGAAATTGCTTTTAACGTTACACAACGATCATTTTTATTATCAGAGCTGAATGCAACACAACTACATTTAAAGTGTTGGTCTACCCTTATCTCCTTTGCCCCACACATAATCTATAGCTTTTCCTTGCTTTGTTGTTTTTTTCTTTGTCAGTATCTCAGCTTGCCAAGTTATATTAATCAGATTATGAGAAAGAAAAATAAAATCACAAGGAAAGAACTGGTAATGTTTAGCATTTTTTTTTGATAGGAAAAAGTATGAGGACTATAAGTAATGTCCAAGTAGTTTCTGCATTTAAGCTTCCTATAATGACACAGTTATTCTAGTAGGGTTGGGGTTTTGGTTGTTTTTTATAATTATAATAGAGACTTCAAGGGAAAAATAGGAAAAAAAAGAAAGTAATGTAACTTTTTAGCTAGGATGGTTGTCATTTATGCTAATAAATAGAACTATTCACCCTTAAAGTCACAATAGTTTTCAAAATGATTACATCCTCAAACCCCTCCTACGCCACTGTAAACGCCTAAGCTTAACTCCACAGATTTCCTTTAAGAAATCTTTATTTTATACCACAGCCAAACCCAATAAAAGCAAAGTGGATTATAATAAGGCAGGGATTTCACTGACATATAAATGTGTGCATTTCTTGGCTTTGTGGCCACCCTGACAAATAAACTCTTGATCTCCCCAGTGCAGCTGCCTGGGAGCAGCACCACGTCTGTGCTGCACACAACAACTTCTGGAGATGCTTTCAGGCGTTGCTAAATAAAGCTTTGAACATTCTGGTACAGTCATCACCCCAGTGAGTCAGCTGAGCCTGAATCACCCTGATTCGTGCCATCAAACTGCACGGATCTGTCTTCTGAGACTGGGATGCTCTGGCACTGTTACATCTCCACCTGTTTGGGTGTTGGTGGTGGAGGTGAGATTTCAGCCTTCAGTAATAAGTCAAAATAAACAAGTTTTATAACCTCTTTGACTTTTTTTGTTCCTTGGTAGAAACAGGATTTGACAAAACAAAACAAAAGTTCTGTTTGTGTTTGTGTGTGTGATTAACATAATGAGAGCCCATGGGAAGGTTTTATGCACATTTGTGTGCATCAGTTTTTTCCCTCTGTGAATCCAGAAACACAGAGCTGTTCTGACTTGAGGTGGCTTCTCCTGGACTATTAATCACACTCCCTCTCCACCTACAGGACTTGGAAAGACTGGCACAACATACCTAAATTACCTTTACACTAATAAAGAGTTTCTCCAATGGAAGCATCCCTTGTTTCACTGTTGGGACAAATCCACAGTCCTCTTGTGCCTCTTCCCAATCATAAAAGGAAAAAATTGCATGGATCCATGCACGAATTTCACAAATAACATCACATAAATCTGACAGAAAGACATCTACTCATACAGTGTATAATTATTCTTTCAGTAGTCCTCCAGATTTGTTCCTTCTCATCCATTTTATTCTCATTTTGTCGTACATTCCTCATCACGGTTATTAGGCTTTAAGATACCCTTGACAAATATATAAAGGGCAATATTCCTCACTGGCATCAAATTATGTTTAGGGTTTTTTGAGTTAGTAGGTAATGTACCAGTAAAAGAGTAATTAATTCCTGAAGGACTGAGCACAAAAACAAGCATACGTTTGTCTGAGAAAGTGAAAAGTTTGACTAAACAGAAAGTTTATGAATTATCATGCTGTCATCCAACTGGATCAGTAGCCTTTTTCAAGTTGTTTACTAAATGCCACGCAAATTAGGACAGCAATGAATCACAGGGTTCCAGAATTAACTGACAACTTTTGGAGAATTTTTTTCTCCATGAATTAAGGCTTTTTGTAATGAGGAGGTACAATAATCAAAATGCAAAATGCCTTGGATTCTCAGATGCCATTGGCTTTTTGCACCGCGTGTCTTACGCCTGTAAAGACATTTCTTGTGACTGGATGTGAAGCAGCACATACTCAAAGTGGAGGATGTAAGAGTCGTGCAGAACAAAGGAATGCCTTGTGAAACTTACCTGAGGAGATTCTTGAGTATTAAGCATTATTTTTAGAACAGAATCAGTGAAACTTTCCTAGAAAGTTTATTGTGCCAGCTATGGGAAGCCCAGTTCAAAGATATTAAATAGCATACGCTACTCTACGATCTGCGGAAAACGCATTTCTTTAAGGCACGATGCAACAAAGCAAAACAAAGAAAAAACAAAAAAGTTTAGATGTTTGAGAATAAACAGATAGTTTCTCAGCCTAATGTCCTTATATATTCTTTCATGTCAAAAATCTTTGTAATTGCAATACAAAGCAGAGGTGTCAAAGGAAAGCGTGTTTATGTGGCATTTTTTGCTCAGCTAGCAGCAGATAGTACTGAAAAATCTGACCTTCTCTGAAATGGCTCTTAATGGTGTTTGTACCTCTGTGGGATGGGTGCTCTGACATTGGAGATGAGGTTCAGTCCTGTATTTCAGGATGGCAGAACTCCACAGCAGGCTCTGAAAATCTGTGAACATTATTTGCTTACAGGTCCAAGAAAGACAGGGGATGAGGAGACCCGAGGAGGTGCACCTTGTCCCTATGCCATGGGAATCAAGCACTTTGAAAGAAAGTCAGGATGAATGAAGTCACAGAACTCAAATACCTGAGTATATGAAGTCACTGTCTCCCATATATTTACAAAGTGTCACCACCAAATGTCTTTGCCAATAATTCAGGGAATCAGTTTCCCCACTGAACTTGGAAAATAACTCCTCATCAGAGTCATACTGACTTCTGTTTAGAAAGCAAAATCAAACAAGCTGGTGCCTTCAGCTTCTTTGCAGAGCATATCTATAAGTTTTCTGTCCCTGTTCTTTCATCTGTCCCCATTTGTGATCATTTTTCACTGTGACATCCCCTCCTACACCCATTAGAAACAGCACTCCAGTTATCTTCCACTATTGGCTAAAACACCAATTACTTCAGCCTTGTCCTCATTATCTATGATTAATTTCTTTATTTTTGTTATTCATCTAGTGTATTTCTCAACGCTTTTGTTTTGGTAAATTTCTCACAACTTTCTCATTTCATTTTGCACCTGGTTTCATGCCTATTTATCTGTTTTTCCACATTGATATCTTCCAGGATTTATATTTATGGCAGCCTCCTGTTTTCATGTTTTAGTGAGGCTTGATATCTTAGACTGTTAAAAAACCAACTTCATTAATTTATTACATGTATTTTTTTTTTCTCTGCATTGGCATGACCTATCATTTTCCTTTCAATACGAGATTTTGAGGAAATGGACTTCCCCTGCTCATTTGTCCCTTCTATTATCTCCCCAGCAGACTCTGTTGACCACTTCCTTGAGGTTGAAGTGGTCTCATTTTTCAGCCATTTTGCTGCATTCACTTCTTTCTTTCTGGGAAAAGTGAGAGCTCATGTTTCAGCAATTGATCACTCAGTTTTCCCTCTCTGAGTTCCTGTTAAAGCAGCATCTCTGTAAGTGTAGCATCAAGTTGCATCCATTCTCCCACGTGTTAGAGCTAAAACTTAGAAGAGAGTTCTCCCGTTTCAGACCTTTCTATTTGATGCTGGACACACAAACTGTGAAAATGAACACTCCACAGGAAAGAAAATGAGGCCCTAAACCACATTTAGGGGGTGAGACAATGCATGAAAAACATCAGTACAATCACAACAATGACACAGTTATGGTCACATAACAAACAGAAGAAAACAGTTCATGAAGGGCAGCAAACTTCAGCACAGCACACCAAGAGCATCGTCCCTCCAGGCTGTGAACCCTCAGAAAACTTTACACAAACCACTCTCTTATAAAGACATGGCAATTCCTGTCATTGTGTCCCTTTTCAGGAAATGTTCCTCTTGCAACCCCGAAGAGCCATGAACACCTGGCTGTTTCCCACAGCCTTCCTTTCTGTTTCTGAAGGAAAAGGACTACTACAACACTTCCTCTCTTGATTAAAATAACAGCAATTCACATTAGAAGTAATATTAAAGATTAAAAAATATAATTTTAGGTTTGATGTCAGTTCATCACATGAAGGCCCCATTAATAAAATATCTGTGCCCTGTGGAGGAAGAATCTAGTTGATCTGAGACTATCACAATCTTTATTCTTG
The DNA here is from genome assembly GCA_013400215.1 of Cisticola juncidis. Classification (NCBI taxonomy): domain Eukaryota; kingdom Metazoa; phylum Chordata; class Aves; order Passeriformes; family Cisticolidae; genus Cisticola; species Cisticola juncidis. Next base: position 525,617 of record VXBR01003923.1, on the reverse strand, counting down.
CAAATTAGGCACGCCACTACATCTGACTAATAACAACATTTCCAGGAAGAAAAGATTTCATATCTGTCTTAACTTTCCTGGCCTAACTGCACCTCATCCTGGCAATACTTGCAGTGTGGGAAAGGAATATTATTTCCTCTCTTCTTGTGCAAGCAAAGCTTTCAAGAGACCACATAGGAACTTTCTGCCATTTCATTTACCACAAGAGATTTGCAGCTACCCAGAAGATGCTAATCTGCAAAACCTTCTGCACACATCTTCCCTATTTAACAGTTATCTGATCAGCCACTGAATAAAAGAGTAAAATAACCTTTATATTTTGGTCATAAAGAAATGAAGCATTACTAGAAACATTGGAAAAGCTATAACAGGAAAAAGCCCAACAGATGGGGGTTAGGGAGGGGAGAGAGAACTTATAGCTCATTTACTCTAGCTCTGGTGAGATAGCAACACCCCTAAATTAGGAATGCCTTAAACTATAAAAGGCTAACAAGGGTGATGCAATGCAATGCCTCTGTTATCATGCAAGATTTCACCACCAGAAATTCCAGTGCTGAGACATCTAGCTTTTTTTTAAATGGTAGCACCCAAGGTAACCACTCTTAAAAGGTCATGTTTATTTAAAAGTAACTTGCTTGCATTTTACATTAAAGTTAATTTACTAACCTTAAAAATTAAATGCAAATGTATACAAATAATTTAAGCATCCTGTCAAAGTTCACATACACACTGCTAGAGCAATGACAACATTCAAGGTCATATGAAATCTTTCTTAGCCCATGTGGGTTATTCTGTTAAATATATCCTGAACTGAAATGCTTGCACCCTCTCTTTAGCAATTTTTATTCTTGTTTAAAAAAAACCAACCAATATCTCAAAACCAAAGCTCCAATTTCCTATTTATCATGTGCTTCCCAGGCCATAACAAAGAAGGATACTGTACCTCTGATGCTGGTGGCTGTTGCAGATGTGGTTGTGCTGGCTGTTAAGGCTACATTGGTTGTGACTGTTGCAGTGGTAAGGGAGGGGATGACAGTAGTGGGAAGCAAAGTGTTGAAAACATCTGGTGAGTGGAAAAAAAAAATAAAATAAAATCATATCATGCAAACAAAGGAGAACCATAACAGTGGTTTAATTTGTAAATACAAGCATGTTGAAAATGGCTAAATTAAAACATGATTAACATAAATTATTACAGGTACAACAGAGTACCTTTAAATTCTTGACATTTATCACTCTCAATATTTATAGTCAATCGTTGAGTACACAGAATTTGAAACTCTGTTAAAATGACCACATTTCCACAGAACGAGAGAGTGATGGTTTAAGTGACAAGAATCCATTTCTTTGCTGAGCCATTTAAAATGTCTCACGTAGCAGAAACCATATACAGATGAAACATGCTGTGTCAGAGTGGGAGATGAATAGAACAACACCATCATGCTAAAATAAACACACACATGTTAACGAGAAATGGCTGTATGTTAAAACACCCACTTTCAGACAGACTCAATGAAGGGAAAAAGGGGAGAAAATGCTACTAACTATAAGAGCTGCTTTTTCCGGATTGCTTTTCTTCTTCCCACACATTTGCTTAAGACACAGTTATCTGCTAAGATCCAGAGCAGAGTATATTTCAAAATCTTTACCCTAATTAGCAGGTACAGTCATCTTTCAGTCATCCTTAATGCTTACAGTTTATTCTTAGTACACGTCAGTGTTTTTCTAAAGCACCTTCAAACTAAAAATCAGAAATTATAATAATATCACTGATAAAAAAGCATGCATGTAAGTCAGAAAAATTCATACAAAAAATGAAGACAGCATCCCATGAAACCCTCCAGGTTTTGCTCAAGGAAGTTCAGGTATGCCAGGATTTTCTGCAGAGGAACCCACAATGCTCCAGTACAGAGCAGAACATGATCAAATATACACAGAGAAAATACTTTGATCACACTGCCAAAACCAATAAAGACCAATAGGACTTTGCTTATAAGGTGATTGCAGGTTTTAAAGAGCAAACAAACAAAAGCTCTGAAGAGAACTAGAGAAAAGCACTTCTGAGAAGACATAAAAAGCATCTGACATTTTTCAGATTATTTATATTGCAGGTTTGAAAGGCAAGGACTCGTTTCTCAGCAGCTGATGGTGAGTAACCCATTCCATACTGATTTCACTGAAAATATTTCTGAAGGATGCTATTCAATGCAATAAAAGAGCAAAAATCTGACCCACAATCTGTCTTCCCTTGCTGTGGAAAGAAATGCAATTGGTCTCTGAGTACCATCAATTGTGACTGAAATCAGTGGGAGCTGAAGCAGCTCAGAGCTTCTCAGTATTGGGCCCCACAGAACACACCTCAGACACAGGGTCCTTGAGTTCAGCATTGAATAATTACTCTCCTGAGGCTTCAAAGGAGCATGCTTACCTTATTTCCATGCTGGACAACAAATTATTTTCAAAGTTGAAAAGTCTCTTGTTAATATCTATAAGTCACCTACTATTTTCTGTATTCCTCTGGTTTTGATAAGAAACACTGCAATGTTGTTGGGAATCTATACTTGTGTGGTGTTCTACTTCTGAAGCCATCAGAAAACAGTGTAAGATTCATCTTTCATCTGTACACTGATATTTAATCTAATTCCCAGTATAAAATATTCTCAAGACAGAAAAATTAGAACAGGCTTTTTAAACCCTCACAGTTGTAGCCATATTAATCACCAGGAATAATGATAACATTACCTGGAGTGTGAGTACCACAATAATGCAATAGAACTGAGTATAACAAGCATTAGAAATAAATTAACATGTTAAAAAGATACATGTCACATGCACTGATCTATGCAATTTCTTCTTATAAAGCGAAACTCCTTCCCTGATAAGTATCTATTAAAAATTAAATTCAAGAGGAAAAAAAAACCACCAAAACCCACCTACTTCATAAGGAGATCAAAACCTTGTTTGTTAGGAAAACTTTACACATCATTCTTGCACGTAAAACTAATTAGTGTGACTCATGGTTCCATTCATTATCTTTCTTAAATACCAATTGCTTAAGACTGCAATGACAAGTTATGGTTTTATGACAGAGCTATCCAATCTGCAAGAACGCTGTTTAGCTGTTTTACCAAATAACAGCTTACATGAGTCACTGATGAACTTAAAACTTTCTGGTTTCTCTTCTGATCAAAGCATTTCAAGCAAGATTTCTTATTTTAAATGAAAGGCTACTTAGGAAGCATTCTAGCTAACATGAACTAGGATATGCTAGTGTTTTAATACAGATATGATCTCACCGAAAGATTCATTAAGAATAATGAAAACTTGTGCAGAAATTTGTTTCCTGATGAAAGTTATAAACTCTGATGCCAAACACTACAATGGAAGCCTGTCAGAAGCCTCAAGGAAAATATATCTTCTCAAAAGGGAAGCAAAACCAAGGAATGGCATTTAGTTTCTTTTTTTGCAGAGTGAAGTGAATTTCACCATGAGAACAACTGCAGTCTGTCTGCTTTGCTCACAGCAATACCAGGACTTGCTCCTAAGGACCCCAGCACAAGAGAGAAACCAGGAATCAGCAGCCTGAGGAGCACCACGTTGCCCAGGCAATGAAACCTAAGTCTCTTCTGGGCTTTAGAAAAACGTTTGGTTGGTACCAGCTTAGGTTCCAGGCTCTGCCCAGTGGAATTATTCATTAACAGCATAAGAGTATGCAACAGGAATGTGCAAAGGAACCAAACAGGTCATAGCTCTCCAGATAACAAACACCTGGACCATATCTCATCCTTAAATCCAACTCTGGACAGCCCAGACCCAAGCACAGCATTCTGAAATGATCACCACAGTGAAAAGACTTGCATGTATAGTGCCTGCTGAGTCTGAGAAAAAGGCTTCTATCAGTTCTTCCAAGATTTATGGATTCTCATCAAAACTTTGTCTTTGACTTGGAAGGGCTTTTGCACAAGAGAATACAGAATAAGCAGCTCAAGAAATAAACTAGAAGTAATGTCCAGTGCTCCTCAGACTCTCACCATGCATTGCAGGTGCAGGAGGTAAACGGGCTTGGAAGTTCCCAAAAGCACAAAGACTATGGATTAAAAAAAAAAAAAAAAAAGATATTTAACAGCGGAGGTTTCTGTTTAAGCCATATGGATCAGTGTGCTTCATAGAGGGTCTGCTGCTCCATTTCATGCCAGGAAAAGGAATTACAGTTTGACCTGTTTCTAGTCCTGCAGGACTTCTGGTCATTTCTTTTTTAAAGGCAAGGCAAACCTATCTTATTTCACTAGTGAGGCACACGTTGTCATCCAGAGCTCCCTCCTGGCAGCTACTGAGAACACGGTATCAAAGGGACACAGTAGAGTTCTCCTATTGAGCTTCCTGTCAGGGAGGATCTGAACAGAATGGGTCTGCAGAATTCTGCCCAAGAAATCTGTGCTGGAGTGAAACTGAATTCCACTTCCTTGTCTTGCAGTTTCTGGATCTAGTTGTACACAATGTTCGGCTGAAAATGAATTTTTGTTTATGCCTCTCATGCCTCTAAATACCAAGGATCATTATGACCAAGGGACCTTGCAGAGACTTTTTAATTCAAGTAGCCATACCCAAATCACTGCACCAGACTGCTATTTCAGTAATACTAAGGTATTAATCCTTAGCCTCCTGTGAAGCAGAAAATAACTATATTTTGCAGATGGGGAACCAAAGAAGATAGAAAAGCCATGCTCAGGAGATCTAGAAGTCAAGCAATAATTGTCTCCATTAATTTTGAAACCTCACTTCTAAACTGGATGTTTGTTGACAGGCAGATGCTCAGTCAAAAATCCAATAATGTAATTAAGCTGGTATTAACTTCATCATCTTGCTAGCTTTGAAAAGCAAACAAATCATGGAGAACTAATTGTTTCGATAAAAGCTGTTGGAAATAGAAAAGAGGTTGACCTTCATGCCAAGGGACTCCCACGGACTCTTTGTCACTTCTGATCCACAGGTTATACAGGTGAGGCTTGAACTGGACGTTCAGGAGGAGAGGTGGGTTCCTGACCTCTCTCCAGTGGCACAGGGAGGTTTGAGCTGAGCTGCAAAGGCTCAGCCACGAGCCCTCACTTCAGTGAGGACCTGCAGAGAGGACACCCAGGAAGGCTCTGAAGAGGAGCCCTCGTGGCACTGCTGCCTGTTAAAAGCAGCCAGAATGCAACCTCAAGGCTGATTCCCCGTGGATGGTGGAAAAAGGAGGAAGAGGCAAACTGAGCTTGGTGTGGAAGCTGCTCCTTAGGAGAGGCACAGATGAGAACTGCTCAGGAGCAGCAGGGCAGTGTCAGACCAGATCGGCTCACAGAGGTGTCGAGCCCCACCTGCCCAAAATTCCCTGTTTGCTTCTCCTTCTTTCTTGAATTGATGCCACGTTCTCCTTGCTAAGGCAGAAGACATCCATCCACTTAAGTGCAGGGAGCCTGGATAATTTAGTCTCCCTGCCAATTTGCCCCTGAGCATTTTTACTCTCCATTTCCAAAGAAATGAGAAATGGTTCTGTTTGGTTTAGCGGGCTTAAGTGAAAGATAGATCTGACCTATTGAAAATATTTGACTTTTTTGGTAAAAACACAACCGATATTTTGACATGACTGAGCACAAATCAGACAACAATAGTTGCAGTTGATAAAAATGTAAAGGCTTTTGTTTCAAGCCTGACAAAGGCTGACAGAGAAATTAAAGGACAGAGTGATAATGATGGATGGTCCTGGTTGTATTTTGACTGAGAATGAAAGAAATTTTAAGTGGTAAACTGAACTGAGTGATGACCTACCTGGGAAACAATCTCACTACTCTGTGAAAAATTTAATCAGTCGGTGGTATGTAGCACTAAATAATTTAGCAAGGTTTTAAATTCAAAGGGAACTGCATTTACCTTGCACCAAGAAAATGGGATTGCATAAAAGGATAACTCAGCTTGAACATCATGTGCCAATAGCTCCTTAACACTTAGACTGAATGATCATGAATGCTCATGGACATGAGGTCAAGGGGTTCTTTTTACTAATTGATTCAGATTTATGAAACTCTGAAATGGCAATTATGTGCTTGACATTTTTCCTAGCAAATCAGATGCCATTAAAAATGTCCAAACCCTTTTAACAAAAGCTCCATGTAGATCTGTATCTTTAGTTATACCAATAAAGTCTTCTAGTGGATGAGTTCATATTGCAAGACATACAGTCAGACTAAAATGACTACTAAATTAGGAACTGGAAAGAACAAATTAGGAACGGAAAAGAACAATAGTTTTTTCTTCTTATAGAAAATTTTGTAACTTGCTGGTTCATTTGTGTTTGTTAAGCTTTTTCCTCTATTTCAAATGTCATAGGTTTCAGCAGAAAATGAAGGAGGATGAAGTATTAAAAATTACCGAAAAAAAAAAAAGACTGTTTCCTTCTGTTCTCAAAGAATCAAGCAAAAACTTGGAATCTGCACATCCCTGGCCCAAATTCTGTCCTTAGAAAGTTCAGGATATAACTCAAAAGAACAAAGCCCATTTTAATATTAGTATTGAGTACTGGCAGTATGGTGTCATCCCAAATGACTTAAAATGAGGGCCTGATATCACACTGTGGCACATTCTACAACACACGCTCTGACCAGAACTGCTTGTGACAAAATAAAAAATGTGACGAATACGAAAGAAACAAGGTGTAGCAGCAAGTTATTTCTGATTATGCCATCTCATTTGACACTGAAATATGAAGAAGGAGTTAGCTGCCCTAAATTGTCAGGAAAGAACTCCTGTAGTGAATATCTCATTTATTTTGTGCACCAGAGGAACAGCAGGACTCATGGAGACCACAGGTGTGTGAAAGGCTGATTTCCCACAGGTAAAGCCAGGCCAGGCTCTGGACAGATGTGAGAGCTTCCAGCAAACAAGCAGCTGTGGATCTCAGGCAGGGGAGAAGGAAGAAGAAGTGGGATGGGAGTAGCTCAGTGTGGTAGGAAGACATGGCAAGGGAGGGAAAGCTTGCAGGGCTGAGAGCAGTGACCAGCTCTGGGCTCTGACTTCTCTCTTCCCTCGAGGTTCATCTGCCCAGATCCAGATCAGCTCTCTCCCTCAGCAGAGCTGTGGGGCCCTGGGCCAGGAAGGCAGGAGGGGGATTTAGGGTATTTAGGTAAAACCCACCTCTGCCACCTTCTGTGAGCACCCTAACAAGCAGAATATGCTGAGCAGGGGCAGTGCCCACCCTTCTGCAGAGATCAGAATCCAGGATTTACTAGACACTGAGAATATGTGCTTTATAATGCTCATGGGTACTTGCTAAAAATTCTGAGAGTAACAATAAACACAGAAAGGAAAGTGGATTTTTTTGTTTTGTTTTTTTTCTTCCTTTTTTTTTTTCTTAATGGATATTAAAACCTTTCTGCACAGCACCAGATGTTGCCACAAATTTGGCTTTGTCACCTGGAGACTGCACTCACAGTTGGTGGAGCTGCACAGAGGGACTCCAGGAAAACCAGAATCAAGCATTTCACACGAAAAGCATCTAACATGAACATTTGAGTACTGCACTGGTGGCTCACAGCTCTCCAAATGCCAGGTCTGGCCTTTGAAGCCCCCAGTGCTTACTTTAGGGAATGTTTTGCTCCCCACAGCACTCCACTGAATCTGCTATCAGCAAAAGCACTCTGACTGCAGCTCCCTTGGAACACAGAGAGAAGTTTGCAATGAGGGCCTGGAGATGCTGGAGCACGCTCCCATTTCACTGCCCATCTCACTCACTGTTTGTCATCAGCCCAGCCATTTCAAAAGCTCCCTGTCCCTGCTCCCAGCGAGGCAGAAGAATAAAAGGTGACATAATGTACTGTCTCACAATATATTTACCTATTGCTGCTCAGTTTTGGTGGGGAAGATTGTATGGTCTGCAGCATTTGGACTGTAGGAAGCTAACAGGGTGTAATGCCTCATTTCTTAATTGTTATTTGTGCTGCAACCAGGTGAAAGACAGGGATCTCCTAAAAAGGATAAAGTTAACAAAATAATAACTTAACAAGGTAATTTGATATAAAAAATTATTTTAGTGCAAGAAAAACTGAAAATCTCAAGTAGGAAAATGATTTAATACTGAAGAATCTGTTTCCAAGCCCTCTAAGGTTTACTTTATTAATGGTTATTAGTACAAGATTTACCTCTAAGGACAAATCAAACCAAGTATACAACAGAAAGATTAAATATTAAAGTTCTGGAATTACATATATAATGCATATAATATAATGCATACTTCTATTTATTCCAGAAGTACTGTAAGACCCATTTTTTTTTCCCAAACTTAGCACAAGTTTTTCCAGGAGTTAAAAAAAGTCCTTTCTAATTCAGTAGTAATAATAACAACAAAGCCTATTGTTTTAAAGGAGTCAATCTGTGTTCTATAAAAGCTCATCTTTCTCATTAAAGTAGCTACAAATACTGCACTGAGGCTTATGCAGCTTGCCTGGAAGAAACTAAGTAAAATTTGCAGGGCATGCAACAGGCTAAGAAAAATAATTTGGTAATTCAACATTTTAAATAAATAAGAGGAAAAAGTTTTAAAGTGTTTGAGAACACAGCCCCAAATGAAGACACCTCACTTATAAAAAGGCACACACACATATATAATGTCTTGATTTTGTTCATAGCTCTACATTAAGAAATACAGAAACAGTAAAGAATGGACCTCTGCCTTGAGGTTTTGTAGGATCATTTTTTGGGCAGTACAGACCAAACTTTAGGAAGAAAAGAGAGCATTATTCCCATTTCACAACTGGGGAAATGTACACACAAGAATTAACTGGAATATCTTATATTTTACAGACTTCTGAGCCAGGGAAGTTCTGAACAGATATCCTGAGGCTCATTTTAATCCTTTGCCAAAAAAACCCCACCAAAACCAAAAAAAAGACAACCAAAAAACAAACAACCCCACAAAAGAAAACAAAACCTCTCAAAATTGCATTTTAAAAACCAGTTGTCTTTATACCTGCAGTGCCAATTTCAGGACAAAATGTTACCACAAAAGGCACCAAACATCTTGTGTGAATAAAGCCAGCACAATTTTCCCCAGAAGAACACCATTCTATCACTATTAATATGGTGTTCTAGGCCCACTGCCACTGCTTAAAAATCACATTAAGGCTGTGATGTTCATTCTTACTCTTTTTAAGTAAGCAGACAAGCCACATTTTCTTGTTCTTCCCAGCCATAAAATAGCAGTATTCAAAATTAAATGAAATAAAGTACCAGCAGCTGGCCCTTGAAAACCTATAAGGAAAAGCTAATGAAGAGTACAAATTCAGACACCAGCAGCCTTGAACAAAGATGACAGCTTTCTCAGAATGACACTTGACTCCTATGCACACCCCCCCCAAAAAAACCCCAACAGCAACAACAACAACAAAACCCAAAACAAAAACAAAAACAACAAGAAAAACCACCAAAAACAAACCACCAAAACTCCCCAAAAACCCCAAACAAAAAACTCAGCCAGAACTGCACTGAGAAGGAAGTCGGTAAAGAGAATTTTCCAAAATGTCTTCATTAGGGGGACAGGTGTTGAAACTAAATGGAGGTAAAGAGATTGCTGATCTCTATTTTATTACAGTTGCTACCTTCATTTTTCCAAGAAATTTAAGGCAAATCACTGAAGTTGCTTAAACAACTCCAAACACATCGCAATAATTCTAAGGTTAGTAAAGAGAGATAACAGGGGCTGTCATTTATTTTGAATAAGTTTGTTTCAAAATAATCAAAGGGTCCAACATTAATCTGAAACACTTTATCACAGTGGGATTGCTGCATCTTATTGAAAATTACCTTGGGAACGTGACTGGCACTGTGCAACCCAAAACATAGATTTTTGCTCTTCATTGCACTTTCCCTGACTGATACACTTAATTCTCATATTCCTATCATCAAAGTACACTACCTGAGAAAACAAGGCCCTATCTTTCCAGCTGTCAATCTTATGCTCTGTGTTTTGGTGTTTTTTTAGTCCTCAAAAGAGTTCTTTACATGTAGTTGAATTCCTGCCATGATTCTTTGGCTTTGTATGGCATAACTATGAATGGTGGGATGCATGCAATATTGTCAAGACTTAATTTTGTTAAAATTACCCAGCTTCCCTTCAGGTTGGCAGATATTTGTTACCTTAACTATTATGCCATCTAGCAGGATAGCTCACCAATGGAAATCACAGGGGTTTTATATAAAGAATGATTGGTCATGTCTGCTATTTTGTTTTAAACAAAGTGATACACACAGCAGTGCAAAGAGATTTCAGTTCCTGCTCCAAAATGATGGAGGCCATCCAGAGCTCTCCTCCATCAAGCACTTCAACATCTCAGCATCCCCCAGTCCTCCCTGCTTCCCACAATCAAGGGTTGGGAAACCTGCAGAAAATCTGCACTACAAAACTACTGGAGGAAAAACAAATCCACTGGTGCAATGACCCACAATAATATCTGAGGAATAAACACACTGCCCACTCCTGGAGTTTTTCCCTGCCAAGCTTTCTTCTGTCCTTCCTGCTCTCCTTTGATTTGTTTGCTTCTAACTTGCCACAAGAATTAATAAGGGCAGTTTCAGCTGGAAGATAATCTGCCTCAGGCATGAGTTTACCAAGGAAAACTGTATTTTCCTTCAAGGGAGTAAACAAGCTGTGTGGATCCCAGTGAAGGAAAGGCAAAGGGTCCTGACTGAAAATTGCTGGGGTCACTGTCACAAATGACACATCAGCTCACACCACAGATCTGGAGACCTCTTCCCAAGCACCTGCCAGGAAAGTTCCTTCACACAGGGTTAGAACTTTCTCAGGGCTTGTGAAGGAACCACAGCCTGGTGAAGGAAGTCAGGGCGTTGTGGGACATCCTCACACGGCAGATTCCAAGCATCACCAGCTTTGGTAGCAATGGTTTTAATGGGGTTTTGCTTTGGTTTTTTTCCTCCTTGCACATGAGCATGGTTTTGATATACACCCTTACTGTGCTCCTGGTTATTTTTGCTGTCTGCTCCCCTTTCTGTGGGAATCAGAGAGAAAGACTGAGGCCACAAGCTTTTTTGAAAGCTGCCAGAACACTGTAATCCCTGAGACAAAGTGATTTATGTTAGGGCAAAGCAAGTCAGAGTAAGATCCAAAGCAGAAATTTGATGATTTAAAACGTGACTTTAATTACAAAGCTAAGAGAATTTTATTATACTGCATCAAGAATTCAAGCAGTAAGAGCTAGAAAAAATAGTTTGTGATTGCAGCATAGAGGATTCCATTTTGGAGGAGGGGATGAAGACATGTTAGATACCAACACAAATTTGGGTTGAACCTATGCTGTGAAGAGCATAGAAGAGCTGTTAGGAAGATTTTAAAATTTTCTTTGGTGAAACTTCTAACTCTTGCCAGTTGGTTCTGTTTTTTATTTGAAAGAATACTGAAAACAAGTGGAGAAATACTTCATTTGCTCTAAGAAAAATGCTAATAGATTACTGTAAGAAACATGTTATTGAGTATTTCTCCTTTATATAACAGAAACACAGGCTAAGATAAACTCCAAAAACATTTGCCAAGTAATTAATTATTAAAATTTTAAAGAGAAAAAGTAGAATAATCAGTACTAATAATTATTAATATGAAGTTACAGATGTAAGAAATATGAATGTTTTGAAATAAGCTAATAAACTTCTCTCTGAGCCTCCATGCTCATCTTCATATGAGGCCTCAGATACAAAAGTTCTCAGAGCTTTTTAATAGAGATGCATATTCTCTGCAAAAGCTTTTCTTTACCCTTCCTCCAAGGCTTTTCATCTATCTCCAGGAGGATTCACAATCTCAGCTGGAGCAAAGCACAGTTCTGATGTATCCCCTGGTATGACCAGTGGTCATTTTAAGCAATATCTCTTAGATAATGTTCTATTTTCTTTCCTGGATGGAGTGAAACACTGAGGAACCTGTTCTCAAAAGAAAGGTAAGTTATGGAAGCACCATGTGAGACAGACAGAGATAGGAGACCCTTATCTGCATTCCACCACCTCATGGTGGGAAGGCTTCAATTTAGAAAAATCACTAAGCCACTTTAATATTGTCTTTATAGTTTGAGTTTCCTGAATAATAAATGATCCAGATGGAAACAGAAGATCATAAACAACTGTTATAACTTTATCATCAGTCTCAAATGAAATTATTGAGTTAATATTTTCTTCATGAAGATTGCATATGATGTTCATAGACATGAAAATTTTACAAGCTGGCATCTCAAAAAAAAAGGGGGTAAATTGAAGTAAAGTTCAGGAAAACTGGGTGTATAAGCAGTAGCAAAGGGTGAAAAATTAGAAGCAATCTTTGCTACTCCAGCAAATCAGTGATAATAAACTCAACAGTATTGAAGGTCAGTTTTAAAACAGTAAAAAAAGCAAGAGTGAAATATTTGGTATATCCACACAAACTTTTCCTTTTCAGAAATCCCATTAGAACTATCATATCAGCCAGTAATATGCACACAAAGAAAATCCAATATTTTCAAGCACAGTGCATTATTAAAGGCATTTTCCAAAACCACAGGTTTTAGAGCACACACAATATGTATTCAAATAGGAAGGAGCTTTACATATGAGAATATATTATTAAAGGTTATACTGATATATTGTATATATTGTTATTGTTCCATTGTGAAAGGTCTCGGGGAGAGATTTCCTGCTGCTGAAATACTCTGCATTCAATGTCAATGATTACTCCAGTATGAAATTTAAAAAAACAACAAACTTTTATATGTTATATAATAAAATCATTTCATTTAAAAAGTTTTCTTTAATGAGAAAGAGTATTTTAATGCACAAATGCAGAAGTGCCAAACATATTCCCTAAAAGTGTTAGTGTGGTTTGGAATGTTATTTGCTTGACCTTTCCAAAATACTTTTAAGCTTATCTGGAAAAGAAATTTGTATCTTATTTTTCTAAAGTCACCATAAATGAAGAAAGATCAGTTCATACAGCTCAACTCTACACCCCACTATTCAAGTATTTATCAACAAAAAGCAATTTCAAAGTAGCTGCCTTGAGAGTGTTCAGGGATAATAGCTGGACAATTCATCCATAAAATTAAGCCAACAACTCCACCACAAGTTTCTTGACAGACTTCTCATACCTGAAAATGTCAACTAAACATTATTCTTCTTCAGCCCAATAACAAAAGCTCTATTGCACAATTTCTTAATTCATCTACAGGAAATTCATCTACATTGTGCTTTAAAGTCTGGGCCACCTCTTCTAACCCGACCAAAATTCTTCTGGAGAAATCAGCTTTAATGTTGTGGTAATGATTTGATGCCTTAATGTCATTCTACAACACTGATATAAAATTGGAGTATTTCAACACAGTTTGAAGGTCTGTGCTCTGAAGAAGATAGCTTGGGGGGAAGGAAGGCTTTTGAGACTGAGCAAGTACTCATGAGCATGCTTTTATTTATTTATTTTCCATCTCAAAGCCCAGGCTCCTTTTTTCTGCAAGTTCTCTTCCATACTTTTATACAATTTATTTTTACTTCATATAAAATGGGAATAGGAAAAACTTTTCACCTTTGTTTTAAGGAGTCTATACTGAGACTTCTTTCTTTTAATTCAAACAAAGATACAAAAGAGAAAAATCTCAAAACTAAAAGGCACACATAGACACATACAGTGAATTTCTAATTCCTAAGAAGTCTTCCGAGTCTCATATTCTTGATATGACTTGATTACTGTGTGGGCAATATTGGGGGTTTTTACCAAATCCACCCATTATCACAGCTGTAAATGTTATTATTGTTACATCACACCACAGCTCTGCTCAATTCTCTTTTTGCAAAGCCCAAGCTCTGCTCACATAAAGGCAAGGTGTTCCCATAGGCAAAGAAAGCCTTTTCTCTGAGGTGTGTGTGTAAATGAGATATTCCAACTCAGAAAACTTTAAAAGGAGGAAACTTTTTAAAAAGTCTGGTCACCTCAACTTGTAGGATTTTAACACCAAAACACAGAGCAGCCAAGATTACTGATGAGTGTGCTGCTCCACAAGGATGCTGCTTCCTTTCTTTCCCCCAAATTTTTATGTGTTTTTTGATATATTTTTATAAAGATAAAGTGTCTAAAAACACTGCACAAGATTTACCAGAGGTCTGTAGTGAAAATATTTGCACACTGAAAGATTTATTACCAATTCATTAAGCTTAATTTTGAAGGAAAACAGAATATATCATCACCTCCTCAGTTTTTGGTTTTTTTTTAATTTTCTGCTCTATTCAGTTTCTACCTTTATAGAGAGATATGCACAAGTGAGTTAGAGAAATAAAGGAAAGAAAAGGCCCCCTGCGAGTACAGCGAACCAGAAATGAAATATAATAAAAAAACTGATTGTGGGCAAAGGAACTGACAAAGACAAAACAATCTATAACAGACAGAGGTAGAAGAGTTTGCTTAATTTCATGTGTTTTGAATTCCACAGTTTCCACCAATTAAAAAAAAAAAAAAAGAAAAAATAAAAACAAACTTATACAGATGTACAAGTGGTGGAACTATTGGTGCTGGAATCACTGTTGGGCACAAAAGGTAAATCTCTATAAATATATTTACAGGTAGGGTTTAATAAACTAAGGTATCTTGTGCAGATTTGGCATAGTGCTGTTCCAGATATGCAGAACAGTCAGTCACAGAGATTTAGAACTAGACCAGACATGAAGAAAAAAAAAGGAGGGGGGAAAAGACCATGAAAGAAGGAGAATGGATACATGGGAGAGAATTCCAAGAAATGCAAACTTTAAGATCACAGTTAATGAGAAGTAGAGACCAATGTGGAAATACTTTAGAATCTATTGAAGGGAAGCAGCAGAGGTAACTTTAAATGCAAGCTTCCAGCACAAACAGCAAGAGAGGCCAAGTAGATTGTAAGGTTGGAAAGTAAAGAGAACAGGCACCAGGCTTAAACAAACAAAAGAGAATACTTTTCCCTCAAAGCACATAACTAAATCCAGAATCTTGTTGCCACAGGTTACTGTGGAAGCTAAGATGACAAATGTTTTGAAATGGGACTGGGCAAGCAGGTGGAATATAAATAATGCTGTAGTTAGGAAAGGTGCAGTGGGACTTCTGGTCTTACACATTGTAGGAGATCTTCTGTTCAAAAGCACATTTCAAAATACTAATGAGATTGTAACTTGGTCTTTCAGTTGCCTTTATCTGCAAAAAAATAGCTTGCCCAAGAAAAAAATACAAAATTGAGAGGCTGAAGAGGACGGAATATGTCATGCCACTTTTTGTTCCCCAGGGATCCTCAGTAACTGGCTGAAATGCTCTCCTAGTTAAAATTTGGGCAGTAAGAACTGCCTTGACCATCCCCAGCTGCTGATTCACAGTCATGTCCATACTGCTCCTCTAGATAATTGATGCACAACACATGATAGCTCTGAATATTTCAATTAATTTGATGCCTGGCTGCAGAGTGGCAGATCAGGGTATTTCACTGAGGTGGCCTGTTTCAAATAGGGCTGCAAATTATCAGCTGCTGCTGTTGTTTGCATTCAGGAGGTTTCTCAGGGATGTTGTGCCACTCACGCCCGGGCTGTGCTGAGCTGAGTCTCTGGCAGTGACACCCAGAGGTTGTGAACTGCTCCTCCAAACACAGCAGCCGTGTCTTCAGGTTGATGATGATGGAACACCTCCTTCCTCCACCCCAGCTAAATCACTGCACTTATTACCAGAGCTCTGCAAGCAGGGTCTGTGTTTTTGGGCTGAGCAACTCGAGTTTGACAGTTTGTTCTGTTTGCCCGTGATTAATGACTAGTATTTGGACAAAGGTAAACAAAAATTCTTAATAAATTGGAAGAGAGTGAAAATTGCCTGGGGGCCATTACCAAAGGAAGGGTGTAATATATCCAGCCAGAATGTGCACTTCTGAAGCACTAAGCTTGCCAATTAGAATACAGAAATGACAACAGCTACAGGCATTAAAGCCCGTGCCTTTGTTACTGCATGAAACAAATGTTTGAGCAAACTGCATGTCTTGCCTTTGTGCTCCTGCCTATAAACTCTGACTTTGTACCCACCTTCCTGCTTCGCAGAGTACTCTCTGACATTTATTATTAACAATAAATGTTAAGAAAAATGAAATTAGCAGTCACGTTGATTCGGCAAAGCAGCATGAGCATATTTAATAGCCCAAGCCCTTAACCTTATTCAAATAGATTCAATTTCTCTGAAGTCTGGTTTCTTTAATTATACAAAAAATAATTTTTATGTTGTCAGACACTAATTGTATTGGACAGATTTCCATTCATCTGCTTACAGCAATATTTATTTTTTCTGCCATCACTTAACATCAAAACAGTATTACCTCATCATCACTACTCACAGTGGAAAAAATCATACTCCTCTGTACAATTTTGTGTTTAGGTCAGTCCAGTTAAAGGCATGAGACACTCTTTGCTTGGTTTGTATAATTAATATGTATAAATACTTTGCTTATAACTAATCTCTAATTATGATAAACTATATTTTCCATTTTTAGCCAATATTCTCTCTACACTAAAGCCACCTAAATCTTCTCTGAGTTAGAAAGATAAGTTAAAAAAAATGAGAGAATTACTAGATTGTGTATCACTCAAGATAGGGGGATTTCTTAAGGGGAGAAAAAAAAAGGAGAGAAGCCAGATGAAGCTCTTGTATCATTAACACACAGAAAGAGATAAAAATCTGTTGAAGTAAAAAAAAAAAGAAATAAAATGTATGGAAACCACTGTGCATAGAAGAAAAGGAAGGCTGTGAATCATGTTGCCCTTCCCTGCCTCTGCAGAGGATGTCTTCCACTGATGTCCCCTGTATCCTCACACAAGCTCGTGAGGGAAATCTGGCATGCACCTTGTCTTAGAAACCTGATATTCAAGGTAAGAAGTCATATGATAAATGATCTTCAGCAAAGGAGGGGGACAAAAATTTACGTCAAGACATTAAGCACAGGGGAAGGGATGACAAATCGAAGGATGGTTCCAGATATATTTAGGAAGATAAAATAAAAAATACATCCTCTATTAAACAGAAGGATGCATCTCAGAAAATGATCAAAAGTAGGTTTTCTAGCCTCCAGAGAGAGAGAGAGAAAAAGTACTGTATAATTTTAGGAGGATTATGGTTCACTAGAGACATTCATGAATGTAATGAGCTAAAGAAGGGGTAAGGCTGCTTAAATTTATCTGTACAACTGATTGTGCCACACTTGATAAAATAATTGTGTCAGTCTCCTTTGTACTTAAAATAAACCTTACAACTCTGAGCCCCAGTAAGTTGTTAAGCACTAAACATCATCTCATGCTCTGTCACATAACTCTGATTGTTTCAGAAACCTGGCAAGCACCTGACATTTACCTTCTCTAGTTCCAGCGCTGGAATCGCAGAAATGCAATTAGGAAAACTCGGGTACTCATAACAGAAAAGGTCAGCAATGAGCAAGCTAAACCTGATAACATGCCTAATGTGCTGCCAAACAGGATAGAATGCCTCCCTGATAATGAATGATTTTACAGACTGCCAGGAAGCTGATGCAAGATAATCAGATCAACAGGGGACACACCACTGTGCAAGAGTGGGAATGGTGAAATATTCTTTGATAGAGTTCTGTTGCTGATGGAAAGGGATCCTCCATTATAAAAGGCCGTATTTTCAGAAGTAATCACAGAAATAAATTGGACAGAAAACACAAATGACAGAAGTTTCAGCATATGGTAAGTGCAGGAGCTGTTACCTCATCAAAGGCAGAGCACTTTGTGCCTGCAGCCAACAACCACCACACCACTGCCTCTGGGATGCAAAAGACATTTTTTCTTTTTCTCTCCTTGTAGCAGCCAACGTAAATAGAGGTTAGAGGGTTTAGTTTTTCTGTTTGTCTCTAACACAGAAATACTCACGCAGCAGTACAGGCTCTGTGTTCCTCACGCAAAGATCTCCTCCTTATTTGTGTCACTAATCCTACATAAACTAATGATGAACTTTAAGAAAAATGAAAAGTAACTTAAGTGTTTCTTTTGATAAATGACATTTCATCGACAGTGCCAATAAATATCTCATTACTGAAAGCAGCACTTACTAGAAGTTTTATGCCAAATACCTAGAGGCAAGTAAACCTGTAGTGAAAAATGTTTCTGATACCTTACAGCCACCAAGGAAATGTATACTTGTTGTAACTGAGTTCATTATGAGCAAATAAAATCTACATAACTCTCTTGTCTATTTAAAAAGTACAATTTGCGTTAGATTTTTTCATTTTGTTTTGTCATCATTATAAGAAACTGCATTAAAAAATGGAGGGAAAAAAGTACCATCATGAACTAAAGTTCTGCCTCTATATTCTCTTATATTAAAATTCAAATTATGGAAATGAAAACCTTACAGGAATTACCTGTGATAAGACAACATCATGTTTTGAGACTCCTAGATCCACATTGCCAGGCTGTATTAAAGGCAAATGCTAATTTTATATTATAGTTTCCCCTACAGCTGAGTTCTATCAATCATGATCAAGGTAGAAGGCAGCTAGTTTTTCATATGACACATATTGTTGCCTGATTTATTAGGGAAAAAAAAACAAACCCTACTGTAATTTAATGTGAACCTTCCTATTTTTCCATTTTATTGGAAGTAGTATAATGCATTTAGGACATGACACAGTTTTGAGGTCTGACTGTAATGATGTGCCAGGTGATATCAGCTAACCTGTATGAGATGAATTTTCTCAGCAGTATCTGATGTCCTGTTTTGGTGGTCTATAAAGAGCTAAGCAGAAAACCTCAAGCACACACCTGTCTGATATTTCTCTTCATATATCCTTTTGTAACCAGCTTTATCTTAACAGCTGGGCCTGAGGCAAGTATTCATGAAACAGAACACTGCAGAACGGGTGCTTACTTAGCAAAAAGATCACAGCATAAACGAATATATTTTGTTTAAGCTGCAAGAAGAGAGGCATGCCAATAAAAGAAAGGCAACACGCTGCCCACAGCTCAACGACAGCATCAGTAAAAGCACAATTACACTTCCAAATGTTCTTGCTATTCTTTCCATAACAGCCATAGGCACCTGTGTCAGCTGGGAGTGTTAACCCTGCCCAGGATTCAGAAAGGAGAGCACACTCACCATGTACTATCAGGACATACTCTGTGCTGTTGCGGCCGATGGGGTTCTTGGCCTCACACCGGTACGTGCCGTTGTCTGTTTTGTTCAGGAAGCTGATGCTCAGCACCCTGCCATTGACAACCATCCTCTCTGGGTCTGGCAGCTCCCCGCCGTCCTTCGTCCACAGGACGGGCTCTGGCCTGTGGGAGCAAAGCAGGGCACTCATTTAGACACGTGAAACACACACATGAGTGTGCAACATGCAGAAACAGCAGCACCAGCACCTTGTGAGCAGCCACCTACCACCCCAAGAATATTTGAATTACTGGATCTAATAAACTGTTACAGCCTTACCATCCTGGACGTGAACTGCTAAAGACAGCGAAAGAACAAGCAGGGAAATAAGAAAGAAGATAAACAAAAAAGGAAGCAGAACGGTACTGCAACAGGCCAGGATATTTCCTAAATTAATTAATTAATTAATTAAAAAACAGTTCTCATGAGGTTTCAGGGCCCACAGATGCTTGGCAGGGTAAGTGCAAATAGGATGTTGTGGGTGTAAGTGGTTTGTAAATGGATTAATAAATTACTTAGACCATTCATAGTCACGAGTGAACTTGAATGCACGGAGTTTTTTACTGAACCAGGTGTATCAGTCCCAGAGTAGCACCTGGTGCACACAACCTAAACTTGTTTCTCTTGCTGCACTGTCACAGCCCATCCCTTTCCCTACCTTTTCTTCATCCTTTCCTTAAATAAGTCCTTGTTTCACATGTCATCACAAGCAATGTAAGATCTAACCTGAAATCCTGGACTGTCTTCTCTTGTGAAAGCTTTCCTCTTTTGCCTGACACACTCATATCAAACAAGCCACAGGCAATGCCCTGGCAGTGATAACCCCTTAGGCAAGGTAAGGGCACCACAGAGAGGGGAACTGACAGTCCTGAAGGCTCACACACCTCTTCCCACTGGCAAGGCATACCTAACTCCTTCCTAGAGACTCTCAAGCTGCTCCACAGTCCCTGAGATCTGCCTAGCAGACAGCAGGATGTGTTTATTACTGGCATGCAGCCTTTGCTTGAGTGTAACAAGGTATACTTTCAAATTTACATGAGGGAAATCACCAAAAAGACAGGCCTGTGACTGGGAATGAAAGGTTGGTTTACTCAATCTTGCCTATGTAAGGAGCAGACAGAGCACCTCAGGCCCTTTTCCACCAGTCACTTCAGCAGGATATTCCCAGCCTGGGGATTCAGTGCTACCTTGCTTGCAGCTTTGTGCAGTGTGAGCCACGTATCAATCTCTATCCAAACGTGCCAGCTGTGTGACTCAGTAATAACCCAAAATATAATACACTGGTATAAAACTGGCAGTTGCCAGGTTAGTCACTAGTGGTACTCAAGAAACACTTAATTTCACTAATTTGAAGCAGGTGTTTAAAGCCCATTAGATACAATAAGTGCTGAGAAAAAGAATTACTCCTAAATACTTAAGGAGAAACATTTAGCCAAAACGTGGCCTCATAAACAGAAAAATAATTCTAATGGCTGTAATGACACGATTTTCTTTTGAGTTAGTAAACAGAGGGAATTCTTCTGAAATGCACTTACTTCTATAAAATTAAAATTAGTCTTTAAAGAAAGATATTTATTCTGAAATACAATAGATTTACACACATTTTAGTTATATTTTGGATGACACCCTGATAAAATGTTGTCAGACTTAGTACTTGGACTGGCTATTCTCTGAAATTTTGATTTTTTCCACAAAATCATAAACTCAGAGAATAAATGCAAGGATTAAGGACAGTAGGCCCATAAATATGTCTTAATCCTCTTCCTGGGTTTATTTTCATGAACTGGTATCCACACACACATCATACACAATGTGCACACTTTCCTTCTCTTTAATGCAAGCAGGGAATCTGGATGTCCGTGCTGGTGTAGGAACACTGCCCTACAGAGCTCCCAGCATTAAGGTGTGATTTGCTGTGATATGTTAAGGTGGATTTGTTCAATTTTCCGGCCAACCCTGCATTGTTTCCCATTTACCAGCTCACTGTGGATCTGTAATCCCAGGAGTGGGGACTCTGAAGCACTTCTGCTGCAATGTGCACCATTACCTGCATAAACGGCGTGTTAAAGCAACTTCTGTGCAGCGGTAATTTATGGAACTAAGGTTTTAAATTGAAACTAGATGGCATATCCTAGGGGAAAACCTATAGGATAACAAATAACTATGAAATGGAGCCGTAGATATAAATTATTCAGAGAGCTCTGTCACACTGTAATACACCAACTCTAGTCTTACACAGAGCACTTAGCTGTGGCTGCAAAATGCTGTGTGGCAGAAAAGCCAGGGCTTGGAGAGAGGCAGATCTGCATTCTTTGGGTGCTGGGGGAGCTGCTAATCAGGAGTGACTATTCAGGCACGCTGTGCTGTGTTTGTGGCAGCAGCAGAGCAGTTTGAGGGCAGCAGGCACACAGCCAACACGTCCTGGTGGCGTGCACAGCTCTGCCTCCAGCTCAGCGCCCTCGGGCACCGCGCTGCCCAAAGCAGCAGCTCTGCCACAGCCACACGAGTAAACTCTGCCTGCACTGCTGGGAAGCTTTGAGCCACTTGGTCTGAACAATTCCCTGGTCAGGCAGGAGTGAGCTGAGAGCAGCAGACGTGCTGGTGCAGCCAGGCCATCACGCTGCTGTGGTCAGCACAGGGGGATGGCTGCTCAAGGGCATCGAGGGAGTGAATCCATTTCCTGCTGTCCATTTCCTGCTGTCCATTCCTCCTGCCCTCTGCCAGCAGCCACAGCTATTCTGTCAGGGGTGCTGCAGGCCACAACTCTTGCTCTCTTTTGTATCTATCTGTCTAGACCTGTTGTCTATAAAAATATCTTTTGGAATGTGCTCATAATGTCTGCCAACTCAACTTCCCATAGCAATGAGTTCTGGAAGTTCCCTGCCTGCCATGCAAAATGCTATTTACTTTTATCTGTCTTGCACTGATCTCCTACAAACAGCAATGAAAATTGCAAGACATGGCAAGGAACACTGTTATAACCTTGCTGTAAGTTATGACATTATAGTACTTAGCAGGCCTGTCCCTGTCTCTCCCTCTTTTTCTTTCTTTGTTGGAATTAGATACCTTCTGAGATTATCATCTGGGAAACAAACAAACAACTACACAAAAAAGGGGCAAAGGAATCTTAACTTTAGGGCACATTGGGTATTTTTTGGTAATTGCCTTAGTACCTTCATTGTCCAAAGCTGAAACACTGAAACAGCTTTCCTTCTCAGTCCCAAGGCACAGAAAAGTGCCCAGATACATGAATTCACAGATCAGTGAATTCCCCACAGTTCATCCTACTGAAACATGTCCACAGGAGCAGACCCAGACAGAGGTTCTTGCTCTTACCCAACATTTTGAAAGGGATACTTGGGTCTGACATACTAGAACACCTGGCAAATATGTACACTCCCAATATTGCCCATTCTCTCCATTGCATACATCTCTAACACTGCAGAATTTCAGGTTTTTTTGGGTTTTTTTAAATACCAACGAGTTGCCATGACACCGTCAATTCCTAAGTGAACTGGAACAAACAAGGATGTTTGTACAAACAGTACCTTCCATTTGTGCATCCAGGGAAAGGCTCAGAAAAAAGACATGGTTTTTAGTCTAGAAGTCTGAGTTTGCTAACTTGTCTTCATGTTAACCTCAAAACCTGACACAGAACCAACGAAATTTGGTATTCTTTTCCAGTCAGAATGGAATGGGATTGAAATGAAGCCATAAAACACTGGTGTGAAGTTCCACAATGATTCATGTTTTATATTGTAGTACTTTTCCTACAAGTAACTGAACAAAGAAGAGGTAAATACAGCAAAAATATTTTTTGGTCTTGAGAGTAGAAAACCTTTCAAAACAAGTCAGAGAGAAATATAAGGGCAAACTGAAGTATGTTGGAAAAAAAATAAACCCACATACTTGATTAGAAAAGAACACCGAGGCACTGCCTTACCTTTTCAACAAGTGTTTACAGAACATGAAAGTCAACAGTTGTATTTGTCTACAAAGGTTGTTTTTATTTTTTTCTTTTTTAGCTGAGGCCTTTGAAACTACACAGGAGTATTTTAAGATAAATTTGTTAATTTTCTTTCCCTTTCTCCATCCTTAACCAAAGGACAGTGATGTTATAGTGCTTTCATTTAATTCTCCTCTCTAGTGAGATCTATTTAACTATAACAGTTAATTTACCCTTCCTTTAAAAATTATACATCTATCTATTGCATTATAGTTTCTTTTTAACAAGTAAATTTAAGCAATGCAATCCATTTTCACTTGGCACTATGCATTTTTGTGCCCTTTTCTAATTTTTGTGTACAGAAAGGTCATGTACAAAGCATTCCTTGCTGAGTCCTTAGTAAATAACACTTGGACAAACTATTGAACCATGATAATAGGACAGAATAACCTTTTCATTTCCATAAGATCACACTCAAAAAAGCCCCGACCAACCAAAACAAGAACAAAAAACCCCAATGCCACCTTTTTACATATCCAGTCTCACTGGGAATATTTTCATCCAGCTGGGTATCTAAGCATCCTGTCAAAATTCTGTAGCCAATATGGGTAAAAAGGAAGATGGAAGAAGAATTTGAGAAACACTAACAAGGTAAATAAATTCATTATTTTGAGTAGGGCCCTCTCCAACAATTCCTTTTAGTTCTCCAAACAGGGGTACACTTGTATTCTCTGAAGTCCATAAAAAACTTAATCTAGTGGATATGCTCAAATGAGTAATGGAAAAGGTATCACAAGATTTATCAGAGTGTTTCTTGTTGAAAACTTGGTGCAATGTTAAAAGTCATCTAAGGGAATGATTGCTTCATTAATTTGAAACTTCTAGTTCCTTTGTATCAAGAAACTGGATTTTTAGCTTTGTCAGTTAATCATCCACTTGAAAGTCTAAACCCTGGGGGAACCTCTTGTTTATATAAAGTCTCATTCTGAGCAGTCATATTGGGATGAGCTGGTTTGGGAGCATTTCATCTATCAAAAACATCAATATCCACAGTCTCTAGCCGTTCACAAATGGCTAGGATTGATGGATTTTATTTTATGAGATAAGAACTCACTGTGATTTTCTAGCTCTGCAAAACCTGAGTAACCTTCACAGAGTCTTTTTCTCCCTGGAAGAATTAGTAAAGAATATCCTAAGTAGCTTTCACGAAATTCTCTTACTTTTTAAGAAAGAAGCTTTGAAGATCCGAGTTGACTATTATGATATTTGCCTTTACTTTTCTCTTTTAAGCATCTCAGCAGACATAATGTAGCCTAAAAATACTTATAATGTTCTATACTAAAGCTTTTTGAAGGATCAAGAATTAAATTACCAAAATATGTTAAAAATGAAGTGTCTACTAAATATAGGTTTCAACTTTTTCTATCACAAAAATTTAACAAGAATTTACAGCTTAAAGACAACAGGAACAACTAAAAGTGTTGAAGAGAGCTGCAGTGTATTATGTCTTTGAATAAGGTGTATAAATAATAAAGATAAAGAGGTAAAAAGAATCTCAAATGGTGCTAGTATTCATCATTTACACAGAAAAAAGAGAACACCAAAAAAAAGGAAAAAGCCAAAGAGGAAAGCAAGCAAGCAAACAAAAGCCACAATCCAGCTAAAAAAACCCCACCCTTCATTCTTTACCTTTTGTCCTAGACAGATAAAGCCTTTGCTTTGTTCAGGACAACTTTACTCAGGTGACAGACCTCCCTGCCTGTATCCTGCTTTGGATAAATCAGGCAGTCCTCTCACTCCTGCTGGATTACAGGTGCTAACCATGCTGATATGACAGACTAAATTTGCAGCTGAAACTCCTTATCCCTCAGCAGACTGTGACAGCAACTGATTAAAGTGAATCAAGAGTCCTTTCAAAGCAAAGATATTTATTCTTCTACCCAAAGATACGAAGTATATCTTGTTAGAGGATAAAAGAGTAATGTTTCATATTCATATTTCCTCCTATCTACACTCTAATATTTCCTTGCAACTGGTGTCAAGGTTCCTTTCAGGTCTAAAACCTTTGCCTGTGGGAAGTTGACTGTTGCTGCATTAATTCTTTTTTTTTTTTTTTTGTATTTCCTCTCATCAGGCTGATAATCCATTTCTTTTTCCCCTTCAGTACCCTTAGAGTCTAGGACACCCTCTGACCTAAGGCTTTCCACCTTTAACACAACTGTGCAATGCTGCTTCTCTCTCTGGAGAGATTTTCCCTATTGATCATTGAGCCATTGTAATTGTAACTTCTTTGAAACTGCTTACCCCTAGTTTTTCCTTTTGTGCATATTATGCACCTCTCCCTCCCCTCAAAAAAAACTCAACAACCCCAAACTTTTCTATTGTTAGTCATTTTCAAGAAGGCAAGGCAATATCAGACTAATATTCTGAAAAGTGCCTAATCCACATACATATGTATGTATATATATATATGTGAAGCTTCTTGCCTAATTCTAGTATTATTCACAATCTTCTCAGAGAAGTACAAGAACCCTGCTGTGAATAACATTTTGGGGAATGGCTTTCTCATAGTCATGAGACAGATCAACAAGAGAACTTATGTGAAATCAGAGGACAACTTATCGGTGAATTGCATCAGAAATATCCCTTGTATTCTACTATTGTAAGCAGCAGGGAGGCTAGAAATGGGAAAAAAAGATTGTCTAAAAAGAAAAAAATAAACAACAAACCCAACAAAAGTTTGTGAGGAAGATGCCATTCTATAACTTGTCCTTCTGGTATCTCATTTCACACAAATCTCTTCCATGTTTGTCATACACCACCCCTGCTTTCAAACTGCTGGGGTCTCATTTCATCCCCCCTCTTTTTTTTTCTTTCTCTGAATCTGACCAACTTCCCAAACAACACTTTGGGCATTTCTACTCCTTTATTACTTCTCAAGACATTTCTGCACCAGGCAAGCAGTTGTATCCATGAAAGGCAAGATTTGCTGAACTAATACATTTATGCCTCCCAGCAGTTACGAATCTAGAAGCAAAAAATGGAGGAGGAAGAGGTGGACATATTTCCAACTTTTCAAGGCCAGGCTGCCACTTAGGAGCAAATGGAATTGAAGAATACTGTAAAACTTATGTATGCCATAAAGAAAACAGGTAAACCTGTTTTAAATACACCATCAGGTCATGGAATAGGCACTGATTTTTTTTTTTTCCACAATAAATCTGGAAAAAAAACCTTGACATTTTAATGCATTTTTAGTAGTTCCAATCAAAAACCCAAGTATTTTGGAATACTTTTAGTAGCCAGCTAATAACCACACTTTTATACGTATTTTAAAGTCTGAGGCTCAAAACATCTTAAGTTCAGAGGAAACACTATAACCTCTACAGTTTACGAACAGCTTTAATAAGAAATCTTTAAAACCTTGTCTTTAAAAAACAATGGCTTGTATGGCTATACTGTTCATTTTATGTCACCAGTTTATAAATAATTTATATTCCTTTTAAACTTTAACCAGGAAAAAAGAAAAGTCCTCCACAGAAGTATAACATGTCTTTCAGAAAAGATTCCTGAGGCTAAAAAGGCAAAAGGAGAGGTGCAAGCCAGTGCAGCAGCAGGAAAGAAAAGAAAAGAAGAAAAAAAAACCCAATGAAAACAAGCAAATAAAAAATACTCTGCCACATTAAACAACCTTATATCATAAATCCTGCCTCTCTTGCTGGGGAACAGAGGCTTGCAGGGGTGCTGGCCACTGTGAGCTAACTGGCAATGGCTCAAGGACAAAGCAGTAGGCAACACTTCACAGGAAACATCTGCAGGTTGGCCTGCACTTGGCCACAGATCAGATAAGGTGTTTAACAATTCCTATAAATTAGCAGGGATGCTGGTTTTGTGTCAGAATTCCTGTACCCCAAGCCTGATATGGGCAGACTGCACAGTGCTGCTCCTGCTCAGGGGATGCACTAGGAGTTATCTGTCCTTCAGCTCTCACAGGCAATGGGTGAGACACACCTAATGACATATCAGTAATTAAAGAAAAGTGACAGCCTTGTTTTTAGGAGACTGTGCAAGGAATCAAGGGGATTGAGACCTCCAGAAGGTGCATCTCCCTTACTGCTGCAGCAGGGGAAGGCTGCAGAAGGAGAACTGTGAAGCTGCCCCCTCACCCAGAGAATGGAAACCCAGCAGAGCCAAGTACCAAACTGATGGCCAGGCAATCTCACACAGGGAAAGAAGTGAGGTCCTCTCACAGAAAAACAATGATACCTTGAAAGCTTCTTTAAAATTCTGGAGCTGAAGGTACTTTGGATCAGCACTGGAGCACGTCGATAATACACGCCCTTCCCCTGTTCTGCCTGGGATTGGTGCCACATATTGATGTGCAAATTACAAAGACAAATCCCTTTCCTTTCAGTCTCATAAGCTAAGACCTATACTCTCAGATAAGAGCAGGGAAGGGAAGAGAGGAGAAACTATATACAGATAAGTGAATATAAAGAATTATTCCTTAAATATTTTACCACTGTTCCTAAAGGCTTTTTTCTTTCCTGTCAGAGTACAACTGAAATGATAAATGGCATTTAACAATTTTAATCACGTGAAAAATTGTTGATTAAATATTGAAATCTTAATGGCCTGGTTTCACTATAATTCTAGCTCTGTATGTTTCTAATTATGTAGTCAGAATTTAAACAGCTAAATCTTTGGGCTTCCTATGCTGCTGTTTACACATTGTTGATTCCTTCTTAACCTTTAAGAGCTATTGAGAAGTCAGTAGATTATTCTTTTTCATCGGTTGTAGGTAAAGCATGACTATAAGAACAAAGGATGATGGAAACTGCTATGGATAAAATGAACAGTATCTGGAAAAAAAATGTATTTCAAAGACATGCAAATGTCAGCAGTATTAAGATAATATGGTGCTCAAGTGGATGCATCAGAATGGCTGCTGAAAATTACTGGGATTAAGCAGGAACTATGTTCCTAATGTTAATGAAGTACTGCTGGGGATAGGAAAGCTGCAGCAAAGCATAATGATAGGAGGTGCACACCTTAGTTACTATGCATGTCATAGAAGAGAGGAAAAGAACATCCTCTCATCTGGCACATCTTCAGACCTGTTTCTAGCACTGTCTCCTCACACCAGTGTCCAAGCATGCTGCATCCCCAGCCAGGGGAGCAAGCACTGAGGAAAACACCGATTTATCAGAAATAACAGAGAAAAAAAAGCAGAAAGAGCTTTAGCACCACTGATTTTAAATGCTTTACATTTTCATGTTACAGGATTAAGACAGGTATGTTTTCTTAAGACAGCCTGGTTTACACAGGCTATGCTGAAGTGCCAGGTAGAGATAATGGCTGGGACTGCAAAAAACAAGAAGCAGGCAGTAACTGCTGTCACACCACACTTTCAGTTCCTTTTTCATTATGTCTGTTGGTCATATCCTCAATGCCAGCTGAGGTCTGAAGGGTATATCACGGAATTAATGAGCAAATATTATTACGAAGGGTTTTTTCCCCTTCAACAAATCCTGATTTTCAACTGCTTAGATATTTCAGGCTGCCACACTGATGGATGTTTACATGCCTAATTTGCACTGTTTTGAATTTGCCTTCACTGTGTCCCAACATTCACAAGCAACTTTGTCTCTGTTATTACAATAAGCTGAGAAATCCCATCTAAGAAACGCCAGCTGCGTTTTCTGATTTAAGGTCAAATGCTTGCTGGCACAAGAATCAAAGAGGAAAATGAAGAGTGGCTGATTCATTTCCTCTTTTTCCATTAAGCAAACAGTTGAAAATCTCATTCACAGTTATTTGCTTGTCCAAATACTACTTGTTTGAAATCATTTGCTGTTGATGTAAGACACAGTCAAGGAGAAGCCTCATTAAACTAAAATTCCTTCCTGCACTTGAGGTGCAGTGACAACACCCGGGGAGCTGATAAAAGCACCAGTGCTGCATCTTGGGTGACAAGCAAGGACTTCAGTGCCAGCCCTCATTAACCAAGGTATGCACTTCTTGACTTTCAATGCATGTAAGAACACTGTGAAGTTTGGGAGATGAGGCAAAATTTCCTCTGTTCACCAGATGAGAGACAACTATTAACTAGCCATCTGTAAGATTTTCTGTTGAATTGTGTCTTCTCAGCAAGTAAATATTTGTTGCTATATACAACAGTTTATAGGAGCACCAAAGGAATGAAAATACACCATAAAATTTTTGTACCTCAGTTACTTTTTCCACAGTGTCAAAAAAAAGCTGATGTTGAAGCAAACTGTATTGAATCATAATGAATAATAAAATTTTTTATGCTTTCAAGATAATACAACAATATCCTAACAATAATACGCTGTGAACTTACAGGCATTTGTATTTCAGAGCAAACTTCTACACTATGGTTTGTGTCAATTTCCTCTCCATCCAAAAATAACTTCTGAAATGGTAATACAATAAAGGGAAAAAGAAACAAACATTATTTACTTAGAGAAGTTTGTTTTCTTTTCCCAAATGTGTTATTATCTCCAGACAGAGGGGAGTGCTTTAGTTCACACAAACTCCTCTCAGACAGAAAATTATTCATTAGTACCTTCATGGTAATAATTTTAGCACTGTAAAGGAGACATCCTCAAGCTCTCCATGGGATCCAGCTCCATTAGCATCCAGTCCCAGCAAGGCACAGCAGCCCATGCTCAGTGCTCAGCAGCAAAAGAACAGCTGCACTGAGCCACACAGAAAGTTCAGCTGGCCCAGACCCTTATCCCCAACACCAGGGACAAGCAGATGTCCAGGGAACAGGCCAAGCACAGATCTCGGGCATTTCTGATACCAAGCACAGTTTAAAAATACTCTGTAAACCTTAAGGATTTGCCTTTTCACGAACTTAGGCAGTTTTCCCTTGAATTACTGTGAATTTTCACCATCTGTCATATCCATCGACAACAAATTCCCCAAGTTTACCAGTCATTTTATGAAAAATTATGTCCTTGCTTGGCAACAAAGCTGGTTCTTATTAGTTGAACTTACTCTTAATCATTTCTATTTGTAGAGAGAATGAACTAGCAGTCCTTAACAACTACCTATGCACCATTTACAATTTTGGAAAGAGCTGTAATGTTTCCTTTCTATACCAAATAGGCCACCACAAGGTCTGTTTTCTGTGCCCTTCAAGGACTGTGCACAAAATGTTTATAAAATAAACACTCCTTTTCCCTCTGCAAAAGGAGTTCCAACCCCATGAAATTTTGCCTTTATTCAGATGTCTGCTAATTCTAGTCCTGTTTATAAATTTTAGCCTTTGAGAAGCTCAGATGCCAGTTCCATAGACATGGACATTCTGGGATCTCTCCTGGGAAGTTCAGGTGGTTTTAAGCATGGAGTTTCCTGCCACAGCTCATAATTCATCAGTCTCATCCTTAAATTCCCTTTCAGTGCTGGGGTAAAACCTTCTGGTCCTGCTGACTTCCTCCTGCCCATTTTGCCTGCTTGCTCCACAACCCCCTCCACAGTCCAGTTCAATTTTGCTGGTGAGCACCTGAGAAAAGAGGGAATCAGTCTGCCATGTACCCAGTTTCCTCTGCCACAGAAAACATGGATGTAGCAAATCCATCTGGCCTGCCTGTAACCCTTGATTCTCAGCTGATCGTAAAAATGTACTGACAAACTTTCCATTATTTAATAAAAAGCCCCCCTTTTATTTTCAAGTTTCTTTTCTAGTCATTCCTTAAATCCTCCTGCTTTTCTGGTGGTTTGGCTTACTGATTTTTTATATTTAATCTGCCAAGATCTAAGAATCTTCTCCTTCCTTTGGAAAACAACTTCAGCTTTTCAAATTATAGCTTTGCCCTTTTATTACTTTGATTTCTCTTCTGTTTAGCCTCACTAACTTCTTCTTCTCAAGGGATTCTGCTAGGTGATATGTATTGACCCTGTGGTTCTAAACACCTTTTTTTTTTGTTTTTCTGACATAGTCCTCAGGCTGCCTGGAAAATTTTAATTCTCTTAGTTGCCCCTTATAACTCCTGTTTATCAAGATTTTTCATTTTTATGTAGTTCCTCTTTTTGATGTTGATTACCATATAATTGCTCAAACTTTCTTTTTCTCCTCTAGGTGCAAACAGCAAATAAATACTTTTAAAAGGAGGAGCTGAATGAAGATGGTGCTGAGATCTCCCTCAGTCTGACAACCTTTGGAGGATTCTAGAAATTGTGTGTATGAGGTAGAAAGGTAGCTTAGGGATATTTGGAAGCAATAGAAAGTAAAAACAAAACAAAACCCAAACAAACCCTCCACAAACAAACCCAACAAAAATACCTGATCAAAAAGCAATAGTAACTAGAAACACTGACCTGTCTCCCACTTACCTCCCTCCCACCATCCCCCAGGGATAACACAATCCATCCCACCAGCACTTCTTAACCCTTGGTAAAACTTCACAATTTCATCTTAAAAATGACCAATCCAGTGTTCCTAGGCAGGAATAAACCAAAACAAGGGGAAGAGCTGATGCAGGTGCAGAATCCAGGGGTGGTCCTGCAGCCCCTGGTGGAAAATACTCTGGAGCAGCATGCTCCTGTGCAAGACTGCAAATCTCAGAGTCAGCCTTTCCTCAGCTCTTAAATAATGTAAGTTTTGGAAATGGTTTACCATGGTGCTTAGAACAATATGGATGTGGAATTTTCATTTTTAACCAGCCAAACTCAGGTCTGAGAAATCTCCAAGATCTTCCTTGCAATGCAAAGTCAAAGACTACCTCAGCCAAACAAGGAATAATTTGTTACACTAATAATGAATGAACACAATCTATTACTTCCCTTAACTGTTTAGTGCCATGCCTGTCAGAACCCCAACCCCATTTATCTTGTCATCCCCATTTTGTCTGAGGTTATGCTCATCAGAGAGCAGTGCTAAGCTCCTCTAGAGGGATGGTGTTTTACCCTTCCACCACATACATGTTCTCAGGGTACTTTGCTGTTTACAAATGTGTTGTAAAAATTCAGATATTCGATGAGCTGGTGCTCCCCGTGACACTGAGTGTTCCACATAACATCTGCTACACATATTCCTAAACTGTGAAACATAATCAGTATAATCAGCATGATTTACACTGAAAAAGTTACACTAATGTGCCTTTTTGTGTTCTACTGCTAGCAGTTGGTTCAAAAACTCTATAATTTTATGTATAACTGTAGCTAAACACTTATCTACAGAAACTGAAGTATCTAAAAAGCTGAACATCACATCCTCTCCCAAAACTTGTTTCTCATGTTTTAACTTTCAGTCTGCTCCTTAGTTTGTTACCTGCTCTGTATTTCAATTTTATCTATTATTCTATTCCACAGGCCTTTTTTATTTTAGCCTGTGTTTCCACCTGAGAGCAAGGAAAAGAATTTTTTAAAAGCCATACACATGCAAAATGGATTTAACGAGCACTAAAAATGCTGCGTGCAGTTGTTTTTCATACTGTACTTTCTGCACTTTTATGGGTAAACACTGCAAAAAAGGGATGCTTAAAAAAGAGGAAAAGCAATTATTGAATTGAGCCTATTAGGCAATGTGATCATTTTACAGAACACTAAAGGGGAAGTTCTTAAGCACTGCAGGAGGCTTTATTGTGAAGTGTAATTTTCAGACAGCCACTAATGCTCCCACCTGCTTCTTTTTGTGACACACTTTTTATAACACCAGTTTCCCTGCTTTCTGAAAAATACTGGAGAAAAGAAAAATTACAAAAAAGTGTAGAATGTCCCAGCTGCGAGAAGAAGCTACAAGCTCCCAGAAGGACAGGATGTTAAATACAAACTCAAATTTAATCTATTGAATATACATACTGTATCTCAGCAAAATTTTATCTGCTTCATAATATATTATCTACTACAGCATGGCATAATTCCACAGTGGAGGTGTAATGTCAATGAAATATTGGTGTAGAAAGTCTCAAGATGAATATTTACACAATCCTTTAAAATAATTGGCTTTTACCTGCTAAAACAAACCACCTATCTGGAAAGTTTCACCAGGCAGTTTTTTTCCTACAATTCATATGATGTTCTTCATAAGATTTTAGAACATTTTATTGCAAATGAGCACTCGTTAAATATAACATATAATAGATACACACTAAATCAAGGCAGGAGATATCATTAGCATGAACTCCTTCAAAATTACAGTAATTCAAAAATTGGTCAACATGTCTCTGTGGTTGACAATAAGCACAGGAAACGGTGATTAACATCAGCTGACATGGGATATATCACATCAGCTCAAACTCACAGGGTTTGGGTTAACAATCACCTCCTCAAACAGAGTCAATTCCTTCTGGAGAAAGAGAAGCTCACACCTCTCCAAACAGAAAAAAAGATACAGACAAATGGGATAAAGACACAGAGATGAAAAAGCAATGTTTAAAAAAAAAAAAAAAAACAAAGGAACATTTCAAGAAACTATAACGAGAGCGAAGAGACAGGCAGGACAGAGATACCAGTGGTATTTGCAGAAGATAGGTTCTATCTAACTGCTGAACAAGCCAAATTCAAAGGAAGACAACTTGGAATGCACAGAGAGCAAGACAAAAGACAGGACTAGGAGAGCCTGAGCTATCCTGAGAGCTTTTTGCAGTGACAAGGGGCACAGTGCTGAGAACAGTGAGGAGGGTTTCTTACCCTTCTCCAAGCCTACGTCCACAGGTACAAATACCCTGTCCTATAGATGCTGGCATTTATTCAAGCATATATTTACAGAACCTTGCCCAAAGCTGAGGGTGACATGTCCCTGGAAACTTCACTGTAAACTCAGAGTGTTCAGAAGTCATAAATCAGATAAAGATATTTCAGCTAATGCTAGTTCTGGGATCAAGGTAAAGAACACCAGAGAAGCTCCTGGTTAGTTAAATGTACAGAAGTTTTGTCCAAAACCATTCACCTTTCTGCTAAGACAAGGATCTAAAAATAAAGCAGTGCAACTCCAGCACCTAATACCTAAATTCCCTCCTTTTTTTTTTTTTCCACTTGATTTCACTTGTAGATGGTCCTTTCCAGAGAAACCAGAGACTAACAATTCAGGATTTCTTATGTATAGATGTGTATGAAGCTTAAGGGAGAAATACTTTGATACCACATTCATGTTTTGCAAGAGTAATATTTCATCATGGATATGGAAAAATCCACCCAATTTTCCAAATCATTAGTATTTATTGATACAGCCTGAGCTTCCAGTTTGAGCAGTGGATTCATTCTGCACAGAGATTTATAAACAAAGAAACATGGATGCTTTTCCAGATTCATTATGATAATTCATATAGGCACATACCAGCATTCCTTTCTAGGCTGCTAGGTACTCATGACACAAACCCAGACCAAAGTGAATAAAATCTATGCAGAAAATGAGATAATTTCTTACAGAATCTCCATCTCACCTGCCAGAGAAGCCAGGAAGTGCATCATATCAAAGCAGGACAGAAAATATTGTCCATGGACAAAAGGCTGGCCATTAGATCAATGATTCAGAGGCTAAACCTGCCATTAGGATGCAGTTTCAAAGCAGTACTGGCAAACTGCTTGCATCAAAATGTTAACAGCTGAATGTCAAGTGTGTCTCTGCAATTTTCTGCCCTGGATTCTGATTTCACTCTTGAGCACAGGTTTGTAGGCGTGTTAAGAACTCACTGTTACAACTCAAACCAAGGATGAGCTATCTCCTGAGTGGGAGGCTGTGTCACTCCAAAATACTCTTGGGAAAACAGGGACTGTGATCCATGTTAAGACACAAAATATGCACCACCTATTTGTCAATTTGGAACTTGGGAGTTTTTGCTGCTTCAGTTCCCAGCTGTAAATCTGAGGCAAGTGAATAATCTAATCACAAAGGTGTGGTAAAAATGAACATTGAAATATTTTCTAAGTTCTCAGATACTATGGGAAACAAACAAACAATAAACAGTATGAACAGTATAAAGGAACTATGAACAGTATAAAGGAACTCTAATTCTCTCTTCTGAGGGTATGCATCAAATAAGACACAGATCATTCCTAGCTACCATTCATAATTAGGATTCTACTGAAGGAGTCAAGAATCCTCTTCAAAGGTTATATCCTGCCATAGTTTTCAGGAAGAAAATCATTCTCATATTTCTCATCATACAAAGAAAACTGGGAAATTCAAATGCCTCCCTCCCAGTGTTTCTCAAAATGCCTTCCTTAGGTTCAGATCTCTTTCCACTTTGAATTAATTTGAACTAAGGCAAGTATTCAGAGGAAGTAAGAGATTTTCTGCTCTTCTCTTTACAATACCTTTCATCCTTACGCCTGTGACAAAATGATTCATGAGATAAATGTTTCTATAATTTTTTCAACTACCAAACATGTGAAATCTCTGCAGAAATGGCAGGATCTGTAGGTGAGGAAGACAGTGCATGTTGTCTACACTGATTCTAGCAAGTCTTTGCTGTCTTTGACTTTGACACCAAGTCTTTGGTGTCTCCAATTTGTTGTACCTAGGCTGGGATGTCACTGTCACCTGGATGTTTGTACCACAGGGTGAAAAACTGGCTGGGCCATTGATGGAGCAAAGGAACACTCTGGCCAGGGGATGGTTAAAAGCAGATTTCTCCAGGAGTCTCTCCTGGGTCCTGTTGAACTCTTTAATTGCAAAGACCTGGCAGAGGTGGTAGAAGGTGTTCATTAAGCTGCTGTAGTGACACATCTGAGGGGAGGCCACTGTTCAGAGAGGCTTCTGGAGGAATGGGCCAGCAGGTTCCTCATGGGAGTCAGGGACCTGCAGCAAGGATATGAAATCCAGCATCTCAGC
Organism: Cisticola juncidis; assembly: GCA_013400215.1. Taxonomy (NCBI): domain Eukaryota; kingdom Metazoa; phylum Chordata; class Aves; order Passeriformes; family Cisticolidae; genus Cisticola; species Cisticola juncidis. The sequence goes on along the minus strand of VXBR01003923.1, from coordinate 489,656 downwards.
TGAGAAGCTGTGGTTAACAGCAGGTTTAACTAGAGCCAGCTCCAGTCCAGGCTCTGCTGCTTCCAGGGCAGTGGGTATGAATTAACTCCCCTCACTGGCTTTCCTCTGTCTCACCTGCAGCCCTGTCAGGTCCTTCTCAAATCAATCAACCACTCTCTCTCTGCATTTCCTGGGTGGTGTGTGGTTCCTGTTACCATTAGCATTTGTTTCCAGCCTTTGTAAAATCACTCCTCACTCAAGGGAGTCTTCTTTAAACAGATGCTGGAAAAGACAGGACACTGTGTGGAGACACCACACACATCATTTATAATTACTTTATAGCCCAAGCCTGGCTCTTTGGTGTGCACTCATTATTAAAAGTCGACACCTTTCCTTACATTAAAATGTTTATTTGCCCATACTTTATACTACTCTGTACATATTAGTGTTTGATTTTGGTTGTGCTTTTCTCTGTAACTTTCAAGAGCTCACAAAAGACAACTATGTGAGATTTCTGAAATAAAAATCTTCCCTATTTATCTCAAACAAGGCCAAATATTCACTTTACATTAGCCAGCCAACTGTACTATGATTCCCCTGAGCTGCATGGAATGGAAAGACATTTCTCTAAAGCACACAGGAGACAGCTAACTCTCTCCTTGTTTCCTGTGCCCTAATTATTCCATTATATTTTGATGTCCTTTCTCCTGAAATGACACTGACTTTAAAAGCTCACCTATTTCATGCATGCTTTGATGAGAGTACCCACTAAGAATATTAAATATTGAACCTTTCTTTCATTATGGGTCAGTTTTTGAATTTGCTTTTGGAGCAGTTTTGAGTCACTATTGTTAAGACACAACAGTGCATAGAAGTTACAGCTTGCAATAAAAAAAATTGACTTTAAAAAAAATTTGTAAGCACGTATGACTGTAAATGATCATTTTGTTCTTTAGTTTTTGGGGGTTTTTTTCAGCTACCTCATGTTTATTTTAAAGCACTCAAAATACTGCCAGGCAATATGATTTCAGAAAAGTCTAGACATTACATGAAAAGGATGTCTATGATTTCCGAAGTTTAATTACATTTCCTTCTTTGGAAAATAAACAAAATCTTGGTAAAACTGTATTATGCTAAAAGAAGAAATAAATTAAGAAGATTCAACAACACCTTACAGATATATTAGGCAAGCTCATAGATTAAAATGTTATAGACTAACGACTGTCCAGGGATCCAGCCAAGAACACTCGAAAAGAAAACAGTGCAAAGAATTGAAAAGAGATTTAATACGGTTTGAAACCACAAAGAGTTGTAGTAGAAACTACAACAGTAACTCCAAAAAAGGAGTGTTGTTGAACTGTGATATCAAGTACAGAGTGTCTAGACCTCAGTTATGCAGAGAAATGGCTAAATACATTTTTACCTGCAATTCGGAGAAAAACAAACAAACAAAAAACCTCACAACAACCCTGGACATCAATATTATCAAAATTGTCAACAGGGTGAAGAAACCAGTGACTGAGTCTTGAAAAAGGAAAGACTGATCTAACACCTATTCAAAGTTTTCCAAAAGAAAACTCTTAAGTTTGTTCTACCAACTTTGCATCAACAGAGAATTTTAATTGAAAATGTCATAGATTTATTCATACTGTATTCCAAACACCAGCCTTTTGTTGCTGGTTTTTAGAGCTGGTGCCTGAAGTGCTGCAAAACTGGGTCAGAACATCATCAGATCCATGTGGCCTGTCTCTGCAAAACCATCCCAGAACAGGCAGGAAGCCTGGCCTGCTCCTTTTATTGGGATTGTCCCACTTCCACAGCAGCAGCACAGGGGTTGCCCAAAGGAAGGTGAAATTAGCACAGGGTGAGGCTGGAGGCAGAGCTGTCCTCATCCTCCCAGTGAGGAGCAGAGAGGTAAAACTGCACAGAATTAGTGCAGTCTGTCTTACACCCTCTTGTGCTGCCTCACTGAATCACATTTCAATCTTCCTCTCCACTCCCAAGCCCCCATCTCCTCTCCCTTAATCCACTCTCAGCATTCCTGTTCCAACACTGGAATTTCTGTACCAAAACCACAAATGTGGGGTGACATGGACCCATCCACAGCAAGTGGAAAGCTCAGAGGCTGGGATAATCCCAGCCCACCTCACACGCTGTGACAACTGATGCTGCTCCCATCCAAGGGCCCGAGGACATTTCTTCTCCTGTCCAAAGTCGTGGCTAATGGCTGGCCAAGAGAAATCTTCTACCCTAAATTGTGAAACCCCAGCAGGGCCCTAGATCTAACCCCTAGTATAGCTCTTTGTAGTTGCTCTGTGTCCCTGCTGTATCCCTGGAGGCTGCTGTTTCAGCAGGAGATGCAGTTGATTTCCCAGAGGTGTTGTTTTCAGCAAGTCTTCCCTCCCATTTCCTGCCACAGGACTGTAAGTCAGGAAGGGCTTTTCCTCAGGACTGTGTTGGAGATTGGACACAGTCTCATGGTAACACTGATCCACATGGTTTGAGGGGCAGAATCCCTTCCAGGAAGGGCTTGGTGATGAGCTGTAAGATGGTGTAAGAACATTCCAGCTCTAGCCTCATCCTGCTTTTCCCTTTTGGGAATGAATTACTCAGCAGAAGCTATCAGTGCCATCAGTGTCCCCACAGACACCACCTGGCTTCACCCTTTCTCAGTTTTCATCTCAAATGTCATTTTGAAGCTTGTGAAAATTGCTCTGGGATGCAAGAGGAATGCACCCCTAAGGAAATGTTCATTTGCTGCTGCCTGCAGGAAACAGGGAAGGTGCTGTATCTGTGCCATGACAGAAATCACCCCATGGTGGGCAAAGGGCTGTGAAGGACCACGGCTCTCAATGAAGCCCACAGTTCATCACTTACCTCGTGACACTGACATATCTGGGCTCTGTGGACCTCTCCAATCCCTCTCTCTTTCTCTCACAGTGCAGTTTGGGAGCAGGACATCCCTTCTTTCCCATGCTAAGGCACTGCTCTCAGAGGATGCCTATTTATTACTGGCCTGTGCCATGAAAGACTGACCTCATGAAGCAGTACAGAGCAGCTGATGCTGGCAGGGCCTGTGGCCTGGACAATTAGAGGTGCATTTACTGGCAAAATATTTGTGCCCTAAAGGCTACCACATACAGGTCCCCTGTCTTGATAATCCTTTAATGTGAAGATTTTTTTTCCCCTTTCAAAACCACACGTAATTTTTGCATTCGAACCCTTTAAGGACAGAACACAGCTTTACTTAAATAAATCGGCAAACTCCTTAATTGAAGCTCCCTTTTAATTCCTAAATTTAAACTAGTGCTTCCTAATGGTATAAAGTATGTCCATAATATTATGTGCACCAAACAGAAAGTATTGTCTGAGTCAAGGTATCTCCCTTTTACTCCTCTGATTCTTTCCCTGATCCTGCTGGTGAGGGTCTGAGTGGGGCTAGAATGCCTCAAGTCTATCAGGCAAAGAGAGCACTTCACTTGTAGCTGTCACTTGTTAAGTCATGAGGAAAACACTGAGATAAGGAAAATGCTAAATATCACCCAGCCAATGGTGCACTCAGCAATCAGTGCTGACCTCTTTCCTAAAATGAAGCACTTGCATATCTTCAGTAGATTTTGAAAATAAGGTCGAAACAGACTCTACCTCTTCACACTCAGGGGAATGCTCAAGGGATGTGACATAAAAGGATAATTCCTTCTCCTTCAGGTACATTGTAAAAGCAAGAGGTGGCTCACAATGGATTTTTGTGTTGCCTACAGAAGTATTTTTTCTCAGAAGCACACACACATCAGAAGTACACAGGTTCACAGAAGATCAATTACATTGAACATCAGGTCAGATTGATTAGATGGACTTCCAGTGTTTTGGACTCAAGCAGAGAAGAAGCATGAGCTAGGTGCTCACCCCGTCAAGACCTGGATGGAGGAATTGCTTTAAAATTATGCAGGCACATAATATAAAAAAGAAAAGTTCCTATGGAGTTTAAATTATGCCAGGTATAACTCAGAAGAGCTCTTCAGTATAGAATTTTTAAGCTTAAATGCCTTACTTGCCCTAAATCTGACTTCAGGCTCCTACATAAAGCAATTCCATGAAGTCACTAAAGTTACACTAGGGAGAAATTCAGCCACAAGTGACATGATTTTTGTCATACGATTTGCACCTTTTCTAAATTCAAAATATTATTCTACTACCATTTTCAAGACCATATTAAATCTGTGTATCATCACTACACTATATATTGATCTTTTGTGCTGGTCAATATTTAAGAAACTTGATCCATAATAACTTTAAAATATTAAGCAATTGAATTATTTATATATATTTATGAGTAAATATATAACAGCTCTTCTGAGCAGCTACTGTTATCAAGAGTCAAGTATTTAAATAGTAGATTCTGTGCAAGGGTTAACCTCTGCAGATTTGTCTGTAAAGATATTTACAGCAAAGATTTTAATTCCCAAGGAAAACAGTTTATAATCTTAAAGCAGGCTACACCTTTCCAAATCCTGGCAGCAACAGGCAGCCAACTTGCCCATATAATTAAACTTCAAATTCCCCTGTAAATGGCAGCCAAAATTCAATATATTTTTTCTGAGGCTTGTTGATGTAGGAAGATTTTCATGAGATGTTTTCTCCTCTATGATCAATTCAATGATGTAAACAGAGACAGATTAAACCTGCACACCTTTCAGGTTGATAGACCTGACTGGAAAAGAAAAAAAAAAAAAAAAAAGAAAGAAAGAAATCTCACAGTTGGAATTTTTCCTGAAAACTCAAATAGATGACAAAGTAAAAGACCAATCTTCTACAGACACTTAATGAAGGCAGGCTTCAAGGGGTTTCTATACCAGTGAGTACTTTACACCCCAGGAGGAGACAAAGCCAGCAGATTTCTGCAGCTGAGGACTGCAGTCACAGCAGAATAAGTAAAATAACAAAAAACATATTACTTGTTAAATCACTTACACTGGTTTTCCTTTGGATTCACAAGTCAAAATTATAGATTGTCCTTCTTCAGGCCATGAATTGGAAGAAATGATTTTAACTAAAGGTGTATCTAGGAAGAAAAAAATAGACAACTTGTTGATATACACAAAAAAGATTTATTATCTAAGAGTACATTCTTCTCTATTTACAACAGACTAAACCACAGATTTAATTTACACTTGGAGACAGTTTCATATGGAGTCTTGTGCAATTTCCATTGTCTTCAGGAAGGCAATAAAAATGACCAATGTAACTAAACCAGCAACTTTTTATATCCTTAGGAGACACAGACAGAAAGCATGTGTATACTAAGAGAAAACAATTTTGTATTTCTGTATACGGTGCAAATACTCCATATGACTATCTGAAAGTCTGATATGGAACAACAAAATAATAAAAAAAACACACCAAAAACACCACTGAAGATGAATAACAAGTACTCCATGCAATTGTTGCCTATTTTTAGGCTGATATGATGGAATGCTGCTATTAGAGGAATGAATGCAATGGTGTGCATTTGAATAAGGACACTTTTGTTGTTGCAGAAGCTTGAAACTCATAATAAGAAAGCTACAATGGGCTTTCAGATAAAACACCTTGTTACAGACGTTTTACAGGATATTATTTCTGAAATGCAATAAAGCTGCCCTTAAACCATAACAATCTTAAACAGAATTTGCATGAGAATGTTTCAAATATCTGCAAAAAAGCACTACAGAAGAATCTGCAATCTGTCCAATGCGATTGGATTACTTTTATAGTTTTAATTGCAAAAAGATACACAATACAGCTACTGTGAATTCATGCTGAATAGAGCATTTGAAGTAGATCTTTAACTTTTAAAAAATTTTGCCACCTGGCTTGCAAGAGTATATTTTCATAGTTGATGTATGAGATAGAGGGACATCTTTATAAGGAACAAAAAAAGATGATAAAGAAAGGAATGTAACAGAATTTGTCCTTAGGAAGAAGAAAAAGTTCATTATCGCAGCAAAAAAAAAATCAGATTGAGTAGAAAAATTGCTATTTTTCCTCAGGGTTTCTTTCTCTATAGCTTCCTAATAGAAACCACTTTATCCTGCAAATCTAGGGTACCTAAGTTTTGTCTCATTCAATTTGCAGTTTCTGTTTTCCTTAGCAGTGACACCACAGATGTCTTGTTATCAAGCCAATGTGAAAGATCATGACAATATGACTCCACAAAATTAAAAGAAAGAAAGAAAAAAAAAGATATGCTGTAACAATATAGTTTTTATTGAGATGCCAATAGCCCTGTTTAACTCTAAATGGCATCTGAACAACTACAATCATGGAAATGTTTTTCTAATTTCTGATTTTTTATTTTTACACACCACAGAGCACCAGCATGGCACAAGTCAAGAAGAGGGAAAGGCAGACTCTCTGTAATTCCACTGAAAGTATTCTCAGCATCATTCAGCTTTCCAGAACAGCTGCACTAACCTTACACCAGTAGCAAATCTGTTCCACAAGTTCATATTTTTAAGGACCCTGCAAACCATTATGCAGGTGACTAATCCTTTGGAGGCCAGGCTGGCATTTGCTTCATTTTTAGCACATGCTTAAGGCACTGACCTCCAGTGCCTTAATAAATCAGGGCATCAAGTACTTCTGTGATTTCAGTGGTGCTGTTGAAGATGAATAAATTACTCTCTTGACTATACATTGAACCAGAGGAGCAAATTAGTGTCAGCTAGGAATACATGAAGAATTTAACTGAGGGAGGAAGACGACTAATGCAATGAGATCAAGAGGTTTCCAGAGAAATATGAAAAAGAACAAAACTTTGATGGAAGTAATCCCGACAGCCACAGGTGAAGGAAGAAATTAAAGGCCCATCCAGCTACTATTCCTGGCTTAAATACTTAAAAAAAATTCATCAGCATTTCATGCAATACTGTAAATGACCCAAATAAAATTAAAGAGAGGATTCCACACAATTAAGCTTTCATTTGCATGGATCAATGCAGTGCTGTCTCCTTTAGTATACCAGGGAGGTCTCTGTTCTCCATGCACTTCTGAACAGAGCTTACTAACACAGAATAAGAAAGGTTTTATATTTATGTTTCACTCTCTGAGGCACAACAAAGTGGTGTAGGAAACATATTCTCTAGTGGTTTTCCCTGCTAATTGACTTAAACAGTAACTACTTGTTTCTCTAGAGCAGGAAACACAGATTTAATTCAATATATAATTTTTAGGGAAACTAACAATGGAAATTTTTTTCATTTTATTAATGATTCTTTCTCAAAAACTAGATATTCTATTTTGAGTGCTTTATTCTCAGTATTACTGTTTCCATTTTTTTTTTTTCTTTTTAGGCCATGCTTGGTTTCTTTCCAGAATTAAAGTGTACACTTAAAAAGGGAAACTTTTGAGATTAACATGCCCTCTATTTTCACATTCACATCAATACTTTAAATGAGAAGAAATCTTCAGAATAATTGAATTGAATAAAAACTAAGCTAAATATCTTATTTTAACAAAGATGATAGAACCCTGCTGATTGGTACTTTTCCAGAACACGAAATGCTATTACAAAACACTACTCCCCACTGTGACTGCTCATTTTAAAAGAAATTGAAAAGTATAAATGTACTCTATCAATACTTTGAGTTTTGACCTGTCACACTTAAAAGTATTAATCATTACAACTGGAATATCACGTGATCTCCAGCAAACACCAACATTAGAAAACAGCCTGAAGAAAGAAAATCAAGAACTGTAATACAATAAGAAATTGATTTCTTTTCAGATATGTTTATCAGCTTGTTATAAGTAATGTAGATATGTCAAAAAAAATCTCCTTCTACAACCAAAACAAATTAAAGGAGTAGACTCAAGGGCTGTAATGTGGGTCAGATCTATTCCTCCTCCTCTAAACTCAACAGAAATATCCCAAGCAGTAATATCCCAATTAAACTTATCAGAACTTTAATAATTTGCAGGTTTTTTAGTATTTAGCCCAGCAATTCATGGCAATAAAATATCATGAATCAGTATACAAAACAGAATTCTTCTGAACAAGGGATGGTGACTACAGCTTCTTTACAATTTCTACAAATAGGTCCTTATCCTGAGTTCCAAGAATATTATGGAGGAGGTAAGTATTCCAAAAAGAATAAGCTTTGGGAAAGTCTAATTCTATAAAAAACCAGTGGTTTATGTGGGTGTAAGCACCACAGCAAGTTCTCTCAGTAAAACACACAGATTTCAGTGCACAGTGACTTTTTTAGTGGCATCCATCTCCAGCAGAAGGAGCTCCTTGGCTCTCCAGTGTTTAGTTTGAGTAATGAGGCACTTCTGAGGTGCAATTGATTGCTACCACCAATCTGAATTGAGGTTCAAACATATCTTTGCACATCTTCTACCCTCTGTGAGCACAGAATGTGCTCGTTTGTTTCTGGACATACCAGCTACAGGTAAGAATTATGGCACGGGGCTTTTTTTTATAGAACCTTCCGTGATTCAGCGGACCATAGGCAGAAGTTCCACTGAGTGATTCTGCTTCATCCATCTTTCTAGGATTTGGGTTCATCTCATCTCACAAGCCTGGGAAACCTATTCCAAAGCTTTGAGAAGATTTATCTGTTTTTGATCAGGCTGTGTCATCTTCAGCAACACACAAATCAGTAAACATGTGGGAAATTGATGCCGCCTTACACCGTATCAGACCTGATACATGAAGAAACTAAAAAACTTCAACACTTGACTTTTGTACTTTTAGCAGCAACTAATGGCACCATTCACACCTTGTGGAACTTCATTATTGATAGATTTAATCTCTTTGAAGCTATTTTCAGAATAAAGGTGGTTCTTATCAGTCACTAGACCTTTGCTCTTAATCACATCTTCTATCCTTAAAGGCATGTGTGCTTGCTTTCAGAATGTTCTTTTTACATTGCTGGAAGTAAAATAGACTTCAGGTTGGGCTTATATTATTTTATCACCAAGCCTTTATAAGGTTACATGCAGGATTAAATTCCTTCACATAAATTTAGCCATATAAAGTAATCACATGAAAGCTGCTGGAAAAATTCTGCATGATAAGTTATGTTATACTTCATGTGCAAACCCTCAACAAACACGGTGTAAAAATGGAAAACTGAATTCATAAAAGTAAACAAACTTGCTAAGGAAAAGGCCAACAACAGAATCAGACAATTGATCTCTACTAGTTTCTCCTTAGTGCCAAGACAGTAAAAGTGTAATTTGGCCTATTTTTCATATGTATCTTCAGAAGTCCTTGATCCCATCAGTTCTTAGCAAAAAATTTCATGGAACCCAGCTCTGGCTGAGTCAATAAATCAAAGTATAACCCTTTGTATCATAGGGCATTAATCAGTAACAGGTGTAGGAATAAGCACATAAGAAATCATTTTGTGAGACAAAGGAGTAGCATCATCATGAGGTTATGACAGGAATACGCTGTTTTATCAAATAATCCCTCCCTAATGTAATCAACTGCAGTCAATGTAATTACAGTCCCAGAAACAGAAAATAAGTGATTCTCTTCTGCAGAAATTTACATAGGGATATTGTATCAGATATACAATCCAAGTCAGGGCTCCTAATTTGCAAATTTTCTGCTGAATTACAGATTTTTAAGAAAAGAAATAAATGCAACAACTTACTATGAGGTTTAAACTTAGCATCCTAAATATCCTTCAATGTGGCTGAATCTTCAGAAAGCAGAACAGAACAAAGACACCTCCTTCTTTTCCCTTACAAGGAGAGAATTACTAGTCCCAAGGGTTAGCACTTGAGCCTACATTTTAGGGGCATGTTCTACCTCCATGTCTCAGGAAGCCACTCCTCCATTCCCTCACTTAGAAATAATTTGATTTTTGTGAGAGCTACTAATCATTCCATCAAGATCAGTTATTATATCCCATGCAGTGATTTATGCCAAAAAGAGGTTACTTACTCCACTGAGTACAGAAGTATTCACACTACATTGATCAGATCCAGCAAAAAACTTATTTGGAAGTAATTTAGAAATTAGAATATGTAACCTTTGGGGTTCATGGATGAAGGGTTTGGTCTGGCTCAGAGTGCAAGGACCTCCCATGCAACAGCAAGAGGTCAATCAGGAATGCTAAGGTCTCCCTTCCCGACAGATTTTGAACTAACATTTCACTTTGAATCTGAAAGGGCTTTTCTTCTTATCTATATCCTATTTTGGATAAATCAGGATATCCTGACACACCAAAAACACCGCAGGTATTAGAAAATTCTTAGCACAATGCACATCATGAATTAGAATTCCTCAAGCAATTCAGTGCTGTGCAAATTGTCTCTATTTACATTCAGTACCACCATAACACTGAATATACCCTTCATTTTACATTTAAGGAAGTTTTTTAGAGCCAGATTACGATATTCACAAAAAGACCTAAACCTCATAAAACTTTAAAAATCCCCACCTATTTCCTAGGAATGTCAATCCTTAGCATTGAGTGGTTTTGGTCCCGCCATTCTTGGGCTTTACACGCAAAAATAATTACTTAATTTTTTTTAAGTACTTTTTGAGCTGGTGGCCTCAGAGTAGCCTTCTTATGTGCCAAAGATGGCAATATTTTTGAATGTTTAAATATTTTTTTAAATAAAATAATTAAATGTAAGCACAATACCATAAGCAGATCTTAGATGTTTTACTAATACAAATACAAACTGAAGAAAACCTTCTCCAAACTGGTAACAAATATATAACCAGCTGGGACAATTATGTTTCCACACTATTATTTCATATAAAGTGCAATGTCCCTTCAAGTTTTTCGCTTTTAAAACTCATTTATTGCATGAAGTCTCTGATTCCTACTTCCCAAAGTAAAATGGAATCCCAGAAAACATAGGTTCTGCCACATTTCAATCAAAATCCCCAGTAGTATTATCCATTCAAGGTTTCACATGCTGTACAGTGATTTTGCCTAAAGTTTGGATCTTCTCTTTGTAGATGTCTAACGTGATTTTCTCATGTCCAATGCAATCCAATAATTAATATTTAAAATCAAAAACGTCATTCACTGTTTAAGTAATAATCAATTTATAAAGTAGTACTGGTCTCAGCTTTTAGTGTTGGGTATATTGGTTCACATAATTCTAAGGAAATGGGTGGTATTGTCAAGCAGAAATCATTTTTCTCTTGACTTCCTCTGTTTTTCATTCACCAAAGGAAGGCACAGAAAAACATGTCCCATTTGGTGACAGTAACATATAATGTTCAATATATACAAGGTGCATAGAGAAAGATAAATCTTTTGAATTATTTAGGTTTATGAGTCTTTGGGGTTCAAAAGGAAAAATTCATTGGTCAGGTTCTTTCCTGTATGCACAGCACACATCAGTGTGAAAAAAGCTGCCTAACTCTCTCTTTCTTAAAACACATGATATTCTGTACTCCTTTTCTTTCTTCACAATGCCCTACTTGGTCTTGAAAGTTAAACTAGTAAAAAGAGCTAAACCTCGTGAAAATGGTAGAAAAAAAAGGAGGCACAGCTGGTCAAACATTTGCATGTGATGTACAAAAACTTACAGCTCTACACAATACATCACTACAAGAAACGTATTAAACCTCCAAAACAAGGCTCTCCTAACTGATTAGTTTCCATGCAGCCAAACTGTCAGGTGCCTATCTCAAAACCAGGGCAGACACAATCATGTCTCTAATTGTGTTGTAAATAATTGAAAGCAGCTCATTAACATCATTTGACCCTAGGCCTCGGCTGGAACACTTTGATTCTGATGCATCTTTCCTTTGAAAGTGATTCTCCCTCTGTAGTTTGTGTTATGAACGTCTCTCCAGCTGCAGCAAGAAGCTGAGTTTGGTGTAATGAATCCTGTGATCCTTGCTGGACTTGCTGTTTGAGTGCAAATTATGTTAACAGTAAAAGGAAAGGCACTGGAAAGATCCAGGGAGGGGCAAACACTTCACTGGCTGGGTTTGTCAGGGGAAGCCAGTGCTCCCAGTACATCAGGATGTGCTGCAAATGCTACTTAAAATCCTTCTGCTAAAAGCATTGATACTATCTCCTTATTTAATCTTTTAGGAGGATGGTTTTAATTACCTTTTGTCACTAGAAATTTTCTCCCATACTCCATGATTTAAAAAGCCTTAGAAGTACTGCTAGTAAGAAAAGGCTTCGTTTAACAACTTAGCTGAGCATTGGATCCAGCAGCATGGAATAAGATAAAGCATCCATTCAGGAAGAAAGCTGTGACTGTGTGACAGAGCAGTTCTTCCCACTGTGATCAGTGATCACCCCATGGAAGCCAGGTTTTACCTTCCTGGACCCTCAAGCAAGGCAGGGAACACGTTTTATTAATTACTTGCCAGTTTAGAGTACACTCAGCTGAGCTCCAGGCAGCCCAGATAAAACACACAGAACTTTCCTATGGTGCAACATCCGTGTCGTGGCTGCCACATCATCTGGCAAGGAAAAGGAAAACCCCACCTTCCTCCCATTACCCACTGCCTGTTTCCAGACCACTCCAAATTCTGAATTAATCACTTCATCTTGTGCAGCAGCACCTCCTGCCTGGATCTATAACACTCAGATTTACTCTGCCATTTTTAATAAATAAATTTACCTTGTTGTTTTTTCCTTCTTTGGACACAAACCACCATTTCCTCTTTGTACCACAGTGCAAATTACTATAACTGGTTCATTACAACACATTTTTCTTCTAACAGGTTTAGCTAAATTATGAGCTACCAACAACATGTCTTTACTTCATGGTTTTATTTTATGACCACAAACCTTCTGAATATTGAAAAGCTTTCATAAATTTCTCAGATATTTTAGTGTAGCAGTGAACAACAACAGTTCTGGTGCTACCATTTTAAAAAATGTAATAAAAATCTAACAGTCCTATAACAAAAGATTATTACTACCTGGTAATAAATGGCTGCCAGATGATAAGATTTTTAAAGTTTTTCCTGAGAGACTAATTCATTTATTTTTCTATCCATTTTTTGTCTGTTCTTTTAAAATGCATGTTTGTGAAATCTATCTGTGTCACAGCCCTCTACATTTTTCATCACGCTTTTTCTCTCTCTTTATTTCCTTGGAACCTTTCCATCATTTCCAGATGCAAAGATAAAATAAGCAGATACCTCTGAAAATGATGATGTATCTACTTTCTAAATTAATTAGCACTGGAGTAAGCAGAGGACAGTTTCAGGAACTCTTTTTTTATCAGAAACCATGAGATTATAATTTCCATACATGGATAGCAATTACAAAGCTCATTGAAAATTCTGTTACCCTACATAATTTTATTCCTATTTCTAAAATATTTTAAATAATAAGCTTGGGAAAGAGGAGACTTTAAAAGTGATTTCCAAGGACAAACCACTCCAGTGTGCACAAAAATAAACATCAGATTGGATATCTCAAATGAGACGAGAAAGAGGAGAGAGGAGCACTTTAATCAGCTCTGTGCAAGTGCTCACCATTTTTAATAGCTTTTACACTTACCAGCTGTGCACCCTACAGCTGTGAATCAGCATTTCCCCAAATTTGGCTTATTTTGTAAATGGCAAGCAGCATGGCTTCTGTCTGTGCACCACTGCCTTGAATAAGCACTTAGGTGCAAGTCTGCCTTGGTGACTTCACCAAAGCAGCCTGGCAGACACAGTAAGGTTGATGTTCTGCTTCAGAAAAGAATGAATAACTCATCGCTTCAATGGATGAGAGAGAAAGAAAATCACTACTATGTATCTGAAAATTTATTAAATTAGTAATATTTGTGGGTGAGTCAATCTAGTTCAAGCAATTTTGCCATGGCAATGGTGTTTCATTTCAATAAAAGAATTCAACAACACTGTGAAATTAAACTTTATGATAGTACTTAAATACTTCAGTTTGGTGGAAGTGAATACTCGGTACCATATCCACATGGATATTCTAATGTCTTCTTTTTATACTCCTTTAAAATTGCTTTACAGTTAAGCAGGACCAGAAACAGCATATGGTCCCTTTGTTACCTGAGATTCTTTGATGACTATTGTTTTCATCCTCATCTGGTTTATTTTAAAATTATATTTGTTGAAAGAAAGAGTAATAACAGCTTGTAATAGAGGAGTGTAAAAACGCTCTCATGGATGCAAAACAACAAAGTGGGTGCCAGTGTGTGAGGGAAAAGAAAGATTGGTCAATTATTCCCTCCTGACACTCATATTGCATGAGTGCCTGAATTTGAGCACCGACCTGGCAGAAAACCATTTAGGTAACTAATTCTGTGGGCATTGATTATGTGGTAATTTGTTAAAGATATCCACTGGACTTGTTTCAGCACCTCACCTGCTGGCCATGCCAGGCTCCTCCACACCACAATTACTAAAACACAATAAATAAAGTAAAATGTGGTAGTACATAACATGTGGCTTGGGGTTTTGGGAGAATGAAAAGGAAGCTGGAAGTACAACAGCAAAGCTCCACAGTTCCCCCCTGCTCCATTTCACTGTTTACAACCTTACCCTGCCTTTGTCACGTAGTGTGCTGGTTGATCATTCTCACCTACTTTGTGCTTGGCCTTGAAGCAGGCAGAGATAAACGTGAGCACATCGGCAGCCCCTGCTGAATTAAGGAGGACAGAGTGGCACTGTCACTGCAGCTCTGAGTGTGTGCCACTCCACGGAGGCAGCACCAGGGAACAAACACTGCCCTCTACATGGCTCTGCAGGATGGGTCACTGGTTTCTGAATCGTGCATTAAGTCCCAAACACACGTGAATGATATGGTAGAAACAACATTTTCTTTGCAAACCAGTTCTGTTTTCTCCAGTGAATGAAGCAAGAGATGAAGCTTAGTTTTACAACTTTCATTTTGTTTAATTACTTTTGTCATGCCACTTCTTCAGAGTAAACAATCTGTTCCATTTAGCATCTCCACTGCCTTACACTGTGCTCTCTCTAACTTACTTATGTTTTATCTCACTTTTGTTGTTAAAAGTAGGAAAAAAGAGAAAAGACAAAGAAAAGTCTTCTGCCTAAACCATGTTATAAAGAAATGCTGAACTTTGAGAGAGCCCATGACCTTTCAATGTAACTTTATCTTCTGCTTTCTCAGACTCTTTTATTTAAAGCCTTCATTGTTCTGTTGTATCTGACTTAAATTATCTTGAATATGGCTTAAGAACTGTAGCACATCCATAAATGTTGAAGGAGTGAAATGAGAGCTCTAGATGCTCAGCATTCCCAAATATCTCTTCAGTCCTTTCTCTGTCATTCATATCAGATATTGGACACTATGAAAGTTTATTCTGTATAGAAATAACTAAGCAGTAGCATCAGGAAATGAAAATTTGACTTGCTTCTTGAAAATATACAACTGACCCTCGTGAATGGCAAACTTCTCTTCCATGGGAAGTTCTGGTAGTAGTATCTACTTAGGTTTTTTTACTTTTTCCTCCACTGTCTCATCTGCTTGCTAGTCTTTCCTGCTTTGAATATTATTTAAGCTCTCCCTCCCAAACTTCCTTTGGAACCTTCTGGAGCCCTCTCTTAGCCACACAACAAGCACATGGAATATCCTGCCCACACCAGATTTCAAAGTTCTTATGCAGAGTAGGCAAGTCACCCTGTGGATTTTCTACATAAGATTTTACAGAGAAATAAATTAGATTATATTTCACTTGTAAACCGTATTTGAACATAAACCTCCAGATGGTAAAGGTCAGGATTGTACATTAACCCTTTGAACTGGATATCCTCTTTGAAAGATGAAAGTTTGGCAGTAAATGGACTTACAAATTTATTAATTATTTTGCATTTAAAAAATGGATTTCTTATTTCCATCCATCATTAACCTAATTGATCTCATTTAAACATGCAAATTGTAACAGTGAACTTTTCTGTTCACAGATCTCATCCTTTAATATTTACAGTAACTTTCCTTTAAGTTTCATGTGTTTCAAGCACTCACCAATATGAAAAGCTTAAAAAATATAACTGTGCTAATTAACACAGTGCTTATATAATTATTAAGCTATATAATTAACTTCTTACTTAATTTTCATTCAATATGAAGAGAAGTAGAATACTGAAATGGTAGCTTTTAAATGGCTTTCTTATTATTAATGTTTTTATCTGCATCTTACAGTGGTAAGTATAGAAACCTCCCTCCTTTAAGGGAGATAGAATGGAAAGTTGGTCCTCAAAGGATTGTATTGAGATATATTTATTGTCCATATTAACATTCACAGGGTGAGTTCAGGAACACATAGCAAAACAAACCCCAAACCTGTTTGGGTTGGTTAAATATCAAAGCATAGGTGGGAACCTGAATGTGTTAAAAGGATAAACCTGAATGTGCCAGAAGGATGAGAGAGTCAGCTGGATGACATTGGAATTCTCTCCTCCTCATTCCAGCAGAACATCTCCAATGAAAGAGAAAAGCAGGAACAGCACTCAGAGAGTTGATCTCTACAGGATGGGAGCATCAGTCCAAGAGTCAGTCCCTCCCTTCCAGATTCAGGGAAACATTATGAAAACATCCAGCTTTTCCTTTTCCTGAACAGCTCCCAGGTTTTCACTGCAGTGCTGGCCATCCCTGCTTGCTCAGGCTTACAGATATTGTCTGTGATCAGAGGTAGAGGCTTTATGAGGCTTCAGAGGTCCTGTCTGCACATCAGACAGAAAATGCACCCCCCTCTTGCTTCTTAAGCTGGAACAAAAGGTGGCTGTAATCAATAAGACCAAGCTTCTAATATTGGCCCACTTCCAAAAGTTCCAGAGGTCTCTGAGCTATCACAGTTCCAAACCACTCAAATTATACCATGATAAAATGGTTACAGGAAGAAAGCAAATCCTGCTAGTTTGAAATACAGATCTGCAAAGCCCTGGATGTGCAAATCTCAGGTGAGTTCCCTTTTTTTTTTTTTTTTTGTGACTCTAGGGAATCATGCACCTGGAAAATCCAGGTCCTTTCACTATATTAGAAGTTATAGGAGAATTGTGTGATTAAACTAATTGATTGAAGTTATCATTACACAAACATTTTCTCTTCTGGCAACATCAACACAAGTTTCAATTCTCACAAGAACTGCAATTATTTTCACTCCTGACTCAACACTCAGGCCATTTGAGCTCACTTGGTATAACTGGGGGCCCTGTTAAAAAACTAAAATCAAAGATAAATCGGAAGGCTATGCTATGGCACCTTATTATCCTCATTAACAAAGCATTTCCTGACTCTGGGGATGCATGTCTTGCCAGACTGTCCACACAAGAATTGTGGCAGTGTGTAATCACACCGAGTGTTTCCAGGTTTTACTTCTAGCCCTTGTGTCTGTCGGGGTGTCACACAGTGTGATGAAAAGATGGTCACAAGCAAACAAGAATGACCAACAACTCTGATCAGAAACCAAAGAGATTGGCATCTGTGAAAGAAATTTCTTTTAATTCTTATGTTTTCTCCACTTCAGTTCAGAAAAACGTATTTTCTGCCTAGAGAATAAAAGCTACTTCCAAAAAAATGGAGATGTGCCTTTGTTCCTAAAGCAGAGGTGCCACTTAACTCTGGGATAGTTCTGGGAGACATACTATAAGTCAGAAAAGAAAAAAAAATTAAAAAATAAAATAAAAAACTTCAAAGCAAATGAGAAAAGGAGATATGCCAAAGTGCAAAAGCAGTTTTTTAAGCACAAAATTAGAGGAAACAACTGAAGTAAGTAAAAAGAAGGGAGCAAATGAAGAGAAAATTAGAATCAGCTCCAAAAAGACAAATGGCCACCCAGCTTAAAGAAAATGAATGTGTGACATGTATTTTACTCATTTACAGTACAGAAGGACCATATGTAGGCAGGAGGGAATTTTTTCCTTTTTTCTTCTACTGTATCATAGCTAAGAAGTGTCCTATTTTTGTGTGCTTTTGCATGGGCATGCATCTGCCCTTTCTGAACTACAGTAGTCAGCAAGTCTGGGTAGAGACTCCTTGAAGAGCCAATAACATATTTACCATGTGCCTAATTCATGAGAATGGAACATTAAGACTTAAGGAAGACAGAGGTTTTTGTCTCTATATGCTGTTCTGATGGGCAGCTCTGAGTCTTTTAGACATTCACCACAGACACAGAGTCTAGCATCCAACTACACACGACCCTTTTCTTGCCTTTATTTTAGAATGCCTTATTTCATGCAGTGCTGTATGAAGGTGTAGTACGATATTTAATATATTTTTATATATTTACACACAGTTTTACTAATTTTTGTTCAGAACATGTACTTTGGGAACTCTGTTCCAACAGAAACTTGAAAGCAGCCATGTAGAAAAATGAGCTAAACCCTCCTAGTGAGCATCAGGGAATGGAGCTCTTTGATGAAATTACTCTGCTTAAACTCAGCAGCAGAAATTCTGAGCCCATGTTGTCACCAGGGAAGCCTCCATTTGTTGGTACATGAGGAGTGAGAGGGGCACAGTGTTGTCAGACACACGTGCACACACAGACACCCCGTGTTCTACATGTGGCTGACGTGGTCTGCAGCCTGCTGCACTCACAGGGCTTTGCTCACTTAATGCAAAATCAATGCCTTGATTTCCAGCACAATGATTCCAACATTCCCATGGAATTGCTGCCTAATGTGAAAGTCAAGTCCAGATGTTCATGGCCAAAGAATCTAACAGCAGCTCACCAAAGCAGAAGTGTGCCTATGACACAGAGGTGTTGGAATGGCCTGTGGAAGCAAGTTAGCTGACAGCTATAGATCTGTCAGGCTGACAAACCACTGCACATCCGTGTCTGCCAATATAGAATTTACTCAAAACTGCCTCTCTGGACACTTCTTTACATAACACATATTTAGCTGATTAGTGCTGTCTTTTGGGAGCGTGGTCAGCTTTTGAGCAAAATCTGACTGAGTCCATTAGCGCGGATCACATCGCAGCTGCCATTTTAGAAGCGCGATGATTAGGTTTGAAGTTCAAATGATTTGATTTCACTTCAAGGCTTCAAAAGCAGCCTCTGGGGTAGATTAACACAATTAATTTTTACTGAGGTCTGCTGGGTAATTTACTGTAGTCAGAGGATCTTCACTAAGGTAAGGTAATTACCACTGGGTAATTTTATGGCACGCTGTTCAGTACCAAGGAAAATGTTGGCTGGTTTCTGCCCAGGTAAGACCTGAAGGAAGATGCTGCTTTTGGGAATCACAACACGTCTGCAACACTGAAAAGGGATGAGCAGAATTCACTGACTTCCCAGATATGGACCAGAAGTTGTACATGCCCTCAAAATGTCTTTTCAGGAGCATGCATAAGGACTTAGACAACCTCTTAAACATTGTACTGAGAAGCTTTCAAAACCGAAGCACTGTACCCGTGATTCTTTAATACAGGAACAAAGAATGCGTTCTTTGTTTGGTCTGAACACAGAAGTAAACAATGAAATTAAATATCCCTTGGAGATTTGTATTTATCACTTACAAGAAGCACTTCCTAATAACCAGTGGCAGCTAGGCTGACAGGCAAACTTCAGAGCAATGCCGGGGGGGATACAAGTCTATTTTAGGTTTGCTATTGACACGAAGGGTCAGAGGAAAAATAAACTCAGCAAGCAGTGTCATGCTACCACAAACCTCTGCTGGCCAAGCAGAAACTAAATTACAGCCAAACCTTTCAGCACAGCAGAAAGACTTGGGCAATTGGGCTGCCCTGCAGTGCACAGAGCACAACATACAGATGAGCAGGACTAAGCACAAGTGAGGCACAACATAAATTACAGACAAATAAATCAAAAGACCAGAGAAGCTAATTATTCTGTAGTCTGGAGTGAGGTTGTATTTTCCCCTATTATTTGAATATTTCACATTTGCAAAATTAATCTGTGAAGCCCTGCAAAAAGAAGGATTGACCACAGTCTCCTTCACAATAATAACATAAATAATCTCAACTACCTGACTGAACTATAAGAAGGAAAGGGAAGAAAAGAGCAGCAGAAGGACTCAGGCACTATTTCTATCACGTACACATAAATATGAATAATAGAAAATAAAAACACTTTGAGTGTAAAAGTTTAGTCCTCAGCTTCATTTCATACACTGTAGCACTACTGGGAAAGCTTATTTGATTTCTCTATCACAATAATAAAACATAAGATTTGTGTAAGGGGAAGAAGAGGGAATAAACATATTCTATATCTGATGGCTTTCATTTTGTTAAGTTCACTTCTTACTAAAGTTGATGGTAAAAGCAGCTGTGTGGACTCATAAGCATTTCTATCTACATTTCTCCATGGACTAATTACAAATATCTATTTCATACAGTCCCAGCATCTGAGGCAGATTTAATTTTATTCTGTCTTACACTAGGCATATATCTAAACCTGTCATTTCATTCTATTATTTTGCTTTCTTTTTTCTCTACCTATCATCCACTGGATGCAAACACAACCCTGTAACTCCTACTGTTCTCTTTTACTTTTCTTTGATTTTAGTTTATTTGTTTGTTGTGATGAAGCCACAAATGTTTTGTCCATTGTCAGAGGCCAGTTGCTTGAAACAAAGAAGGCTTTTTAGCCTTCAAGCACAATTATGCAGGGCAGAAATGTCTAGACAAGTTCTTATTGCTCTTTTCTTCTAACTGGTGATGATACACTGATAATTCACAGGGACCATCCCTGTACCACAGACAAAACTTTTCAGATATTAAGAAGGTGTTTAAAACTCCAGTGCAGTTCTAGTGAGTGATGCCTCATCTTTGTACATTCATTCTCTGCCAAACTGATGCTCATCAGTGCTGTTCTGTTTGAACATTTTAAGAGACTTGCTTATCATTCTCTCAAAGTGGTCTCCTAATTTTAGAGATCTCTGGGATATTAAGAGCCAACTAACCAAACCAATAACTTGGTTGTGATTTTGGAGCCTGCAGGCTGTCAAGTCAACAAATTCTCCTGACTTTGAGGTCCCATAATTCATCCATTTTTCCAGCACTATTTTTGTCCTGCTGCAAGGTGGCATTGAGGATGTATGTTGGATCAGCTTCCACAGGGTCCTGTGAGCATGATTCTCATTAGTACAAACAGGACATCTTTTATATGTTTGAAATCTTATGGACTGATAGGAAAAAAAAAACCAAAACCAACCCAGCTTCCAGTGACTGCAGTAAAATCCACAAGCATGAGCAACACAAGGAGAATAAGATCAAGGAGCCCAGTTCCAGTGTAATGTAATTTTTATAAAGTTTCCTTTCAAAATTTGACTAGCATTTAGACTTCTAAGTATGCTGACCATGGAATTGTAGGTGACAAGGACAAGGACAACAAAAGACTGTTCTCAGTCTTCTTGTCACCAATAATAGAATACCTCTTTCTCCATAGCTTTAAATGGTACCTTCACTCTCTGCCCTAAACTTCAGCTTCTTTTAGAACATTTATCACTTTCTTTCCAAGTATAATGACTCTGTACCAGTGCTGGAGAGTATTAAATTGATTGGTGGAAAATTAATGGAGCAAGCAGGAATGACAGAGAGCAGTTACTTGTGCATTATGGCTTTTGATAAGCTGGCAGTCTGAGGGGGCACTCAGATAAAGCACACCAGCAATGGAAATGCCCAGTGCAGCCTGACCTTGTTAGAGAACTTCAGTGAGGCCAGAGAAGAGAGAAAGGTCTTGCTGAAAACCTGGAGAAACAAGCAGAGAGGAGGATGCACCTCACTGCTATTTAGCCTTGCTACAAGGGTGCAAATTGGAAGGAAACAACAAACATTCAGTAGGTTTCATATACAAGAGGCCACAAAAAGGCTTTTTTGCCTTATGATGCTCATGCAAACCAGAGCCCTGCCTTTTCTTTCAGTTACAGTACATTACATTGCAGCCATTTGAAACCTTTTTTAGCTGTCCAATTTCTATATTTACTATTCCATTCATCTCCTGTGGTGCCAACATCTTGAGCAAGGCACTGAAGAAAGAGCAAAGAATTTGGAAGTGAAGGCATGGGCATGTTCAGTGGGTGATGGCTGTGCAATTTAGAATTCAAGGAGAGAAGGTTGTAAGGGATTCATATCTCCAGCACAGATGTATTTGAATATATTAGGAGAGGTGTTTAATAGCCATTTGGTGAAGAAAGGGCCTGATCTCCCTCAGTAAAATGATGGCTGGAATGTTTCAGAAAACATTTTTAGCACATATGCTAATCCACATTCTCTTCATTTTCAGACTTTTTTGCAGATGGCATTTTTAGCAAAGTTGTCAGCTTCTGTGCACAGACTGCTTTTGCCATTCCTGCATTTTACATGTGCTGCAAGTCTTAGATGCTTGTAGAAATATCCCTGTTTAGAAACAAGTTACATATGGCAGCAGTCCCTGACATGGCTCCTCAGGAACTGGCTGCAGTCACTGAATGTTTGCCTGAGTCAGGGACAACCTTCTCTGCTTTATGGCAGGTTGATTGCACCTGCTCTAGACAGAGATTCATGAAAGGTCTTCTCCCTTCCCCTGGTCTGACATTTTGCAGGTGCCTGCTGTTGCTAGCTAGGCAATGACATGTGCAGGTGCTCTCCAGAAAACCACACAGCTGGACCCTGAGAAATGGTGGATTTAATACAAGTGAGTATGGAAATGGCAGCTGATGGTGAAAAGGTGTCCTCTTGTGTGTCCTACGATTCATAAGTGACAAAACCCCACTGACTCAAAGGACAACCTGACTTCAGAGTAAGGCACACAGACAGAAAAGCAGATTCACTGAACTTTGAAACTGTGCAAAACATCATGTCCAGACATGCTATTTGAAAGAAAAATAGCCAATATATAAAGATATAATAAAACTGAAGTTTGGATTAGCTAGACTAATACCTTGTGTAAGCCAGGCCAAAAAATAAATCCTAATGAGCTTTTCTTCCTGAATTTGTGCTATTAACAACTCTACTCAGTTTCATTAGCAGGATTCAGCACTATTGAGGCAATCTGCTACAAACTTTGCTTATTTATACCCTTGTTTCAAGTTTCTAGAAACTTTCAAGGAAAGCTGTGAATTAGGATGCTCTTGATGTTTTTTAACACATTTACATTGCTTCAGTGATAACCAAAAAAGACAAATGCATTTTCTCTCTGCTACTTCTCAAAGAAAACCAAATCCCACAGTGCTCTCAATGGTAAAGCTTTCATTAAACTTTTTTGAGCCACACCTGTAAAAACAAAATAAAAACCACACCCAACCAGCCAAATACAAACCACAGAAGCTGGCTAAAAGAAAGGTGTTATCTATCTGCACAACACCAGAGAATTTTGCTCCAACAGACACTCGGAAACAAAACAAAACCATAAAAGCAAGCACGTATAATGTGTATTACTTACAGTGTATTTCTAGAACCTGCATTGCTATCTGAGGTGTAGAGTTTAGGGACTCATGATCTACTCTGCAACTTACAACTGCACCATCATCACTGCGGTCTGCTAGGAAATCCAGCGTGCTGCTGACTGTGAATGTTTTACGGACTGCATCCTCTTCTTTTAAATATTTAACATCTGAAAGAAAGAATAAACACTCAGTTACCTTCCCAATATTCTTGGGAAAATGTAGTCCAGCATTAGACAGCTAAATTTCCTATCACAGTTGGAAAAAAACACATCTTTCATATCTGTATTGGTTTCTTTTATACCAAACTAATTAGACTGCAGTTATTCCTCGATTTGCTCTCATTGTCAGAGAAGGAGTTACATACTGAAAAAGAAAATTTTAAAACCGGTCCCATGATACTGCTTTCAAACAGAAATTCCATTCATTATTACCTCTTGAATGTTTAGGTCTGTATTTAACACAAACTTTCTCTATAAGTCATGTGAAAAAGAATGTGATCTTGTCCCACCCTCATTGCCTTATGTATTCAGTGTCACTAAATGTTAAATTTCCCAAGTTCATTCTTGTAGCCTCTCACAGTAATGTAATATATGGATATTACTGAAGCCATGTGCACACAATCAGATTAATCCTGTGCTTTCATTCATTGCTTATTTTGTTGTTTGGTTAGAATTATGCTAATTTACTAATAATACTAAACCCAGGTATAGTCATCATTGGTAACAAACAACTGTAAACAGAGCAGGTCATGACATTTACTGGAATATACAGATTAGTCCCAAGGAAACCAGAAATAAGATTACTGCAGAGAACTTTCAGTCACTGGTTTTATGTAATTCTAAATTGACCTGATACTTTTGTGCAGATCCAGTCAGAAATCTGAGAGTTTTCAGCGCAGACATTGCATTGGAGGGAGCTTTCAGCTGTGCTTAGGAAGCATCATCTCAGTTCAAGGTTGAGCTTCACATTCAGAGCATTTCCTTGTACAAAATAGATGCTAGATCACAACTGAAGATCCCAAAGACTGAGTATTTGTGTTAAAATGTTTGCATGTGTAAACTGGAACATGAGATCTTCTTACACATACTTCAGAATGGTTTTGCTTGGTTTCCAACTGCTTGTGATATTTATTGATTTTAGTTTATTTCAGAAAAATGGTAAGCTTGTGATATTGATTTACTGCAATGAGAGCTTGAAAAGACATCTATAAATACTTAAACATATATATTAAATTACACTGAGATTTCATATGTCCTCTGTGCCCTAAAAAAAGTGAGAGGTTTCAGTTTTACAAATTATACTAAATCCCATTAGAGAACAGAATGACCTAAATAAAATTTCCATGAAATATCAATTTTAGAAAGCAAATCTTCAATGGCTTAAGCTACATCTTTTTAGATTAAAAATACCTCTGACATCAGAGAGGTGGTCTTTATCATTGTCTCCAGACAGACAAGGACACCATGTTACACAGTTTCCATTTTCCCCTAAAAAATAATTATTTCTTGCATGCAAGGATTTTTCTGCCTGTTTGCTGCTAAGCTTTAAAAGATTTCAATTTCTGCCATGGTCAATATTAATATTTAGGGATTAGTAGGTGAGAGAAACATTGACCAGAGCTAAAGCAAAGTTATTATAACCAAACAACAAATGCCTTCACTAGTATGTAAAGCAAACACATGTGATTTTGTGTCCAGAGTTAGGTTTCCAAATTTAATAATAAGCACTATATAAGTAACATTCTGCTTGTAAGTGCTGTGCACATTCCTTTGCTTACTGACTTCAGGTGAGGATAGAAGACTCCTGAAAATATCAACACTAATTTTATTAAAAGGTTGCGGATTCTTAATCCTTTAGAAAAACACAAGCAGTTGATTTCCTAAATTGATGTTTAGAAGTCTCTTTCAAGGTATCTACTGTGTGAAAGAGTTCAACTCTTAGAATTAACCTCCTCTGCAAAAAGGGCAGTGATAATATTCTACAAACTGTTGACATCAACACCAATAGACATGTTTAGCTTGTCCTCCTTATCAGCTGTATTTTCTCAGATGTTTCTTCATGGCAAAATGAAGGTGTGACTGTACTTTGTGCTAATTGAATGTAAACCCAGCTGGATGTGAGAATGGTGCAGATCAGGTACTGCGTACACACCATCACTCGGGACATTTTACAGAATTTTTAAATATGTCAGTTGTAGCCTATGAGTTTGTTTTCTTGCTGCTCCTCTCTCTCATAAATATTCACTTGATGAAAAAGTTGAAAAGAAATCCATTACACAAGCATTTTGTGTGGGAAGCACTGCAATGGAACAGGATGGAGGGGTACAGCTTTATAGAGGAGGACCTGGGGGTTGCAAGACATGTTGAACATTATTCAACAGCCTGCCCTTGCAGGGGTGAAAGCTAAAACTCACTGCCCTGGAGTAGTAAAAGCACAGACAGAAAGTCAGGGGAAGTGATCTGTCTCTCTTTGGCACGTGCATGGCTACACTGAGAGTACCAGACCCAGTTCTGGGCTTTCTGAAGAAAAAGCCTACAATAAACCTCTTGAAAAACACTGTGGAGCTGTACAAGGACATCTGAAGAAAGCTGATGTTATCTAACCTGAGGAAGAAATGACTAAAACCTAATCAAACTGTTGCATTAAAGTAAGAGGCCATAGAGGAAAAAAAGGCAGAATCCCCTCAGATGTGTACAGCAAAATCGATGGGCAACAAACACAAGTTACACCAAGACAAATCTGGATTACATATCGCGAAATATCTACAAATAATGAAAACACTACACAAGAGGGCTTTTGGAAGCTGAAAAACCCAGCCCAGACAGAAATGCTTCCATGAAATCTCTGTCCTGGAGACTTTTCAAACCTGAACTGGAGAAGACCTTTAGCCACATCATTTAACCTTGGGACAGATGTTAGGCCAAATGAAACCTGGGGATCAGCTTTGGGCCCACTTCCATGACTTTCACACAGGCACACATACAGATATGCCTGTATCAACTAATACAGGTTTATACCTCATAACTATAGATTTTTGATAATAATAATAAATGGAAATGATGGAATGGCCATCACCATTGCTCACTGTGAGCTACTTATAAAAGCACATACCTGTAACACAGAAACACTCATCTTTTAAAAAGACAGTTTTTCAGGTTTTACATGGCAGACATAATTTATGTTTACATTTAAACTCAAGTTCTGACATGAAATGGCCTTATTATACATAAAAAAATAATCTTTACTTTAGAGGTTTATCAAGACAAAATGATCTGTGCCTCTCTGAAATCTTTGTGAACACTAAAATTACAGAGATTTACTCAAAGTATGTTAACCTGTTGTAACAAAATTAACTTATTTAGTTTTAAAATCCAATCTACCTAAGAAAAGAAAAGAAAGAAGAAAATCCACAAAAGTATTCCTGAAGCCTTAAAAAAAAATCTTTACATAATTTTCTTGAAAGAGCATGTAAAAAATTTGTTGTAAACAATAGGCAATTTCAAAATGAAAAACTTGCATTTAGCTTCTCCAGTATTTTTTGTTCTTAATAATCTTCCAGAAATGTCACCAGAATGCTAAACTGCAGATCCCTTTGTTAAGCTGGTGCATATATGAGTGACAGAACATTAGAGGAAAAGGTGTGGCACCCAGTGCTTCACATTCAGTCTCTCATTACTAACACTTAACTTTATCAAACACTATGCCTTTACCAGATGATGATTCCTTTTCTGAGTAATAGCAATGGAGCTACAATTTTAGAGTGGCTTTTTTCCCCTCTGGTGCAACTCTGATCCCAGTGCATCATTTATATTCGTTTGCACCATGTATAATACAGTGTATCACAATTGGATTTACTGGTGCTAGACAGACGAACTTCTAACCTTTAATGTCAGCTGCATTAGCATATAATTTCATATCTATTTTCTCAGATTTATCATTTCACCTTTTACACTGCACAAAGCTAATGTAACTTCTGCTGATGCCACTGCAGACTGGTTAGGTTATTTTATTTCTAACCTTTGTGAAATGGCAATGTGCTCTTCAGAAGACCTAGAAAACTAAACTGAAATGAATGTGCTCAGTACTTTCCTCCTATTTCTGGTTGCTGGGGTTTTTTTCCCCTTTACTGCTCTTCTTCATACTCCTTTCACACACCTTTGTTTCCTCATCCTGTTTTGTTTTGGGTTTTTTTAATCTCTTTAGGAAGAGCAAATTATTTAAAGAGTCAAATCACCAGATTGCTTGCTGGCTTCAAGTACATGTCAGCTGAAGGAAAGGCAAAGATATTATACCAGATTTTTAAAAGATAATTTTAAAATAAGATCTTTTAAAATATGGGTTGGCTTGCTGTTAGGCCAACTGTATCAGTGTTTCTCTTATAGTACTTACATGGCTTGGTGTTATTTCCAATCTTTACATGCCTAGAATATGTATATTCATCCTGCCCTCTTTTCTGAGGGACACAATCCATGCTGTGCCATGTGTATTAGCTGTGCTGTTGAGGTCTTCTTTTTACTTGCATTTGATTAGATGCTGCATTTCTTTCATCAATTCACTCAAATTTCCCAGTACTGAAAAGAGCTATTCTTTATTTCCTCATTTTCTATCCTTGTTACACATTTCAGACTATTCCAGTCTAAAATGCTAGCTCCTTTGAACACTATTCTCATTTTCATTAGAAATATAAGGACACCTCTAGAATGGACAGGATTCCTTAGGCAATCATCTGCAATCTCCTTTATTTACCTCTTTTGTACCACAGCTCTGCTTTTGCACCCTGAACTGTGGTGGAGAATAGTAAAGGAAGATAAATGATAAATGGTTCTGTAATTAACTCTGTAACTTTGCTTGAGGCAGTTTATTGAGCTAATGGAATATTTAAAAATATTAGAAAAACCAGATTAGTGAAGGGTGCTTGTTTGTTTGCTTTTGGTTTTTAAAGCTACACAGAAAATGTGGATTTTGAATCATTTATTCATCTGGTCTTATAGCAGAATGAGTAGAGGTGACATGAATACCAAATACCAAAACCCTAATCCTTTTTATCCATCTACTTTATGATGGGCACCTCAAGTGGCTTGGAGGTGGGACAGCCTTCTGCATCAGGAAGCTCTCTTCACTCAGCCACTCCCCAAAGAGGATTTAAAACTATTGCAGCATTTTTAAGAATATGGAGTAAAAAACTAAGTTCTAAGCAAAGAGCATACCAAAAATGATGAAAGAGAAAATGGAAAGGAAATAAACAGCTTTTCATATGCAGCTCTTTCCTAGCCTGCTGCATCCTTGAAGGCAAATCCTTGCTGTCAGCTTTGGTTTTAGTCACTCAGTGGCTTTTCAGTTACTGTCCAACTCCCCCAGCCCCTGCTGAAGTTTTCCTGATCCCCTTTCAAGTCCATCCTTCTCCCTCCTCCTCACTGCAGTCAGTCACCATCCTTGCCTCAACTGGAGATTCCAAGTTTCCCAGCTGAGATTCCCTCATTTGCTACATCCTGACTCTTCCTCACCAGAGCAGGCTCCACAGCTCTCCTATGGGAGGTGCACTCTCCTGTCTCCTCCAGATGGTTCTGCCTCACCTGCTCACAGTTTTTAGGGGAGTGTAACCTAAATCTGGGAATGAACCAAATCAGAGACACCCCATGTTGGAATGGCACAAGAGAAATGAAAAGGGAAAATATCAGGGATGAGGGGTCTGACTGTGATAATAATCCAGAAAACATTTCTCTATGAAGCCTCACAGTTGAGTTGATTACACTACACAGAGTTCTGAGCAATCCAAAACATCAGTTTTTACCATCTGAAGAAACAATAAAAAGATGGTTGTATGACCACCACAGTAAATTTCAATAAACTCTTCATCTGTGTACTATCCCCTGCTCATTTCATGACCCAATAGGAGCAACTTTACAAACACAGGTTCAAAACCATAATTGTACAGAACGTGTAGTTTTGACAATTGGACCCAATGACACCAAAATCCCTTTAAATACCTTTAACTTCTTTGTCGTTCTTGAACCATCTGATATCAGCTGCTGGCTTACTACCAGATGTCTTGCAAGTGAGCTGCATCCTCTCTCCCTCCATAACTGGTGAGGTAAATCCAGTAATTTGTGGCTTCTCAGGGACACCTAACAAGCAAACAAGCAAAATGTTAGAAAGTGAGCCTGTTTTGAAAATGGTACTGTCAGCTGGTGACACGAATGCATGACCAACTTGAAATTCACTTCTCCACATGCTCTAAATTTTGGAAATGGGATAATTAATTCTTTGTGCCTTGCCAGTTAAACCTTTTTCCAATTGTAAATTAACCATCAGTCTGAATGGTAGTTGATTCTAAATAAAGAAAGAAAGCAGGAATTACCTAATTTTCTAAGAGAAACAGATTGCATTTTTTAAAAAAACCTTATCTCTGTATATTCTGCATGCAGGTCTAGTCTGAGTTGTTACAATATTTAAACTGCTCAGCACAGCAAGCAGGATGACAAAGCGCATTAGAAGCACAGCTGTGAAAATTAAACATTACCGGCAACAAAAAGCTGAACTGACCTAAGTTCAGAACAGATATTTACACCTAAATAATGAAGACTTTAATACAAAACTCGGGGAAATGGAAGGGTGAAAATAAATACTGGAGTCACTTTATCTTCAGAGAAAGCAAAATCAAAACGCCAAGAGGTATAATCACAGCTCCATCAACTATGGAGAGTTCTTCAGCTCTTCAGAGAAGATCATATAATTTGGACATACCATACACATAATATTCAATTTGGAAATGGCTGTTTTTCAATGAGCCATGGAAGACTTAAAAAAAACCAAAACCAAAAAACAAAACATGAAGAAAACTGGGAATGTTTTGATCACTGGGTGCATAAATCTGTTTAACTTATGAAGATACAAGAATAACTTATTTTAAAGTAATACTGATGACAGCAATTTAAAAATCTCAAAAAAATGTCACTTATAACTTGGAGCTACAGTGCTTTGGTGCATTCACATTTGTGGCAATACAAAGGGCTCGGTCACAGTAATTGATCCCGTGTCCTGCACTTAATAATTCAGTTTTTCTACATCTCTTTTCTTAAATGACAGATGATGTACGTAAAAGCAAAGCAGCATCGCCTATTGCATAGTACATCTCTTTAATAAATCTACTCCTCTGTTTCAGGACAGAAAATAGTGTCTACTACAATACCTTGACACTTAAATTTTCCAATCAAAAGCAGGGCAGTCAATAAAGAGATTATTAATACATAAAAGCATAGTTTATCTGATTAAAAGATATAATACATCTCAGTGGCAAAGATCCTCCTCTCCAGCAGAAAATGTTTTAAGAGTTTAAAATGTTATTACTTCGAAATAGGAAATTACAAATACTAAAAGAAAAAAGGCAGGAATCTTAAACTGCGCAGCATTCTCTCTTGAAAGATAAGTAAATGATGTTTGGAAAACTTCATTAAAACCTTCTCTAAAATAAAGATAAAGCTTAAGGGACTGTTAAAGATCAAGCTACTTTTGTTAATAAATATTGGCTGGATATTTTGGGGGTTTTCTTGTCTTTGTAACACCTTTCTATGTCTTTCTGCCATTTAAATGGTCAAACTGGTGCAATCCTCAGTTGTTTAGATCATGAAATGCCTCTCCATAGAAAGAAGATTAAGCATAGGCAGTTGCTGTTCCAGAATATTCTGCTTTGAGAGGATACTTTTGGTCCTTAATGGCAAACTTGTGAAGATTTTTGTAAAATAGTCTCACAGGGACTGAAAGGGAGATATACTTCATATCCTAAGAACAGAACCAATTCCCTGGCTGGATTAATGTGAATATGAATATTACTGCCACAGAGAATATCTTACATTAGTCTTATTAAATTTAACTCTCTGCCCATCCACATATTAAAAAAAAAAAAAAAACACCATAAAAAACAACATACCCCAAAAGAAAGAAAGAGTCATGTTCAGGGACCAAAAAAAGGAAAACAGAATAAAAATCAATCTCTAAAAATCATATAACCTCTTAAGTTCACAGGTGTGTTTCAATGAACTATAGCAATTTCAGCTGATTGGGCTACTGACATTCATAGAATCATATAAAGCTTCAAACAGAAACTTTATTTCCTGTGCATCTCTTGAAATCTATTGCTTTTTTCTATGTGCATCTATAACCTTTGGGGAAAACAGTGCTCTGGCACTCAGAGGATAAAGCATAAAAGAAGCAGCAAACCCAGTGAAAATTTGTACTTTATAGACCAAAAAAAAAAAAAAAAAAAAA